>JARHVA010000181.1:1247500-1720000 GCA_037957365.1 Torreya grandis | reverse complement strand
TGTAGGTTTGAGACTCCCTACCTTAGCCTATTCCTTCAATGAATACTTTAGTGTCATAATTAGACTAATGTTTTTTCTAAGGATTTTTTTCCTCCCATAAATAGTAGAATTTACAGTCCTCATCAATTTCATCAAATTTATCATTAGTTTTAGGAGGCCCCAACTCCTTCCTCATTGTCCAAAATGCCTCTATTTTCCTTCTACTACAATTTTCCTTTGTAAGATGTTTAATTTCTCTGGGATGCTTTTGGTGGAGGGGTTATCCACCTTCACATAAAAAATGTTACACCTCTTGGGGATTGAAAGTTGTTGCATTTGATTAACACCTTGGTAATATATGTGTTACCGTTCTCATTAGCTATATGTTTGATGGTTTTGACCACATCTTCCCAAGAGTCCCTTTTTTTAGTTTTTCAAATAAGGGTTTACTTTCATGTTACATTTGTTTTTATAGAAAATTTCATTGCAGGAATTTTTTTCTTCATTATTGCAAATTGATCATACTTCCAATAGAAGTCCATGTCAAAATAATAAAACTAGAAAACCCTATGACTAACATGAAATGCCTTCCTATCAAATGTGAAACTTCCACAAGATAAAGATAAAGAAGGAAATATCTACTTGCTTCCAACACCATTGAAATGTAGTTTATCTAAATGCCCCTCTGTAACATGGTTTGGAAATTTGAATGGTTTAACTTCTGTACCATAAAATCTAATCACAATGTATTCTTTCATAAAAAGTCAATCTACCAATCAAAACTCCACTTGTAATTGGATGAGATTTCTACAACTTTGGGGCATTCTAGGCTTGCAACTACCTATAAACACAAATTTGTAATCAAATATAAAAGAAGATAAGATGTGATATAAATATTGAAAAAAATATCAATGATTACACATACCTTGGAAATCCCAACAAGAGCACAAACCATATATGTTAAATACACATAACATACTAAGGCAAAGCAGCATTTGCATATATAAGCACACCGCTAGTGATGATAGGGAATGTTATTACAAATTAATAATGAAAGTAAATAAAAATGGTGTTGTGCTAACCACACAGGCATCTAATATTGTATATGCACATGATTAAATTATTATATGCTGCAAAAAATTTAGAATGTTATTTTCTTATTATATCCATTATATTGGTTGCCAACCAAAACATAAATTGATGAATACACAAACATGTCAACGATTATTAAATTTTAAATTTATTTGATAAGTATTGTGAACAAAATAAAACAAAGTTAGGGCTATGCCACATTTACTTTGTAAGTAAAATATTTTAAATGAATAAGTTTACAAGTTGATTTGAAATATTCTCTCTTCAAAATTGATCTAAATATTATATTTTATCATTTTACACATTTAAAAAATTAATCAATGAACCAAAAAAAGTTTATAATACCTCCTTGAATATAACATAGTAGATTACGCTATTGAACAGTTTTATAAATGCTATTTGTATAACAAACATTTTATGTTATTTAAATAATTAAAATTTATTTAGATTTAAGCTATTATTATTATTATTATTATTATTATTATTATTATTATTATTATTATTATTATTATTATAAAGAGTCTACAACTTATTATTAAATAAGTCAATAACATTATTTATCTATAAGATTTTTTTCTCTCCAACCATTATATTTGGTTGTATACAATATTTAATTTTAAAATATGAAATTTATTATCATATTGCTATCATATTTTGGAGATAGAAATATTATTAATAGTTGAGCTCTTTCTAATCAGGCTCTTGATCATTCCAATTTAAAAGGTTATGGTCTTCCTCCCTTATGGTTGCCTTCTCATTTCAGAGAAGTGATCTTGTTCATGCTTGCCTTAGATGACAATAAACTAGCAAAAACATTCATTGACTGCTATAGATCTATTTATCACCCTTGTGTTTATTCATATCTCTATTCTTAACTTTATACTATATTGACCCATCTCAATTTATGGTTAAACATAACCAAACTCACTCACCCTTTGCCCTAGACCACCACCTTGATAACTCATCACCCTTACAAATATGATTGCCCCTATGGTATAATTTTCTCATCTATCATCATCCAAAGAATAGGTGTATGTGTAGGTTTGAGACTCCCTACCTTAGCCTCTTCCTTAAATGAATAGTTTAGTGTCATAATTAGAATAATGTTTTTCCCATGGGTTTTCTTCCTCTCATAAATAATAAAATTTATAGTCATCATCAAATTCATCAAATTTGTCAGTAGTTTTAGGAGGCCCCAACTCCTTCCTTATTGTCCAAAATGCCTCTATTTTCCTTCTACTACAATTTTCCTTTGTAAGATGTTTAATTTCTTTGGGATGCTTTTGGTGGAGGGGTTATCCACCTTCACATAAAAAATGTTACACCTCTTGGGGATTGAAAGTTGTTGCATTTGATTAACACCTTGCTAATATACGTGTTACCGTTCTCACTAGCCATACTTCCCAAAAGTCCTTATTTTTTAATTTTTCAAAAAAGGGTTTACTTTCATGCTAC
The DNA here is from genome assembly GCA_037957365.1 of Torreya grandis. Classification (NCBI taxonomy): domain Eukaryota; kingdom Viridiplantae; phylum Streptophyta; class Pinopsida; order Cupressales; family Taxaceae; genus Torreya; species Torreya grandis. Next base: position 1,717,474 of record JARHVA010000181.1, on the reverse strand, counting down.
ATTTGTTTTTATAAAAAAACTTATTGTGACGATTTTTATCTTCATTATTGCAAACTAGTCATACTTTCAATAGAAGTCCACGTCAAAATAATAAAACTCTAAGACACTGTGATTAACATGAAATGCCTTCCTATCAAACATGAAACTTCCACAAGAGAAAGACAAAGAAGGAAATATCTACTTGCTTTCAACACCATTAAAATGTAATTTATCTAAATTGCTCATCTGTAACATGCTTTAGCATTTTGAATAGTTTAACTTTTGCACCATAAAATTTGATCACAATGTATTCTTCCATAAAAAATAATTCTACCAATTGAAACTACACTCTTAATTGGATGAGATATCTATAACTTTGGGGCATTCTAGACTTGCAACTACCTATGAACACAATTTTGTAATCAAATATAAAAGAAGATAAGATGTGATATAAACATTGAAAAAAATATCAACGATTACACATACTTTAGGAATCCCAACAAGAACACGAACCATATATGTCAAATTCACATAGGATACTAAGGCAAAGCAACATCTGCATATATAAGCACAATGTTGGTGTTAATAGGGAATGTTACTGCAAACTAATAATGGAAGTAAATAAAAATGGTGTTGTGCCAGCTACACAACCGTCACATACTATATATGCACATGATTAAATTATTTTACGTTGCGTAAATTTATCATACTAGTTTCTTATCATATTCATCATAGTGGCTGCAAGCTAAAACATAAATTAATGAATGCACAAACTTGTTAGCGATTATTAAAATTTTAATTTCTTATGTTATAAAGTAAAACAAAAGTAGGACTATGCCACATTTACTTTGTCAGAAAAATATTTTAAATGAATCAATTTTACAAGTTTACAAATTGATTTGGAATATTCTCTCTTCAAAATTGATTTAAATATTATATTTTATCATTTTACACAATTATAAAATTAATCAATAAACCAAAAAAAAAGTTCATAATACCTCCTTAAATATAACATAATAGATTACATTATTGAATCATTTTATATATATTATTTGTATCACACCATTTTATGTTATTTAAATAATTAGAATTTATTTAGATTTAAGTAGTTATTATTATTTTTTTTAAAAAGAAAGAGTCTATAACTTATTATTAAATAAGTTAATAGCATTATTTATCTATAAGAATTTTAATAACATTATTTATCTATAAGATTTTTTGCTTGACAAACATTATATTTGGTTGTATAGAATATTTAATTCAAAGAAATGAAATTTACTAGCTTATTACTATCATATTTTGGGGATAGAAATATTATTAATTGTTGAGCTCTTTCTAATTAGGCTTTTGATCATTCTAATTTAAAAGGTTATGGTCTTCTTCTATTATAATGGACTTGCCATTTTAGAGAAGCGGTCTTGGTCATGCTTGCTTTAGATATCAATTGATCAGGGAAATCATTCTAAAGCTTTTGGATTTATTTAGATTTTTCTCTTTAATATGATGGCAATGGTGGCTCTATTTTTCTCTGATATTGGTTAACTAATTTTCAACGTGCATCAAGTTGGTTGTGTGTTGGTTTTTCCTTCGACCTCGATTATTTATGTGAGCTTTAAGTTTTCAGTTTAATTGTTTTATAGTTAGTACACACATAATGTGGTAACTAATCTTCTCAAAGTTATATGTGCTTTCAAGCATGTCGAAAATGATAAGGTAAATGTGAGTCCTAAACAATTTTGGCAGAAGAGATACTTCTATCTCTTAAAAATACAAATATTGGACAATTTTAACGAAAGAAATACCTCTATCTCCTTAGATCTCACTTGAATGTGATATCTCCCTGAAATATTTTATACAAAACAAAAAAAATATACATACATATATATAAATAATATTAATAATTAAATAAATAAACGGTCCAAGGTTGATGGAAAATTTATGGTCTTAAAAATACCCGTATCAGCTAATTATATTTGATTTGCGAGTGCATTTATTTAATGGACATCCTTTCCTTTCCATCCTCCTTTCACATGTCTCATAATCACGAACCAAGAAAATGCCTTTTTCCTAGGTTGTTGGTGGAAAACCCCGCACAACCATCACATATTCAAAGACACTACCGTTTGTACAAAATATTTGACAAATGCGGCAGGGATTCTTCCAGATAGAACCTACAAACTAGGGCTTTAAGACGGCTACTGTTTAGGGTTCAAAGTCAATTTCCACGTTCATCAGTACCAGTACTAGTGAGCTATCTACTCATCTGCTTCTCCATTAAACCCCGGGGAAGCGTTTTGCTCAACTCATAACATTTCACAGGCCGTGTGTTTGCATGGTTACCGATGTATCGTTTTGGATGCCGAAATTTGCAGTAAGACCGAGAATAGAAGTAGAATGGTACGACTCCCCATGAAATTATCCTCTCCCCATGACATTATCCTCACGAATCACATATCCTGGTTGCGTTTATCGAGGTAAATTCAAAAAGGTTAACTATCGTTCTTAAGTAAATTTAGTCCTACTTTGTTCTTTACTCAGTGGGTGGAAAAGAAGAGGGTGAATCGACTGAGTTGCCATGGCGAAAACGAAGCCCGGGAAGAAGGATTTGGATTCTTACACCATCAAAGGAACTAACAAGGTCGTTAAAGGTACTCTACTATACAATATCCACTTCAAATTTTTATTTTTATTTCTCTTCTTCGATTTTGGGGTCCTTTATTTCTGATATAGGTAATCCTGTAAGAGAAAACCCTTAACGACCCATTTAACGTTTCTTTCCAACCCAATTTCAATTTACAGCATTAGCAGTGCTGGTTATGTTAAAGCAGGCCTCCGAAATCCTGTAGCAGGAGACCCACTTATTTAGTTTATAGCAAAATTCAAAATTTTAAAGGTTTTTCGGAACATGGTCCACAGCTCTTTCAGTTGAAGTAGTGAAAATCTGAACGAGGCATTGGACTATTTCCATGTTCGTCGAAGTAGATGATCGGAATGCTTGGTGGCATGTTCAGCAAGTAAACTTCCCAATAGGGGGATAAGCAGACAATTGAACGACTTTTCTAGTCACGTGACAATCAAGTTCAGTGATAGTAATTTATTAGATTGACAGTAGTAGTAAGCGGACTCGTATCACTAGTTAAGTTTCGGGAATACCTGGTTGTAAAAATTGCTCTAATGGCCTAGACTCTTAGCTGACTTCGATCTTGGCGATTCATTTAATTTATATTTAAGATTACAAATTTGGCAAATAATACTTTAGCTGTAGCGCTTCATAAGTTTCAGTTCAAGCAATGGAGTTGGCTTTGATCTATTGCTTTCTTGATATCATTTGCTGTGTTTGGGAGTCATCAGTCTGCCCACATGTAAGATACACTCCACTGCCCGTGGCAGATAATAACTGGGGCTGTAATTGCCTATTGAGATCATTCTCTGATGGTTGTCTTTGTATGGGTCCCCTCATCACCGTTAGCTTTGCACAGTGACTGTGCACAGGTTCCAGAGATTACATCACGTTTGGAGTTCAGTATAACTGTACTACTCCTCTAACATGGTATCACTGCTAACCATTTCCACTTTACAGGCTAGGTTACCAGAAACAAGAAACGGGAAACATGACGGAAACGACAACGTGACAGAAAATGGGGTTTGATTCAAGTTGCGTAAGAAACCAATGAGAAACGATTTTCCGCACATGTATATATTATTATATATATACTTATTTTTAGTAGTTATAACATATTAAACATAATATGGGCACATGAAATCAAAATATTTGTATGCACCATATTTTCTAAAAACTTGGGGATACGGGGTACTTAGAGAAACAACATCTTGCAAAATAAACAAGCCCCTATTTTGAAATTTTCAGACTGAGATGGAATTCCTGCAAATCTCATTGCTGGAGTTATTCTGTGAAAAATAAAGAAAAGTTCAAACATAAGGATAAAAATGATAGTTCTAAACCTCATAAAACTCATACCAAGAAGGATAAAAATAGTGTTATGTCTAGCAGGAAGTAGTAGAGCAAAATCTCTAGCAACAGAATTAGATGCATAATACAACATTAATGAAACACCTCCTGATGAACAAGATCAGCTGAACACTACCTTTGCAAGTTACTCGCCTTGAGTTGGTGATCATGCCTACTCAGGAAACTTTGTTTTGTTTCAAGTTTTGTCTCAAAGGTCGATTCTAGAATCTAGATGCAATAAAGTTCTATGTGGTTTCATTTCCAGATTTTGGTAATTACTTTGTTGTCAAAAGATTATATTTCCCTTTCCATAAATTTCAGATTTCCATCAAAAATAAATAAATAACAAATTCTCATATTTTACTTCGGAGTTTACAGAACATAGAATTTTAAATCTTAAACCAATCTCCAGTTATTGTCCAGTATCAGTTTCAGATTTTTCAAAGTTACACAGTAAATATAGAATGCCTCATATAATTATAGAAGAGCAAGTAAATATAGAAGAGTAGGAAATAAACAGAAGAGTAGGAAAAAAACAGGGAATGTCCACAGAGCCATTATTCACTAAGACTTTACTTTCTACGTAAAATACGACATCTACTTTTTTGCAGTTCTATCAGCCTAATGCCCGGAGCCTCAATTACCCCTGTTGCCCGATGCCTCATCAGCTCAATAAATAAAATTAAAATCAAACTCTCTGCCCTGATGATATTTTTTCTGTATATGAACCGAAATATGAAGGTTTCTCTTTTGGTTTTCAAACGCTCTGTGCTCTGCTGTAAGGGGCTGGGAAGATATACGGACCATGTGGGTGTGTATGCAATTTACAGGTTGACACCTCTTTAAATTCCAGAAAATTAAAAAAAGAAAAAGAATTCCTGATCAGAATAAGTTTACAGCTTTAACTAATTTCCTCCAACTAAATTGGTTATAATAAACCCACCTCTGTGACTGTAAATATCATTGTAAAAGTCAGCAATTTGTGAAAGTAAATCGGTTCCCTTTCCTATTCACAAGTGACTGTTCATTGAGAAGCTGCAACCCAGAACATCTATTCCAGTGTTTATAAGACTGACCTATTTGGCTATAAATATAATTCTTAACAGTCACCTATTTGTGAAAGCAAATGAACACCATTTCCTATTCACAACAGACTACGAGCTGAGAAGTTGCATCCCAGAAAATCTAGACAATTTTTTATAAGGCCAACCTACATGACTATATATATAATTCACAAAAGTCGCCTATTTATGAAAGCTAATCAATTCCATTTCTTAATCACAACTGATTTTGGCTTGAGAAGCTGCAACAGGAAACATCTCTATCTTTAAAAAATAACACAGAACTATTCCCAAAATCTGTATTACTAGTACCCATAAATATAACACACTGGTATTCCTTCGTGGAAGAATAATCCACACTGACATCCCCAAAAGGAAGAGTAGCTCGGTGGTAATTTGATGGCAAGTAGTTTTGTCTAACAAACAATGTTTTGAGATTAAACTATCTGGTTCTAAAACAGAGTTGCAGAGCACATTCAATGGAAATAAGCAGATACTAGCTGTATCTTAAATTGCAGAGAAACTAATTAACCTCTGTCATCCTGCACAAGCAGAACAAGTATGACTGACAGGAAAGTTATGTAATTAGAAAGCTACCTTGTTTTTCTGCAACAGCAAGACAACAGAAATGTACTATGCTTGTGCCTTGCACTTGCAGAGATTAATGGTACTACCAGCGTGCTCTACCAAGTGCCAGTGGCGACTGGCAAGTTGAAATACCAAACGTCCAAATTTCCAAATCTGGAGCTGCTGCGGATGTGAACTGTGAAGACTAATGCGCCAATTCCAAATAACAAACATTCCTGCCCTTCGCTCTAGGTTTTGGTGGGCAGCAAAATCGAGGAGCGAATTTCAAAATTTTAACAAATTTCATTTGTTTTTGTGAATTGGGTCGGGGCAGCTGAGGGCGTTTCCTGAGCTTGCAACCCCGTTGCAGAGAGCTCTTTGCAATGGGGTTGAGGGCCGTTTCCTGAGCCCGCAACCCCATTGCAGAGAACTCTCTGCAACGGGGTTGTGGGCTCAGGAAACGGCCCGCAACCATCCCAAAATGCTTTTGCGTTGCGGAAGAATTTGTTTTGTTGCGCAGGAGAGTCGAAAATGGAAAAACCGTCCGCAACCTGCATTTTTCGTTGCCGACGGGTTGCAGGCCCCAAAAACGCGCAATGGGGCACATCCATTGCGTTTCTTGCAACCTAGTTTACAGGTTCCTTGAGTGTCAGTCTCATCTAGACTTCCTACAACTGTAGTTTTTTTCTTTGGTATCGGGAGCCCAGAACTAGAAATCACTTTGAAGTTTAGTGATTAATGTTCCCCTTTTATAGCTCCCTTGCACTTGTTTGGAATACATGGCTGAACTGCAACCAAACCGTAACATTTTATGTATGACTGAGCTTCAATAGCACAGTTTAATCGACCTTATATGTACGAATACATGCTACATGGTCCTCATATAGGTGTGGAAATCCAAGGCCATACTTGCCAAGGTTGGGTTTCTTTCTGTCATTCATCAGTACAACTTAGCTTACTACGCTTTTTGTTTGAGGTGATATCCAAACTGCATTAGAGGGTGCGACTTTAGTGGCTGGCTGTGCTTGAGTCATGTAATGGAGTTTCAATCAAATGGGTTGGTTGGTATAAATGGGTTTCTTGTCGAATGTAGTTACATCTGGCTGATATTATATGATTTTTTGAACAAATATTTCACCACCTTGTTTCCTTTGATGATGCAGCGGGAGATTGCGTGTTGATGCGCAACTCAGACCCAGATAGACCTCCTTATGTTGCGAGAGTGGAGAAAATAGAGGCTGATAATCGAAACAATGTCAAAGTACACGTTCGCTGGTATTATCGTCCTGAAGAGTCAATTGGTGGAAGAAGACAATTTCATGGAGCGAAGGAGTTGTTCCTTTCTGATCATTATGATATTCAGAGTGCACATACCATAGAGGGCAAGTGTATAGTTCACACCTTCAAAAATTACACAAAACTCGACAATGTTGGTTCTGAGGATTACTTTTGTCGTTTTGAGTACAAGGCTGCCACAGGTGGCTTCACACCAGACAGGGTGGCAGTGTGAGTGTTCTCATTGAGCCTTTCAGCTTTTATTAGGTCTTACTTTTATCTGAGTGTTGCTGGTTTTTTACTGCAAATTCCCAGAATTAAATATCAATTTATTCTTCCAGGTATTGCAAATGTGAGATGCCATACAATCCGGATGATTTAATGGTGCAGTGTGAAGGATGCAAAGATTGGTAATTTTTTTCATGAATGGAAATAGTTTTCTTCCTCTTATGTGTTTTGATTATGTGATTAGTTTAGGTTTGGTACCAACACGAATTTACATTCTGGTGCATTTTTCATGAACTATGTTGAACTGTGTTATTCTCATATATTTTTTTTGTTTCGTTTTCTTTCATATTCAAGGCATTTGTATGGTTTAGGACCCAGGTAAAGAATGTGGAAACTTACAAAGTGATAGTTGAAGATCATACTTATGCATGATATCGAGATAAATCATACATACCAAGGTGGAGCCAACCATCTAGCCAATTCTGAATCTTACTTCTAGCTTAAGGAAAATATACAAAGAATGTGAGACAACATTTTACGATTGCAAGAAAACCTTGTAGGAACTTAAAAGAAGAGAGAATAATGATGTCTAAATTAAATACAATGGGCATTTCCTCACTCCCTACAAGATGTCGTTCAATTTTTTATTTTCTGCTTAGCATGTGCATGAATTTAGATCTCGAGCTTGGATATAGTTTATTGTCATGATTGAGTGGATTCCTTTACCTTGAATAAAGTATTCTTCTTTCATAGATGTCATTACTGTGAGAGAATGGAACATTGAAGCTGAGCACGAGTTCCATTTAGTGGTAATTTCTGTAAGTTGTTGGTTTACTAGGTGCTGATGCTCCTTATTGGCAGACCGTAATTGTGAAATTATGCACCCACAATCAAAGCATACAGATGGGAAGTTCTGGTAGTTATAACCTAGGACAACTTCCGGATCAGGCCAACTCTCCTATTCTAGCTCTATTTAAAATGCTTGGGATGAAAAAGGGCGAGGAAAAAATACAGTAAATGCGAATTTAAAAGGGTGATGCACCAAAATAGTGTTATCTTTTACTCTTCCAAAGGAATAAAAACACATAATAATGACTCAGCTCAATCTAATGCTAGTCATCACACATAACCAAGTGCAAGATGTAAGAAATTCAACACTGCAAACAAATCAAATAATTGACAAATATGTCTAGACCAAGGGCAAAGAAATAGCCACAAAATATTAATTAAGGTTTCAAATATGCAGAGTTGCACAAAGCTTCATTGATAAAGCACCATTAAACAATAAGTGAAAGCTAAGGCTAAGAATTTACAATGAAGACTTTCATAGAGAGTTGGAAAATTCTAAGGGGAAAAGAACCACATTATAGAGCCTAAAGTTTAATATATACAGTTAGAAGAGTTTGTCAATGGAATTACCACGTGTCACGTAGATGAATTTCCACCCTACAACTCTTTTCAGCCTGTGAGAGAAGATAATCTCCTCGTGTTGGATGATCTACATATCCTTGAATCAACGATTTGTATTCGTTCCCATGGGGATCACACCAATCATCATGCCTAGATCCCTTCTTAACTTGTTGGATGGGACTCAATAGAATCCTGTAATTGGAAACTGTTAGAAAACGGATGCATCCTCAATTGTCTCTATTAGAGAAATAGCAAGGTGGCATGTGCCTTCCTCATCCACTCACGAATTTCGCTTCTTCAAGTCTCAATAGGGAATGCATATCATCAGATCGGATTTGACATGTAGGGATCAAAGATAAGGGGAAACATGGGTGACTAACAAGCTTTGACTATATCTTGAAGATTTGATCACTATCCACATGAATGATCATGATCCTCCTCCTTTTCTCTTATGGGACCAAGGCTCATCGAATATTTGCATCAAGGTGTTTCATCAAAATTGGTGAATTAAACAATGTGCAAAATATGCAATAAAACAAACTACTGAGTAAAATTAGAATGTATGAAATATGCAATAAATCACACAAAATTGATTTGGAACGTACTATTTATAGAAAAATGCTAAAAGGGGAAATTATTAAAGACAAATTACTTAGTTGGCACTTGGATCTGATGGATTGCAACAGGGACTATGTGATCAATTGTGGGGATTGTGTGGTGGTGTTGTGAATCAAGAACAAGTCTCCGTTCGAATCTAGGACAAGGCCAACATGCGCTGTTGTCTATAGAGTGTGCTAGCGTTTGGTAGGGTTTTTGCCCTCTGTGTAAATTTGGACCAACGTGCCTTCATCTGTAAGCTTGTGTGTGTGAACTAGGTCACTTGCTTTGTTGCGGAAGTTGCTGTGTGCTTTCTTCTTCACTTGGAACCTTAGCTCAATTGACAATGAGAAACGATTTCGATAGTTGGGGAAAAAGGGGTTAGTGGTTTAAGTTGTGCTTGACCTCAACACTCCCTGTGTTAAGTGCTATCCATATACCGATACTCCGAAGAGGGATCAAACTCCATGTAGTTCTTCCATGCTCTGGTGGTGTTCCTGTGATATTGGTGTAATGTTATATGCTGGTGCAATCTCGGTGTAATTATGTGCTTCAACAATGACGTGCAACCTTGGATGTATATTCAGACTTAGGTCAGGGCTATTTGGGTTGTCCGGACTAAGAATTGGGAAGAACATGTGCTTTCCTCTCAATGTGCAATTAGAATAAATCCGGTGTTTGCAATATAGAAGCCTCTTGCCAACTAGTGAACAAATGAATGAAAAATATGTTTTTATAGTGGTCTTTTGGAAAATTCCTCGGATGGGGCTTGCAAAACATGCGGGGCAACCCATTAAGTGAATTTGAATTTGAACAATTAGCTGTTGTTTGGCAGGAGGACAAAACCAACGGCTTCAGAGTCTACTGGCCAGTGGGATTGCCTTGAAGGAGCGGCCTTGTCTGAGAAGCAGAAACAATGACGCTGAAAGTGTGATTTAGTCAAGGGATGAGCTTAGGCTGTTTGGAATGAGGAATAGGAATATCAAGCATAAGAATTGCTTAAGGATAAGGATCATCCGCATAGAAGTAGAGGAACACCGGTTTAAAACCGTGGAACTAAGCATAAGCTAAGTGTGTATAAGGAGTGGTCACAAGTGCTTTGATTTAGCATTAAATGTTATTTTTAGTGACTACACAAGGCTATTGCCTTATTTTAGTACAACATATCCTCACACTCTTGCATCGTCAATTTATTTTGATTGATGACAAGGGGAGTATTTGGGGACTATCAAACTCATTGGAGTCTTGAATGTTTTGATTGCCATCAAACCTTCCATGGTGGTATCTAATTGAATGGTGTAAAGGGCACCTAGATATGATATCTTTATATCAATGCTTTTGCATTGTTTGGCCCTACCAAAACCATACAAAAGGTTGTCGCCTTATTTTATTGCGCAAAATCCATAGTGGATCCTGTTTTGAAACAATGTTGCTAGATCAAGGTGCATGAGGATTGAGACTATTGTCAACCTCAAATCTCCCCATCCATGTCTATTTAGAGGATCGAGGAATAGGAATTTCAAGTATCAAAATTGCTTAAGGAGAAGGATCATCCGCATAGAAGTAGAGGAACAACGGTTTAGAACTGTGGAACTAAGCATAAGCTAAGTGTGTATAAGGATTGGTCACAAGTGCTTTGATTTAACGTAAATGTTAGTTTTAGTGACTGCACAAGGCTATTGCCTTATTTTAGTACAACATATTCTTACACTCCTGTGTTCTCAATTTATTTTGATTGGCGACGAGGGGAGTATTTGGAGATTGTCAAACTCATTGGAGTCCTTAATGTTTTGATTGCCATCGAATCTTCCATGGTGGTATCTAATTGAACGGTGTAAAGGGCACCTAGATATAATATCTTTATATCAATGCTTTTGCATCGTTTGGCCCTGACAAAAGCATACTAAAGGTTGTTGCCTTATTTTATTGCCTAAAACCCATAGTGGATCTTGTTTGAAACAATGTTGATAGATTAAGGTGCATGTCGATTGAGACTCTTGTCAACCTCAAATCTCCCCATCCATGTCCATTTAAAGGAGATACTAGATTAGAGGGAGCTCATTCGACGTGCTCTTTGTTACAACCCAACAATTGTACTTGGAACAAAAAGCAGTATTTTTTTTTTAAAAACTTGACAAGCATCCTATTAAAAACATATAATCTAAAATCAAAATATATTATCACAACAAATAACATTATAATTTCAACTTTAATTCTTAATGCAACATAAAGTATTACAACTTCATAAGAAAGTAAATACACAATGACACAGCCACGATTGGTCTCACAATACAACAACTGCTGTTCATGTACAATAATATTACATTTACCATCTCAATAGGCATTTAGCCTTATATACAATAGAAAGATAACTAGCTCTCCGAAGCTCGAGTTTCACCAACTCGCGTATCTCTGATAACCGCAAGTGTTGTCTCCAGATATGTACTGCAGTGGGGGAGGGAGAGCATCATTCGATTGCTTTTTCACTCCAACCATGGACCAACGATCCCCTGCACAATCTCCTATCAGGGAATGGCCCTCCCTTCACGGATAGGCAAATGGAACGGTGCGGGAATTCAGAATGCGACATGCTAGTACTCCATGTGCTGTAAGATTTCTACTACATGATGTGTATTATAAAGAAAATGCGTTTCTAACATGATATCGCACAACATGCAAATCAAACATATGAAATGACAATGCCAATCTAACATTACTTTGGCCAAAGTTTTAAATAACATATGATTACCCGGATTGGTCAATTTCATAACACATCACTTGATCGGATTATCCATACCTGACATTGGTGATGCTAACTAGGCTTGAGAAACCTGTCTCACTGCCTAGTTAGTATCGGCAATACGAAAACCATAATATACATAACATAGCATAATACAACTTAAGAGATCTATTTATATTATTTCTAATAGCTGAAATATGAACATGCTAAAATCGGGAATAATCTAACTTTACATTTTTCTCTTCAAATGCATAATATGAATCTATTAGTATGCTATAGTTATGTATATAATAGATAAACAGTCCATATCATAATCATACCATCTAGGTATGCTAAACAAAGGACCGAATAACATGCAAATAAAATCAGATATAAACAAGTACTATTTGACAAGATCACACTAACCGAGTATGATAACAAAAGTCCATAAATACTTATAACAAATATTCCAAAGCATATTCCAACATTGTTCATACAAATTGAGTGTAACAAATATAAAGACCATATATTCTAATCAATCACAATGAATTGATTTTCCAACATCATTAAATTTATAAAGGTTTTAATAACAACCATTCTTGTTTTTTTTTTAAAAAAAAGGGTGAAAATTTATTCAGAAGAAAGAAAGCAATTACAAAGGGAGAGCATGAGAGCTCAATCCCTTCAGACCAATATAAGAGTCAGAACCTAAAAAGATCTCATAGGAAAACGAAAAACAACCATACCAGCCATCCTCCCAACACGAAAGAGAAAACAAACACACCAGCACCACACAATTACTTTTTTTGATCTTCATGAAGAATTTGATCTAGCCTCTGACTTTTTTCTTGATCTAACTGATTCCAATTCCACATAGTCCACTCTTCCAACTCATCAGACGCTCATTTGGCCAAACAATCAGCCACCATGTTCCATTCCCTTGGAATATGCACAAAGGAGATGGAATCAAAATTTGGGGCCAAGCGAAGGATTTGTTTGGCTATCATACCCAATCTCCAAGAGGAATTCCGAAAATTCTGGTTATTTAGCAAAGAGACCGGAATCATAGAATCCATTTCACAAATCACCTTTTTCCAACCTAACTCATAGGGTTTCTCCAAAACCTTTAGTAAAGCCTAGGCCTCCATTTGATTGTTAGAATGCACCCCCATATAGATGGCAAAAAAGAACTGGACAAAACCTCTACTGTCTCGCCCCACTCCAATTCCAGCAGCCCCGGGATTACTCCTAGCAGAACCATCTATGATGATTTTATAGAATCCAACAGGGGGAGGACTCCACTTGCCTTCCCGGTTCACATCCTTGAACAATCCCTGCCTAAAACATGGATGGGCTTGAGATTTAGTGGACGTAGAGAGCGCCAAGAGGGAAGTAGTGACAGAATCGGTCGAGGACAAAGGTTCCCCCAAATCAAACTTGGCCTCAAAAGTCTCCTTGAGCATACACTTAACCTTGTTCCAAACTTGCAGAAAACCCTGTCATTGCTCCTAAAAGATCCGTCTATTCCTCTCCAGCTAAATCTGCCATAAAAGAAGAGAGGGGCCTAATTCCCAAGAAGCCACAAAGAAGGAAGCAGAAGCTGGAGGAAGGCCCACATGCTCCCAAAGATCATGCAGAGATGAAGCTTGTAGAAAGAGTCTCCTCCACAACTTCCACCAAATTCTCTGGATTTCCATCGAGAGAGAACACTGGAAGAAAAGATGGGTAGAACATTCTTCATTGCATCCACAGAGGAAGCCTCTAGATTTCCATCGAGAGAGAAAACTGGAAGAAAAGATGGGTAGAACATTCTTCATTGCATCCACATAGGAAGCACATCGAAGGGCCACAAAAACCTCTTTTCCTTATATTCTCCCATGTGAGGCATTTATTCTACTTAGCAGCTACATGAACAAATTACAATTGGGCCATCTATTTTTATTCCAGATTCGTTTCCACCAAGGACTCACATTCAAGTCTCCACGCAGACCCTGCAAAGCAACATACCCCTGAACAACAAAATACTTGCCTTTTGGATCATTACCCCAAGCCAGCACGTCCCTGTCTTCAGAAGAACGAGGGTGCCCAGCAAGAATAGAAGCCAAGGAGTTCCTCTCCTCCTCTGAACCCCCTCTAGGCCAATAAGCAGAAAGTTGCCATTGATACACCAGGGAGCTCCCTAAAGAGAAGGAGCATTTAAAACGATCCACATTGGTCCATCTTGTTGGACATGGTCATTGATGTATGAAGGATTGTCATTGATGTCAAAGTCAACATGTGCTATTATGCATTAATGACAAAGGTGTTGAGTTGAACAAACTTATTGCAGAGCCCCATGGAGTTGCGTGTGTACTTTGAATGACTGTGAAAATACAAGAACAGTCATATGAATGCCTTTGCTCACATGGTTATCTTGACAGATATGTCTAAGTACACAGGTTAATGTTAACAACATTTGCATGTATGGCAACATTTGAAGGAAATGATCACACTATGATAATTTGGTTTGTGCCTACTCTTTGTGGTCTAAGTTCTAAGTCATAAGGATGAGTAGAGCAAATGTTACAAATGCATAAGGTTGTCCCTCAGCTAAAAGTCTACTAAGTTTCCATACTTGGTCGATTTTGCACCTTTGCATTTGTTTGGGGAATTATTTCAGAAGAAGTGACTCGGGCCATTGTTTCGGAAATAATGGTAAAGGGAATTCTTTCGGAAAAATGTTGAAGACTCTTCGGACAGAAAACCCGCAACAATTGTTCCGAAGCTTTGGAATTCTATCGGGGAAAGTTTTTCGGCGAAATTGTTTAAGTCTCTATCAGACAAATTGTCCCCAACAAAAGTTCCGAAGGGAGCTTTGCAAAAATGCGGAAGGGTAAGTGACCCGAACAAAGTTTCTGAAAGGTACACTTGCACAAGTTCTGAAGGGTATGTGTTCCAATCAAAAGTTCCGAAGGGTATGTTGCAAAATTTTCGAAGGGACACTTGCAATTGTTTCGAAGGATAGTTCGAATGGAGCAGAGGACACTTGCAAAGTTTCTGAAATGTTTTTTGAAAAGCCCCGAAGGGTACATGCCAAAAGTTCCGAAGGGCACTTAGAATGTCGGGGAAATTGTCCCAAAGCTCTTTAGACAAAAAGCCCACAACAATTTGTCCGAAGGGTATGTGCCACAAACACAAGTCCCGAAGGTTAATTGTGGGAGATTTGAAGGGCACTTACCAAGTCCTGAATGATATATTCAGATGGGTCAAGGACCATTACAAGTCTCCGAAGGATAATTTGGAAGAAGTGTAGGGCACTTTCACAAGTGCCGAAGGATCATGGCAAGATAAAGGTCGAGCAAGTCTGAAGAGATCAAAGGAGCAAAAGCAATACATAGTCGTCGAAAGAAAATGAGATGAAGTCAACATATCGAAGGATAACAATCAAGACGTGATAAAAATCATGTATCTTCTGAAATCAGATGACACGCGAAAGCTTGATAAGAAAGATCCAATGAAGCGAAGTAGAGTCACTAAAGCAAAGTGACCTATAGTTAACGACACAATAGAGAGTTAAAGATCGAGCATATCTGAGATACTCGAAAGGAGCGAAATCGACCCAATTATATAGGAGATAGTGAAATGCAAAAAGGAGCTCGACGGTTAATGAAAGAACGAGATAAAATGCATGCTATTTTGGAGATCCAACGACTTGTGGGACCTTGGATAAAGAGATCAACGAATGCGTTTTAAAATTTGAACTAATACATACAAAAGATCTGACGTTGCAAGATAGACTGTGAATGGTGCCAAAGACAAGATCAACGATTCTCATTTAAAGACATGACCAGATAAATGGTTAGCTCGATGTGTTGACATAGGTACCAAGATTGATTGATTCAATCGATCAGTCTGTGAATGAAGATATGCGGATTTAAGATTTGGTAAAAACAGTTGCCATAGTTAATAAGAAAGAGCGGCGGGTTCTCTTGGAACGAGATGCAAAAAGCGTACATGTCAAGTTGCATTTATGACTTGAATCCAACAGTTGCCATAGATAGTAAAGAGCCCTGAACATTATGGCGTGAAGCATGAATCGAGATGCGGGAAATTGACAGGTCAAGTCATAATGGAGAAAAATGAGTGTAGTCGAAGTGTGAACACATTGAAGACATGAAACCCTAGATTCATTGTCCATATATACGACATCTAGAACATTGTCATATGTTGTTGCAATTGCCGAAGGTGCTACTAGAGCGACTCAAAGTGTGTCTAAAAAGGTATATCCAGACACAGAGAGTGAGGCAGAGAGGAAGAAAGGGCACACAGAGAATGTGTAGAGATTGAGCAGTTACAGACCAAACTTGTAACAGAGAAATAGAATTGGATTCATTTATGAATCTGTCTTGTATACTGGAGTTGTAGCTCCATAGTTCTGATTGGTTGGTGCCTCGTTAGACAAACTGAGTTGGTGCTCAGTCAGGGGATGGGTGTCTCCTTAGGATGGGTGTCCTTAAATGTAACCAGTGTGGTTTTGCCAGTAAGGCATTTAACTTTGAGGTTGTATTAGAATAGTAGATTCTAGCAGCTGTTCTCACTGTGGTTTTTACCTTTGGGTTTTCCACGTATAAATCTGGTGTAATGTGTTTTGTGTGTGTGTGATCTCTGCATCTGTTCTTTAATATGCATATGCATTTGTATCTTCTCTAAAAGGTTTAATGAACTAGTTTTTAGCTGATCTACTGATTCACCCCCCCCTCTCAGTAGATAGTTGTGTTCAACACATCCAGCTTCAACAAAAATTTCACTTAAGGCTTGGAGATGAGGGTGAGATGAAAGGATCGACGGGTGGCCATCCCAAGAATCAGACCAAAAGAGAGCACGATCACTTTTATGAATAATCCAAAAAAGACCATTCTTAATGAGGGCTGCACCCCTTTTAATAGTATTCCAGATCATTAAGCCTTTCCCAATTAGATCCATTCGTGGAATGTCCTCATTATCCACACCACCTAAATATTTGAAGTTCAAAATGCGAGCCCAAGGCTATTCATAAAGTGTACACCATCTCCTATATAATTTGGCAACAAGAGCAAGATTGTTGTGCTCAGACTACCGAAAACCCAATCCACCATGCTGCTTGGACTTGCAAACCTATTCCTAGTTCACTAAGCTCCATTTTTTATGCTCAAGATTTCCAGCCTATAAGAATTTCCTAGCCAAGGAGTCATACTCTTTAAGGAAACCTTTTGGTGCAGATAACACCATGAATTTGTACAAAGGGAGACCCTGTAAAATTGAAGTTAAGAGAGTCAACCTGCCTGCAAAAGATAGCCACCGAAAAGTCCAGCGATTAACTTTTGAACGAAATTTGTCCAGAATCTTCTGCCAGTGCCGCTTATTCAGGGTACCAACACAAAGAGGGATACCCAACATAGGAAGACCACCAATCTGAAAACGAAGAATCTGAGAAATTTTGTTCTGAATCAACCTACGAGTGTTAAAGAAAATGATACTAGATTTGTCCTCATTGATCTTTTGGCCTGATGCAATCATATAAATGTCAAGAGCTTTCCTGAAGTTGACTACCTCTTCAATTCTAGCCAGACCCATCAAAGCAGTATCATCAACAAACTGGAGATGAGTCTGAGAGTCTAAGCCATGACCCTAATTTCAACCTTTAACAAGATTAGTATCCTTATACTGCTTCAATAATCTACCAAGACCCTCAGTGAATAAAATAAAGAGATACAGAGAAAGAGGATCTCCTTCCCTGAGTCCACGCGAAGCAGAAAAAGTAGGGGTGGGAGAACCACTGACCAATACCGAGAATGAAGAAGAGGTCACGCAGCTCATCACCCAAGAGATCCAGTCTGGATGGAATCCAAAAGCCAACAACAAGCATTGGAGAAAAGACCACCGAACCCTGTTGTAGGCTTTAGACATATCCAGTTTAATGAACATGGCTTTCTCCTTAGAAGAGGACATAGAGTGCACGACTTCAGTTACAACCACAATTCCATCCACAATCTGTCGACCTTTGACAAAACCCCCCTGTTCCATCGAGATCAAAGGAGCCAGACAATTTTTCAACCTGTCCGCAATCAGCGTAGAAATAATTTTAAAGGTCACATTGCTTAATGCAATAGGTCGATAAAAATCTAAGGAGTTGACCCCATATTTTTTAGGAATCAGAGCCAAGAAGGTGGAGTTGATTGCTTTAAGCATTTGTTTATTCATTTGAGATTCACGGACCACCTCCAACAAATCAAATTTAAGGGTATCTCAAAAATCCTGGAAGAGCTGAATCGGAAAGCCATCAGGTCCAAGAGCTTTACCTTTCTTCATTTGAAACACAATACGCTCAAGCTCCTCCAGAGAAACAGGCTGCAAAAGGAAGTTGTTCGTCTCCCTGGAAATCACTGAAGGAATACAACCTAGAATAATATCCTCCTCAGCGAAGACCTGCGTGTTCACCTCTGTGAAAAGGGAAGAATAAAAACTAACCACCTGCGCAGAAATGCCCTGGGAGGAAGTTAAATGTTCCCCTTGGCTAGAAATAAGAGAGGTAATAATATTGTCATACCTTCTCTCTTTAATAGAATTATGAAAGAAAGCAGTGTTTTTATCTCCTTCCTGAAGCCAACCTATACATGATTTTTGCTTCCAAAAAATCTCTTCCTGTAGCTCCCATTCAGCAAGTTCTCTGGAAAGTTTAGTCTCTTCCTGAAGCAAATCCACAGACATACCTTCCTCCTTAATTCTAAAAGTAATGTTATCCAATCCACAGACATACCTTCCAAAAAATCTCTCCCTGTAGCTCCCATTCAGCAAGTTCTCTGGAAAGTTTAGTCTCTTCCTGAAGCAAATCCACAGACATACCTTGAGCCTGAATCTGATTCTTCTCAAGAAAAGGTTCTCAAAAGATTTGTTCCATTTTTTAAGCCGGAATTTAACAAACTGAAGCCTCTTAAAAAAAGAAAACACTGCAGTTCCAAAGGCAGGTTTACCTTCGAGCCACCACTACTCAACCAACTGGCGCAAACTAGGATCATGGAGCGACATAAGCTGAAATTTAAAGGGAGGATTTTTGGGCGTAGAGAACAATAGTGAAGAGAACATGATTGGCCAGTGATCCAATCCTCTCCAAACCAAGATTTCAGATGAAGAAGCCCAGTTGTTCCCAATCTAGTGATCAGAGACAAGAAATCTGTTTAATCTCTTAGAAATAGAACTATCCCCACACCTTCTATTATGCCAGGTGAAAGTGCTATTAACAGGGTTCACATCTAGCAACTTGAGAGAAGAAATATTATCACACATCAAGGACGATGCAGGACTCAGACGACCTACACCTCCAAATTTTTCCTCCAAGCTACAAATAACGTTGAAGTCTCCTGCAAGGATCCAAGGGCAAAGAGGTGCCAAAGATCTAATGAATCTAATATGAGACCAAAACTTAGTCTTACCTGGCAGGTCATTAGGCACATAAGCATTGGAGAGAAGAATAACCACTCCACAATCAAAACATGGGGCAAACACTGACAACAAATTCCTGGTGGCAACCCACCAAAGAGGTGTTATCCTACAAGGATCCCAGAGGCAAGCAACACCCCCAATTGAACCTTGGGCACCAACACACTGACAAAGACCTCTCTTCCAGATTTTGGAAGAAACATTCTTCATATCATCCACAGAAAGTTTGGTTTCTTGTATAAAAATTATATCAGGATTGTGATCACATATCAAGTCTCGAGTAGCCTTTTGTCTAGGGATGCTACTCAAACCCCTAACATTCCACGAGAGCACAATCATTTTTGGGAGGAGGCAAAGTGAGTGTCCAGTGTCTTAACAACACCTGGTTCCACTAAGGACTCTCCCATTATCTTCATCTTTTCCAGATCCTTCTTTCTACCCACCTTCGCCAACTTGTCCGCAACCCCCTTCTTTAAGCTTTTCTGATGGATGCCCAACAGGGGTGTATTTTTCCTTTTACCATCTTCCTTAGACCTAGAGTCTGAAGCAAGATCAGTGGTAACCTCAGTCTCTTCATGTTCCTTAGGAAGCTCACACAATGGATTATCCACTATAGAAATTCCTGGAACTTCTTCAAACCCTTGAACATTCACTATTGATTCAACGGGGGTTGAATGTAAGAGACCCCCTTTGAAGCTCTAGGAGAATCCATACTTTGAATAGGATCTTGGGGAATGTGAGGAGCAGGGCCCATACCTTGTGTTTCTTGATTCCCAACTAAAAAGTCATGCTCCATAGCATCAAGATCCTCAAAATATTTGAGGACATCAAACCTGTTACCAAGAGCTCCCTTTTGTATAGCTTTGTTCTGTCGAGATGATCTCTTTGTCCTTGATCGAACTTTCATAGGAATAAATTCGTTAGTGTCAGGGTCCACATTATGAATTGGAGCCTTACCCTTTGCTTTGGAATCAATTGCATGCCTCCTTGGCTAAGGCTGATGAGTACTCTCCCCTAGCTTAGGACAGTTCCTTTGCAAGTGGCCATATTTGTGGCATGATCTGCATCTAAATGGTAGAGCTTCATAGTCAACTTGCTGAACCCAACTCATACTTCCCAGTTTAATTTCAAGAGATTCTGACAATGGGTTGTCAAGATTTAATCTCCACACAAATTCGAGCAAATGTAGTTACCTTGCGATCAAGGGTTTGATGGGAGGGACCCAAAGGTTTCCCCAAAGCTGTAGCAATAGAGTGTAGGATATCCTTGCGCCAAAACTCGATTGGAAGTCGAGCCAAACGGATCCACACAGAGATCTTCGACGGGAGCTCTTCCGAAGGATCAAACCCCAAATGCCACCATGGTTTGATGAAAAGCCCACCTTGATTGTGAAAATAGGGGCCTCCTTCAAAAATCATATTCCGATCCGCAATTCTATAAAACACTACGAATAAAAACCCATTTGCCTTGAGGATAATTTCCATATCCCTTTCCGAGTTCTAGTTTCTATGGGCCCATGACTCCAAAAAGGCAAAGAAATTTGCACACCCATGAACTTACAAATAAGAGCATGCTCTACCAAGTATAGAACGTCCTCCGCAACATCATTTGGGTTGATCACCACCACCGGGCGATCCTTACTCCTTTCCAAACAAACATTTGATTTTAATCGTGCCTCAAGAGGTTGATTTAACCTTGATTCCTCCGCTGCATGCAAGAGAAAATTAATTGCATCCACATGCCCAGACGTGGAAGAATCTCCAAAAACAGTAGCCTCTTTAAAAGAAAGTGGATGGGGATCCCCCGGACCCCGAGATGCCGCCATGCATACAACCAATAGCAGACCCACAAAGAAAAACCTGCAGCAAAAAACAGCACTAGAAACAAACAAAAAACCCCAGACAGAGCCTTTGAATTACCCCACCCAACCCCACACCTGTCACATACAAAATCACGGCCAGAGGGCCCGCACAACAAGAGAGGAGGCAGCTCAGGGCACCTCAAGCCAACGCGCCATGGCGCTGAAACCAGCAGTGCCCTTGCTCATTCCGTCCACCTATACCTAATTGATCACCACCACCGGGCGATCCTTACTCCTTTCCAAACAAACATTTGATTTTAATCGTGCCTCAAGAGGTTGATTTAACCTTGATTCCTCCGCTGCATGCAAGAGAAAATTAATTGCATCCACATGCCCAGACGTGGAAGAATCTCCAAAAACAGTAGCCTCTTTAAAAGAAAGCGGATGGGGACCCCCAGACCCCGAGATGCCGCCATGCATACAACCAATAGCAGACCCACAAAGAAAACCTGCAGCAAAAAACAGCACTAGCAACAAACAAAAAACCCCAGACAGAGCCTTTGAATTACCCCACCCAACCCCACACCCGTCACATACAAAATCACGGCCAGAGGGCCCGCACAACAAGAGAGGAGGCGGCTCAGGCCACCTCAAGCCAACGCGCCATCGCACTGAAACCAGTGGCGCCCTTCCTCATTCCGTCCACCTACACCTAGTATCCAAACCATTCTTGTTTTTAAAACACAACCGAATATAAATTTATAGTTACGAAGTATGGAAATAAGCAATCCCAACACTAAACAACTTTTTCCCCAAGTTATAATAACTTAAACCATTAATTTATAAATTCTGGTTTAGCTCAAAGATTTAGATGGTAACAAAATCATATTTTCGGCAATATATACATATATATAAATTTATTATATATATGTATATATGACTTACTCTAATTTTCTCCTCGGAAAACTCCACAAGTAAAATATTTCTACTCAGCTGAAACAAGTTGATATCAGTCCAAAACTTTTTCTATTGACTTCCCAAATTGATACTATTATTTTATCACAAACAAAGCCAACCATTCAACTCAGAATTTTTTTGACCCAATCATTAATACTTAGCATATACAGTTAGACTATTGTTGACTCTTATTGTCATTTCAAGTATGGTTATTAAATTGCTACAGGTTTAAAGACTATTGTTGACTCTTATTGTCATTTCAAGTATGGTTATTAAATTGCTACAGGTTTAGATACAAAATAGAAATTCAA
This sequence comes from Torreya grandis, assembly GCA_037957365.1. NCBI lineage: Eukaryota > Viridiplantae > Streptophyta > Pinopsida > Cupressales > Taxaceae > Torreya > Torreya grandis. Next base: position 1,695,144 of record JARHVA010000181.1, on the reverse strand, counting down.
TACAGCGAGTTTACTAAAGTTCCAACTAACCAAATGAAAGCTTGGCACGTCATGCAAGCCAAAATGTCATAGATACCTATTGCTACAGAGATTTAATTAATTGCTCCATATTAACAAGTAGCTGTATGCTACAGCACTCAAATCTATATTCTAAAATCTGATTAACAAGATCTCCTGCTATTCTATTCTATTCAATAAATGGTTCGAGCCATTTTACCAGTCGTTGTATATTCCCAGCTTGTAATTTTTAGATCTCAGACCTATATATACAAATATATACTGACTCATTCAATTATAGCGCTCAGCTCTATATGTATAATATATACAGATTCTTCAAATTCTAGCGCTCAGCTCTGTATGTATAATATATACAGATTCTTCAAATTCTAGCACTCAGCTCTGTATATATAAACATATACAGATTTTTCTAATTTTATTTCTTAAAGAAATATTTAATTTTTTTTATATATGTTTATATATATACATATATGTATATGTACATACATTTAATTATAGTTTCTGTTTGTATAACCTTGAAGTCACATTTCGCGGTGTGTGTGTGTGTGTATATATATACATTCTTAAGTTTTATTTCCAAGTTTGAAATGTTAGCGCTCAGCTCTATATGTATAATATATATAGATTCTTCAAATTCTAGTGCTCAGCTCTGTATGTATAATATATACAGATTCTTCAAATTCTAGCGCTCAGCTCTGTATATATAAACATATACGGATTTTTCTATTATTATTTTTTAAAGAAATATTTAATTTTCTTTATATATATATATATATATAAACACACATTTAATTCTAATTTCTGTTTGTATAACCTCGAAGTCACATTTCGCTGTAAGTATATATAACGTGTATAACCTCGAAGTCGCATTTCGCTGTGAGTATATATAACGTGTATATATATATATATTCTTGAGTTTTATTTCCAAGTTCGAAATGTTATTCCAGGGTGTGCAGATATATATATATAGATATATCTATCTGTTTAGACAATTTGCAGAGGTTATTCTATGTCATTCAATTGACGTCAAACACATACAATCCTTGGTTTGATTTTAACACAATTATAAACAGTTCGAACAATTTTCACACAAACAAAATTCCAGACCTGGTCTACCACAAGATATCAATTTAAAAAGGGTTTCATAATATCCACAGCTGTGCAAAGCTTATAATAAGGATTTAAGAATTGCACCCGTTTTGCTTATAGGTGGATTTGGGTGTAGGGGTCTGTGGATGGTCAAGCCATCCGCAAAAACCCTCCACCTAATTCCCCAATTTTCTTTATATATAAAACAGACTGCTCGAATTAAAACAATCAGTTTCCCCCCCGCCCCCCCCGCCTTTTTTTTCTTTTAAATCTACCTTAGGAAAGAACTTGTTCATATACCATTCAAACTAAAAATTAAATCTTTCACTCCAATTTTAAAGTATATATCTTTTGCTTGTTTTTGGGGTTGAATACAAGGGTTGTGGATGGCTGAGCCATCCACAGGGCCCTCTATTCGAACCCCATGGGTTTTGCTCACAAAAATTCATAATACAAAAACCCATAAACAAAACTTCACTCTAACAGAATAATATACTATAAAATTTAATACTGCACCACCTTGATACATTTGCTCTCTGTTGGTAATGGTCTCTCTCCTTTGCTCAGTCTTCTCTTTCCCTCTTCCAGTCTCCTCTCTCTTCCGTATGTGTTTGTCCCTTTTCAAAATCATTACACACTTCTTAAAAACCCCTTTTGCCTTTTTTCTTCGCTGTTCAATTTCTCCCATGGCAATAATGGCGGAATTCAGAGTTAACCCTAGTTGCTTTGTTCCAAGATAATAGACTCGAAGTCCAAAATAGTTTGCCCAAAATAATTACTCATCTCAGCTTATCTCTAATTTAACCCCCAAGTTACTCACATTATAACCAATGTTAACTCTTTATTTGAAGCTTCCAAAATATCCATGCTCAAACAAAGCCATCGAAGGATTTCATGCAACTAATACAATGCTAAGTGTTTAAGTCCACTTAATTTATCATGAGATTAGTCATTTGGCGAATAGGTTCCAATTAGGATATTCACATGCTATATTTTGCATAAGATATGTTAAATACTATAAATAAATAATTGTCCAATACAATAATAATAAATCATTATTTTGACAAGATAAAAATATAGCATTAGTTACCATCATCATTTCCTAATGAAAGATGCAATTAAATAATGCAGTTTAATAGAACACTAAAGCATCTTACAAACTCAATGATCACTATAACCAATAGAATTTATTTTAATACTACCGGATAATAAATTCATTCCTTTTTAATGCACAAATGAAACATAATCAATGCAAACTACTCTAGCATCAACAAGCATAATACTAGCAAACTAGATCAACGTAAAGTGTTAACAAGTCAATCTACGGTGGTGTGTGAATTTGGGTTACTAGCATTTCCCTTCTGTCATCCTGCATTCATTCCATCTGCGTCATCCTTTCCGATGATGCTCTCCTTCGTCATGCTCTGAGAGCAAGACCAATTTTGCGTCCACCTCGCAACAAATATGTAGTTAGTTTGAGTCATCATAATATATAAACCAATGATGCAAGACGAACAAGTATACATCTACAATGTACAAAATAATCAAATACAACTGTCTCATCATGCATACTAATCATCAATATCACTGTTCCTAACAGGGTATGCCATAATGCTCAAATCAAAGCAATAAAAATCAGTTATTAACCATATTAAATCCACTGATACAAAGGTTAAAATCATAGGGTGAAATTGGGATGTAACAGTGTCTTTTGCAGTATTTGTTGGAAAGCCATTTAAACAAGCATCTCTCCAGGAAATTTATCCTTGTAGCATATTTGATGCATCACCATATTCCTACATATGCAAGAACACCAAAGAAAATGTACGGAAGGCATGACAACCCTTGCTAGCCTTTGTAGGAACTCGCAAAGAGACAAAAACAAAGTTGAGAAGAACTGGTTGACCTGGAGGAACACTCTTGTTTGACTATAGGGGCCCGAACATGTATCAAGTTGGTCAGTTCTTTTATCTGGTTCCTCTTATTTCATCTTTGTTCAAAGTTAAGGACTACGGTCCTTGCTCTAGGCTAGGGAATAAGGTGGAGACGTGCTCTTCTACTTTTCAGAAGCATCCTTCAAAGTGACTTCAAACTTATCCCATTTTGAGTGAGGTCATTGTTAACTGAAAGCTCCTTGCAGTATCCATAAATAGAATGTTGGAGTTGATTTATCTCATTCATCCATGACAAAAGGATTTGAAAAGTTGTTATTTGGTCACGGGGTAGATTTTAGCTCGTCTTTGAAATTTGAACTCAAGATCTCAACCACGAAAAGTGCTTTGTGATCCACTAGGAAATGACACTTCATGTCTCGATATCTACATAAGGTGATTTGTACGAGCCAAATGGGATAAGTTTGAAGTCACTTTCTCAATGTGATAAACTGATTGGACAAAGAAAGTTGAGGTTTGTATGTAGCCTTGATAGTCCATAATTTAGTTCTTGGTTCACACAAAATTTGTCTTTGACCTCATTTGTTGGTTGGTAAGTCTTTGAGAAATGGATTTGATGATAGGCGAAGATTTGAATGCTTTGGAATGACATGCCTTTCAATCTCCCATCTTCATGATGCCAAGCCTCTTACTTTGCAACTGATAAAAGATCAATGGTAGTGTCCAACTTGAACGAATTTTTCCATGGGCCCTGAAAACTAATGATGACTTCTGATCAAGATGTTCCATGACACTAGCTTGAAGATGCCAAAAACTAGCCATATGCAAAGCATGAGAAAGAACAAAAGAAATTTATACCTTTTGCCTTCCTCTGTGAAATTGATGCTCATTCTTCACTTTTTTAGAATAATTGATGTGTTTTAGGCAGGGGTAGACACCTAATTTTGGTACAAGACCCTTTTCCATTGTCTTTGTTATGCTTTATCACACTTGGTCCATGTGCACATGTTTGGCTATTTTTCGGTATATTTCCCCTTGTGTTGGGCCTCGTATTGTCTCCCATTGACTTAGGTTCTCCTTACAACTTGACTTTTCGTTCGCCTTAGGTCAATGATAATACCTTCGTTCAAGCTGGAATGCTTGAAAACTCACAAATTGACCATTCATTTACCCCTTGTATGACCTCGAATGTTCTCAGAATGACCAAAACATTGTTTTAGGGACTTTGCCTAGGTCCTAGTCAGTGCATGATGATGTCCCTAGGACATGTGGGTCTTTTATGCCTTGATTGTTGTAGACCGTAACATTTTTATTGTTATGGTTATTGGCCGATTTACATATTTTAATAGTTGACGGGTTATGTGGTTGTATTGTTGGCCTTAGGTAGTTTGTAATAACTCGTGTTGGTTATGTTCGGGTGTTGACAGTTTTGTCAACTGCCAACAATATGTCATTTGTCTTATATATAGTAGGAGATACATTAGCTCGGGGTAAGGGTGTTGGTATCACGGCCTCCCTATACTGTGCGAACTATATTGAGACTTATCTTTTATGAATACAAGTTGCTATTGTTCGGATTACTATTTTGTGTATGCTGCTATTGATGGTCTAGTATCTTTTATGAATACAAGTTGGTATTGTTCGGATTACTATTTTGTGTATGTTGCTATTGATGGTCTAGTATCTAAGTAGACATTAATCATACTACATTTGATGCCGTTACCTTAAATAATGTTGGGTCATCAAAATTTAGGTTCACAAATCTATGTGCCAAACATAATCGTGAAAACAATGACAAAAGATATTAGAACCATACGAAGAGTTCACGAAGAAGAAGATTGATGCATATGAGCAATAATTCATGCTATTAACTCCAAAAAGAGGTGGAGAGACACAATTAGCGAGGGCACCAAGAAGTTAAATGATCAAAGGCTATGGTAGGCAGCCATTTCTAAGATCCATCAAGCGAAGTACATAGCGAAAGGTGAAGTGAAAGCCAAGGCCGAAGTGTGGGAATAGTCGGAGTTGAAACCAAGAAAGGGTTCAACCGAAACTAGTGGGCTCTATGCCACTCGCTGAAAGTGTGGACCTTGCCGACTAGTTTGGGTCGGAGTGTGCTGAAAGGGAACATGAAAGTCCAGGGCAGCCCCATTGACAAGTTCAAGGGGGTCGCACGAAAAGGGTCCTGTTGGTGTGTAAGATAATTGATGGATCCTTTCCAAAGGAAGGCTTGAGCGTAGGGATGTGTCCGTTAGTGCTAAGAAAGCACATGAACACCCGATGTTGACCTTCTTAAGAGGGAGACTTATATTCAAAAAACCACACCAAAGCCATGGTTACCCCATCAACTAAATCTCTAGAAAAGCAAATTGCCAAAATTGATTGGTGATGGATTGTCAGATCCAGTACGACACTGACATATGTGCATCATGATTTTGATTGCCAATGGCAGACCTATGTTCAGATGTTGTTAAGATGCTTCTTGGCTACCCTTTGAGGAATGACCATTGATTGGTACGACGATGCATCAAGAAATGACAAAGCAACATGGGCAGTGCTCAGGAAAGTGTTCGAAAAGGAATTTGAACCCTTGAGGGACGACAATGACATTGTCACGAAGATCTACAACACTAGACAAGATAAGCAAGAGATGGTTTGGGCTTACAATAGAAGACCCAAGGAGTTGCTTGGAAGAGTTGAGAAGGAACTTGCCGATGGGTTGAAGAAAAGGTTGGTTCCCACACCGAGAAAAAAAAATGAAGGTGGTCCCACCCTCATCTTGCAAAGATGCATACAATCGAGCGATGGACATTGAAAGTGAGAAAAAGACATTCTTGCTCTCTAAAGGATGCGAAGAAGATGTCCCTAACTCCAGTGATGACAATGAACCTGGATTAATGTGAGCCTTGAGAAAAGACATGCTCCGAATGATGAAGGAACTAAAGGGAGATTGTAGGAACAAAGGTAAGTATTTTCTATAAGATAGTTGTCAATTTGTAGGGCATTCAGTAAAGGACTTCCTGTACAATTTGCAAAATAAGAGCGATCAAGTACTATTCACACAACGAGAGCCATTGACACCACCCACCACATTGCCAAGAAAGTATTGAAGACAAATTCAATACGACTCCGAAGATTATATAGTGTTGGGAGTGCAGTGAATAGGGCCATTTTGCAATAGATTGCCCTAACCAAAATGACAATGGACTTCTCTGTAGACGGTGTGGGCTTGGGAACCATAACAATGGCAGTTGGCCAAAGCAAGCCAATGCCAATACAATTGATGTAGTTGAAGGCAAGGAAGTTATGGCGATTACCAAAGCACAAGTGTAGAAAACTAATTACCTCGACCCACGTACAAAGAAGGAAATGTTGGCTGAAGCAAGGATGAAAATCGAGAAGATCGTGGTCAAAGAAAAACGTCCCTCGAATGAACATACAAGTACATTGACAAGTAGATTAGAGTTTGACAAAGCTATGGCATGACATGTCTTGTAGACCACTATACTTGTGAAGATAGTTCACTTATTGCAAAGCGTTGCAGAACTCAAGAATCTTTGACCACTACTATAGAAGACATAGGCCTAAACATAAAGCATACATTGTTGCACCTAACATCGAGTGATTTGGCATAGGAAAAAACAAAGTAATGAACCCATAGTCGAGCCCCCCTTGTTAGGGGACCAAGTGATTGATCCTATGCTCCTAACAATGAACCTAGCCCGATAGTCGATGGTTGTGCATATGGAAATTATTGTCAAAAATTAGACAAACACTATAGTCGATGATGGTTTTAGTTTGAATGATCTTCTAGAAGAGACTTGAAGAATCGTGGGAGCCAACCATGTGGCCTCTGACATTCCAATTAGTAGGATCAAATCAACATGGCATTAAGGTACAGGGTGTACTAATGGGACAAAAGGTAATTATTGGAACCCAACCCTTGTTGAATTTTATGGTAATCTCATTGAGTTCCTATGATGCACTATTGGGATAGGGTTGGTTGATAGCAACAAAAGTCGATCATAACTGGGAAAAGAATTTGATCTCCTTTAAAAACAAAGGCCAAAAGTATGCAATAGATTTGAAGAATTGGGTCATCAATGAGGAAAGAACCTCATCTGACTCATTAGATTCGGATTTAGAAGAAGAATACTTGATTGACGGAAATCACAGTACGATGGACCCAAATAATGAAGGGGTCTTGGAGCCATAGTTGTGCTTTGACGATGAGACAATCTCAATCAATGGTCTATTCCATTGGCAGATGGATGACTACGAAGTGTTTCAGCCTGATTACAATCGTGTTGAGATTATGGCAATTGAAGAAGTCCAAGGCATGACTATCAAAGATACAATCAATGATTCTAAGCTTAAGTTGTATAAAGTTAGAACAAAAGGTATACAAAACAAGTTGAAGGAAAGAGTAAATGCATAAAACTGAACTGGTCATATAAAGTACCATGACTGGGTCAGGTATATAATAAAAAACCGATCACTATATGCTCCTCTTTAGCTAGTTAAGTAAAGCAACTTGACGCCCATGGTTGTGCAACCCCTGATACCCATGTTCCGATTGTCTATTATTTCCAACTCGAGGTTGACTTCCATGCAACTCCTGATGACCATGCAATAAGTAATGCCCATGCACAAACCAAATACTATATAGAACTTGACACCCATACAAGCTCGATGAGCACTCTAAAAAAGTACACGATGACATCTCATTCCGTGACAAACAACTATGGTTTAAAATACTGCTTGACGACCAACATGAAAAGGTTGACAACCAGAACAACAAGTTCGATGAGCAGAGGAAAGGCAATGTTGATGACCAAAGGAATGTCAAGGTTGATGAGTAGAGGAAAAGAAAGGTTGACGACCTATTTGAAAGCTAGCTTGATGGCGTGGTGTTGGTGGTGAAGCGAGGAAGGTCAATGAGGTTATTAATGGGCAGCAAATCAACACATGCCTTGACGACCACACTTTCATAGGTTTTGCCCACTACATGAGAAAGGTGACCTGATTGCTAGGGGTGATGACTATTTACCTCAGTTCCAAACTTCACCTGAAAACAAGGATGAGGAAGAGGGGGACATCCACCATACTATTGCTTAAGCAGTTGATGTCCACATGGACGAATAGAAGGTTGATGCTGAGGACCAAGCCGTTGATGGTGGGAATTTAGACACCTAAAACACCATGCCCTGATTGACGGTGAAGTGGTAGACGATTAGGAGATTGACGCCCATGAAGTTGACAAGCAAAGGATTGACACCTAGGAGGTCAACGATGTGCTTATTGATTGCCACAATCTATTTGATGCCTAGATGCCCAACCTGGCGACCATCTCCTCGACACTCTACCTGATTGGTTGTTTGTTTTAGTTGACAACAAACCCTTGCCTTATGACTACCATTTCCTTGATGCTTAAAAGGAAATGCTATAACCATTTGGGACATCGGCTACGTTCATTTTCCAAATGCGTTCAACACCATTACAACTCAATTTCCATCTACAAACTTTTCAAGCCCTTCAAAAAACAATGTTTTTTGATAGAATTTTGGTTGTCATGACTTTTCATAGAAATTTGGTTGTCGTCATGACTTTTCAAGGGTTGTAGAAGGTACAGTTGTACTTGGATTTGGGGGCATTGCCCCTCGACCTTGTCTTGTATCACAACATGTAGCATTGCGCCTCGACCCAGCTAAGGGCTGCTGCCTCCAAACCCCTGTTTTGCTTTTCCACGAAGGACAAAAAAGGGGTTGAGAACTGCGTTGGATGACACAGTTTTTCTTGCCTCCAGAAAGGTTGCAAACTTTCTACATCAACAACTCCACCAGAATGACTTCTATCTTCCCACGTCATTCTAATTTTTTATCATATTCTATCTAACTTGTGTCGAAAGAGACTTCAAATTTTTTAAAGGGGGGGCTAATGTAGATTGTAACATTTGTATTGTTATGGTTATAACTTATAAGCATATTTATACATTTTAATAGCTGACGAGTTATGTGGTGGTATTGTCGGTCTCATATAGTTTGTAATGACACTTGTTGGTTATGTTCGGGTGTTGATTGTTGTGTCAACCGCCAACCATATGTCATTTGTCTTATATATAACTAGAGATACATTGGGGCAAGGGTGCTAGTAGCAGCACCTCTTTGTATTGTGTGGATTGTATTGAGACTTATCTTGTATGAATACAAATTGTTATTTTTTGGATTACTGTTTTGTGTACACTGCTATTGATGTCCTAGTATCTCAGTAGACATTAACCATATTACAATTATTTCCTTTTACCATCCTCTAGGGTGTCATTCTATGTGTGGATGTGCCCTTGTGAAGCCTATATATACAATGGTACCCTTAGCCATTTCATTATTGATTTATATCATTGAGATCTCTTACAAGCTAAGTCACTTATGCTCATTTATCAAGTCTTATCAAGAGGTCTTCACATTTTATTAATAATTTGCACATTGATTTAATTTTTCCCTTATCTACTTTGTGCCAACCTATCTTGAAGAGAATGTCATAGTGAAGCATGTAGTTGCATTTGATTATCTAAGGAGAGGAGGTGAAGTCTTTTCTCTCATTTTGGGTTGGGAGCACTCACAAGCACAAGAACTACATAGAGCGCTGATTCCAAGTATGCAAGATATATAACTGCAACTCCTCAAGAAGTTGCCTGGGCCAACTAACTTGCACATTCTATTCGTCTTGCGACATTGTGGTGATTTAGGTCAGAGACAGTTGGAGATATTTTAAGGTTAGTACATTAGATTAGGTTAGATTAGATTAGATGAGTAATTGTAGGAAAGATGAGGGTTTACTCCTCATTTGTAGTAGTACAAACTTGTATATCTTAGTTTTCATGATAAAAGAATCCAATTATTATTTCTGATGTGGTATTAGAGAGAGATTTGTTTTGTGCTTGTGATGGCAGAATAGGATGATAAGGGGCAGCTCAATAGCTTTCATTGTTGCCCCAATTTATGAGTCATTCTTTGATAAATAATTTTGAATGTAGGCATTTGTTTTGATTTTCAATTAGTTTGTGCAAGTTAAGGTATTTTCGCAGGCATTAAGTTATTATTTATAGGCACTTGACATTGTCATTGCCATGCCCCACATCCATCTGATTTTTGTCTGCCATTTGTGGGTCTATGTCTGACAACTCAAAATTCTTAATTAAGGCTCTGGCATTTTGTGATCCTTTATCTGCGATCTTGTCAGCTGCAGTCTTGACACTTCATGCATCTGACTGATTTATGCTTTTGAATGTGACTGCCTTGTGCATTTCATACCAATAAATCATTTGCGCCATCAGTTTCTGTGCATGTTCTGTCATGGCCAGTCAAAGATGTGCGTCTACCATTGACTAGTCCCTCCTTGCATCTGCGATTTCTGTTTGCCTACCAGGTCTGCCATCCACATGCTATTTCCATGCTTTCGTGGGTTTAGCAATCATTGACGACTCTGTTAGATCTCGGATCACCCTTTTCTTCCATGTCAATGCTTGACATTATCATTTGGTTTATCTGTCACCCTACGTCTAGTCCATTCGTGCTTTCATCCACCGCCGTGCGTTTGCTTAGTCAAACCCCTGATTGACATGCCATGCACATGATTGTCGTGGTCAATATGACTTCAACAAGTGAATATAGCCTTCAATAGCTAAAGCTATAGGCTTGTCTATTAAGTTTTACAATATATGTCTTATAAGCTATAGTTTGGTGGTGTTAATCTTTTATATAGTTTGTTAATGTTAATATATGTTTTTTGATTTTGTTTTGTTGTTCCTCGTATTTATCACATAATACTAGTTTATGGATTGAAACACGACAATGTTGTATATGATGCTTTATGGGTTGATACCCGTGCAGCTGATAGCTTCCCTTTCCCTCCTCTTAGTGATAACCCTTATATTGCTGATTGTATGATGATTTTCTATGAGGTAGATGTCGTAACAACTCGGAGGGATAGGCCACACAATGTTTCTATCCCTTATCCTTCCTCTCAAATTCAAGGTGGGGTTAATCAACACACCCCTCTTGAAGCTTCTAATCCCTTCTCCCGCCTCCCCGCCCCCGCTTTCTTCTAGGATTAGGATCCAAGTGCCTAAGGACTATGATCTTGTGGATCAACTTAATAATACCCATGCCAAAATTTCTATCTTAGAGTTACTTAAAAGGTCAAATATTTACATGGTTATACTTTATGAGGCCTTGCGTGATTCTAATTTTCCACGTGATACGGAACCCTGTTACTTTGTTGCTATTGTTAATACATTGAAAGATAGTGAGAATATCATCTCTTTTGAATAAGAGGACTTGCCTCTGAAAGAGATTATAGACTAACACTTACCCTTGTACATTCAAGCTACCATCGTTAATAAGGGAGTTCAATGAGTCCTCATAGACAACGGTTCAGGATTGAATATCTATAGTGAAGCCTTTCTTAAAGCACTTGGACTTGGTTGTCATTCTCTTACACATTCGGATATGATCATAAAAGGGTTTGAAAATCAACCAAGAAGAGCTCTAGGAACAATTACACTGAACATAATTGTTGGACCTAGAATTTTAGCTACACAATGTCAAGTGATATCTAATGATGTGGGCTATAATAGCTTATTTCAAAGGTCTTGGATTCATGCTATGAAAGCGGTCCCCTCTATGTTACATAGATGCTTAAAATTTGTCTATGAGGGGTTCTTATATACTTGTCTTGCAGATGATGTTCCTTTTGGTTTTGCATGGTAGTAAAACCTACAGAAAAACTTGTGCCACAACTAGATAAATCACAACCATCTATTATAGCACCTAATAAAGTTGTTACATTCGACAAAACTTACACCTTTCAATTCAGTGATTATAATAATACTCAAGATGATAATGAAGAGGAAGACAATTAAATCCTTGATAGCATAGACAAACATTTATCAGAGTTTAAATTTACACCATGTGGTCCTAGGGAATATGGAGATGAGATGCATAGTTTGGTATTGGCCAACTATTTTGCACTCCTCAAGACTATGGTTGATCTAATCAATCAGCTGTGCCTAGTAATGCACCATCTTACATAGATAAAGATAAAGGACCAATGATAGTTAATGCTTGCGACGTTGTTAAATCAAACAAACCTCTTAGTCTTGGTCAAGCATCATTACACCAATATGGATTTGCACTCACACTTGCACAAACAATGGGATACAAGGGTAATGGTTTGGTAAACATGAGCAGTGCATTATAGAACCTATTATTCCAAAGGCTAATTTCTTTAATCAAGGTATTATTCCAAAGGCTCTAAGATAAAAAATATCCCTTCAGTGAATCATGGAACTTTTAAAGTGCTTCAAAAGATAAGTTTCTACACTCGCTTTGTCAATCCACATCAAGTCACGTGCAAGGAATGAAAATACAACATTTGAATCTTAGGGACCATGTGCATTAAATGAACAATCTTAAGTATTCAGTCAATAACATTGAGCAATTGCGAACAACTTTAGTATAAACAATACAAACGACGTATCGATACCCATGGGATGTCTGAAGATAAACTTTCATGCAAGCTAAAATGGGTACCTAAGGAACAATAACATCAAGATCACAATTGAATGTTTATAAGGGTAATGCAACAATCATTATATCATTTGGCTCCAAGGCAAGTTCAACTCAGCAGTACATATCCTTGCACGAGAGACACTGATGTTGTTTGTGATGGCTTATTAGATTCACTTCATAATGGCAAGACATGCTTTCAAACATACAACTTACATTGATTCTTTAGGGTTTAATGGGCTTGTGCTATATACGTATGATTATTGATTCATAGTTGGCTCTGAAGACATTAAGGTAACATTTAATTTTCTATTTTTACATTGACTTGACTTCTACTTTATTTACTGGTCATTTTTCATTGATTTGATGACTTTTCATTTGCCACTTGGCTTTGATTGTTGCCGTTTGATTCTTCCTCCCGGGAGTTTACTTTTTCGACATTTTATTTGTTTATGTTCGCTTCGCGTGTGCACACTTGATCCTGATTTTCGTTGCCTTGTTTGGTCACCACATGTCCTCAAATTCTTTTTTCACCATGATCCATATGGTTTAGATCTTTCTCTATATTGCCATGATACACATCCCACATTTATAGACAAATGGCCCACATAAGGAGCAGGTTTCTTCTAGAAAATCATAAAAATTGCAAAAACATTAAAAAAACGTACATTTTTTTGAAGCTTTTGTCTTTGTCGATGGATACATATTATGCTTATCTACTTATACTAGAGGTTTACATATACATGTTACACATGTGCTTTTCATTGTATTTTTTGAGTGGGTGAGATGTAGGAAATATAGGTTACATATGACCATGGACTTACAAATCTATGTGGCTACATTTATGTCCACTCCTAGGGGCATTCTCACACTAAGGCATAATTTTAGCAAGTCTTAGGTTTTATCTTTCTTACTTAACATTTATCATATAGAGCTACTTACATGGATTATACCTATCTTACTTTTGCTTACATCTTGCGTATTGTGCTACATGGATAGATACATTGGGTTGTTACATCTGATAGTTACATAGATACATTACCTTTTTTTTTTTTGGTGCACTATGATTGCTCAATTGCTTGCATGTGCTCTCTTCTGAAAGAGGATATGGTGCTGCTGTTTTTGCAATTCCAATTTGCATAAACAACAAATAATCCTCATATATAGCGGTAGGAGGCTTCACCTAGAGGGTTCTCTCACATGGGATGGACCAAGGTTTGAATTGTGCATGAAATCTATGGTGGGAACAGCCCTATGGGTACTTCAATTGCTTGAGGACAAGCAATTTTGGGTAGGGAGGATTGTTATGCCCCTATTTTGTTAGGAACATCATTGAAGACCCTTAGCCTTAACCATTTCCCGCGGGCTAAGGGAAAAGAAAGAAGGGAAAGAGAAATAAGTGATTTTGAATGAATATTGTAAAAGGTACTTTTAAAAAGTATTTTATGATATAAGAATCACTTAAGTTGGGGCCCTTTAAGGGTCATGGGTGTTTCAAAAGCAATTTTCCTTATGATTTGAATGTGTTTCCCTCCCTTTTGGGTGTGCCCGTTGGGGGAAGTTGTATAAAAAGAGAGGAAGGTTTCATTTGGAGGTATGTTATGTTTGATATTCAAAATATTGGTCATTAAGCACGAAAATGATTGAGCCATTGCTTTGAAGATGAAAACCTTCAAGCAAAGGAGGAGTGGGGATGCAAACCCTCATTTCTCATCTAGGGCAGCTTCATCTTGAGGTTGCATTTAAGCATGATATTTAGAAAAGTCAAAAGTATTGCATTTGGAGAGGGGCAACTAGGGTTGGGAGCATTGGGAGCTGCTTGGATAGGTTGAAGACCCCTCATTGGAGGGTTGTGTGGAATTGGTTTCTGGAATTGATTGTTTTCAGCTAGGGCGACTTGGTTGTGGAGCTGGTTGGTAGGGTTTTTGGGGCTTATTTCAAGCCAAAACCATATTCTGATTTTATTCTAATATTTTTGCAGTGTGGAGACTTGTCTTGGAAGGGTTTTGACTTTGTTTTGAGGGTCATTATTGCCTTGAATATTCTAAAAATAATTTCTATATTTTTTCCAATTTTGGTGAATTGATTTGAAGGGCTTTGTGGCTTTAAATGCACTCAGATTTTCATAAAAAATCTGCTTATTAACTCAGTAATATTTATGCAATTTTTTGAGGGTTTCACTTGATAGATCAACTACAAATTTCAATTAAATATTCCAGCTTGGAGGGGTCTAGGGTTTGAGGGTTTATTTTCTTTTTTGGGAGGACAAATTGCTTGTTTGGACCAACTACTTGGTGCTTCGCATAATTTTGTGCTAATTTTGAGAATATTTGGCAGCTAGGGTTTGCTGGAAATAAAAATCAGAATTGACTATTCACCTACGGTTTTGCAAAAAAAATAAGAATTCAGACAAATTCCTTAATTTGGGACATTTTAGAATAACGGCATTACCTAATAGGGTTCATGATTTTGCAATGAATTTGCCGATCTGCCACATTAACATCTCATAAATATAGAGTACCTCGTTAAAAATGTAAACTTTGACTATGACGTATAACGAACACCTGTATTGTTTTGAAAGACCAACTCACCTGACCCCAAACATATTTAAATTTTGTACATGGCTGAAGCATGACCTATGGGAAGGTGTATTCATTGCTAGGCTACGTGGAACAACTTTAGCCATTACCCGCATAATCATTTGCTGTCTCTAGTAGCACTCATTATAATTGTTTTTGAATGGTCATTGTGCATATAAATAATTGACATACCTAATTCTTTAGTTGTGCCATTCATTTGTTTCATTTCAAATCGCTCGCTTTGAATATGTAGCAAAGCATAAATTGACTATGAAAGGAAAAGTAATTTACATTGCATGCAGTGGTTGTGCCTTTCCCTGCGTAAGGTCACGTAAACTCTCTCATACATTTTGCCGACCTGCTATATGAATGGGGATTTTTCATCACTTTCCTCAATATCAAATGGACGGAGGATTGCACGTTACGATCTTTAAAACATGATTCTCAATGCTCCAACTTCCGATTTTTGTCATTTCCAGACGGGTAACCACTGGAGCACGACCACACCTCCAAACTGGGTGAGCTTTTCACAATGTTGGCAAAGTGTGGGCCATCCTTCGAAGATGTTTTTCACAATCATAGTGAGAGTGGCGTTCCTCCGGTGACATGCATCATGGCAGACTTTTGCATGTCATGCACCACATTAGGGGCCGCCAATATGGTAGTGGCCAGGGTTGTCTTCTGGCCTCTTTGTGTCACTGATGCCATTACTCAGAAATACGCTAATTTGCTTCTCTCAGGGCCACACATTCCTGTCGAAGGTACATCTCTCTAAGGCGCACATTCCTGTGAAAACACTTGTCAAAGTTTGAAAATTAAGAAAATTTGCCTGTTGTGTTGACTGCTCAAATAATTAAGAGCAGGAATGTGGCGCACGCTCTCTAAAGTCTTCACTTTGACCAGAACTCTCTCCTCTCCTTCGATGCCTCCAGTGGTGAGACTGGTCCACATCTGGTAAATACTGAGCAGCATTCACAACCTCAATGAAGTAATTGTGACGATCACAACATACCATTGTCAAGCTGTCTTCTGGTCTTTTTGGTTCTGCAGAAACAATTTTAGTGCAAAACTAACACCAAAAATTGGTCTGTCTGTGAGAGCGAGGGGAACCATTGTCTACCTCACCCACATCAGAAGACTAGGTGTAACATGGACAGTCTTCAATAAATGTCATTAATTCTCTTGAAAAACATAGAAATTAGAATACAGAAGATGGCAAAAAAAATAATAATAAGCCAATGCAGTTCATTCACTTTCCGTCCATCTTCAGATCCTCACCAACTTTGACCTATGCATTTCAATGCAGAAATATGAACTGTTTTCATTTTTTTTAAAAAGTTACCTCAGACAGCGCAGGATCAAATAGGTTCCTGAAAATTTGAATGTGCGTTTTAGCTTCTTATTGTCTACTTAATTACAGGATCAATGTCCCACATTAAGAAAATAAAAGTGACCATGAAAAAAGAGCAATTGCTATCTGGTAAGCTGTGATTTTCTCCAAAAGGCTTTAGAAGTATAGGATTCCATGTGAAAAGTTTTTGAAAAATATTCCATGTCAACACAATGGGGCTTCATAAACACCCACACTTATGAGGCTAAAGGCACTGAGGACAAATACCCCAAAACTTTCTTATACCCCAAAACTTAACTGGATAGGGTAAATCTGTTGCATTAGCCTTCAAAGCTGAAAAACCTGACACTGCAATCATCATGAGAGAATATCAATCCATGTACAAGTTTGACTTTGAAAATGTTAAGAACATCCAAATCAATCTTATAAAAGAGAAATAAAACCTTGAGATTGAACTTTTAAATCTACTCTAGTGTAAAAATATAATCCCAATTAAATATATTCAATACATGTACTGATAAATCATCAACTTAAGGCAGAACTCAATAAAATGAATATATATGTTTTAAATATATTTGGAACCATGTGCAGAGAAATTTCACAAATAAATCTCTTATGACTGCAAGAAAGTTGAAACTGATGACTCAATGCCTTTAATCAATGGATACAAGAAACAAATATAGTAACTAGGTAAACAATAATAACCATAACACAGAAACTGTTTTGATAGGTTGCTGAAAGTGCATAGATAGCTTTGAATTTTAAATCCTGATTTAGAGATGATGTGAACTATTGCTTTGCACATGGAGAACACAGATTCAGTGAATAGGAAAGTACATTTCCAAAAGAAAGCAGTGAAGAAATTAGAATGCACCTTGACCAACTTGCCTACACAGAAAACTGTTTTAAGTAAGGCCCGATAAATCATAGGAAATTTAGTAACAAACTACAAACCTTTCAAAATAAAAGGAGAGAAAATATTAAGCTTCACTTGTCAATTCAATTCAGTTATACACCTGTAATTTGAATTTGAATTGAAGTATGAAAATTACCTTTGCAAGATCCTTCTCTCTTTCAGTTGTGAATTACAATGCTAGATGTAAAAGTGCAATGTGCAACCTAGTGATGGCTGTAGCAGTAATGGTCTATCTTTATAATTTTCAATACAACTAATACAATAAAGGCAAGGACTAGCTGCTACGCGGCCCTTGTTCATTTCGGTCTTCAAGTCATTCAATTGTTGCACTAAAATTTGGTGTGTAGGTTGAGATAATTTCATTTGTTATTTGTTGTAGAAATATAATTTTGAATCCCCTTAAAATTTGCCTTTATATTTCTTAAACAAAATTATTTCCTTTTTAATAATTTTTTAAAACTTAGGGTATGTTTCCCTTTTATAATTGTGAGTCTTTCTCTTTAGAAAACTCTTTGTTTTTGACACTAAATAAGTATTATGAATAAAACACTTTAGATTAGAAACTCGTGTTATGTAATTATGCATGCATGCCTACTTTTAATTATGGCTTGGACCAGGAGGTTACGTACGAGTTGTTTGGATGGTAGTTCCAACTGGCATGCACAACGTGCCTTGTTTATATCTTCTTCTTTTGACAACCATGGAGATAGCTTTTGGAGAGCTCTGTTGTCGATAGTTTTTGGAGAGCTCTGTCGTATTTGTCCCCAAGACATATTGTCCATATATCTAGAGAATTTGTACATTAAATTTGATGATGATGAGAATACTGGTGCTATCCTGTGTAGTAGACCAGAAGTTCTATAATGCAAAATCTATGAAGGATTAAATATATGAATGTGAATAGAAACAGCTTTGATATGGATTTCATACATGTCTGATGATTTTAGGCATATGACATTGTTTTTGAGAAAAGCCAAGACTTCGTTGTCTTTAATGATGATTTTGATATTGATAAATTAGTTATTGAAAACACCAGCTTCATTGAATAGGACAACGGTATGGCTCATGTTTAAGGTGCGCTCTAGAAACAATCTTAGAACATCATCCCACAATTTTGCATAGCATCAAGTTTCTTAGGAGCAACAACGGATGCTGGCATAAAACTGAATGTAACCAAGTTTTACACCAACAAATGCTGGCATAGAACTGAATGTAACCAAGTTTTACACCAACAAAAGCTGGTTCAATCTCTAATCAAAGAATACCCAAGAACTAATCTAGCACAAGCAATAATTAAAATGATTTTGTAATGGGTACTATAATTTATCATTGCATAACACGTACCATAGATATACTTTCAACATGGCTTTGTAATTATCTATTCGTGAGTCTATATATGTCTCCCTATTACATCCTTTTCTCATACGTATCTCTCTTATTACATTCACTGTATGCTTCTTATATCATATTCAATTACATTTTCAGTTACTATACTGAATCATGACATATACATCAAATGACATGTCTCAGCCATGTTGATTCTTCATTGTGTCTTAGATATGTTGATGCAATGCTTTAGCCGGTGATGCCCAGATTACTTTGTGACACTTCACCAATATTTCTACTTTATTGGTGTTACTCCTTAAAGGGTATCGACTCTTATAGCGTGGTCCCATGTGGGGGGCTACGACTTAACTTTTTGAAGCACTGAGGGGCCCAGTTTTTTTTAAAGCAACAGGGAGCCTATTTTGGAATACTCTCAAAAAAAGCAAGAGTGGCTATAGTTTCGGATGCAGAATTTCAGTGATGGACAGAGAGGAGGGGGGCTAAAATTATGCAGCCACTGTAAGAGTTTTTTGCTACGTGGCTCAAGATTATATTTTCCTTCTAAATGTTTTTTTTTGACATTTTCCATTTCTAAAAATTGGGGAAATTAACAGAAGTGAATGCAAATACTGTTGTAAACTTTCACCAAAAAAAATGTGACATTTATAAAATGAGCAGCCAAAAAAATTCATGAGACCACTTAACAACTCCTAAAATATATAAGCAACAAATGCTTAGAAAATTTAGGAAGCCGCTTGCATGGGACTGCACTATTAATTCGCCCAAACAACAATAAAATGTGCTGCTGAAATTCCTCTGGACTTAAATCTCGACTTGTTCTCAGGGCAGCAAAATGTCTTGATCACCCAAGTAAGAGACACTTTGTTGCATCTTTGCTAAAATTGGGTAGATTTACCTATAGGATGTGGATCACTCTTGGGGACGTTCATTCCTGCGGCCTTACTATCAAACCGTAATCTCAAACACTTGGTGCGAAACTGCTTCCTCTCGAAACTCCCTTCCCATCTGCTGCCAATAACAGATCTTTATATTTTATTGGTCATCTTCACTTGAAAATCCTTCCATTTGGTTAATCTCCTTTGAATTAGCCCAATCCTGAGTTGGAGCTCTATCATTTAGATTGTATTGTTGGAATTGTGTTGGGTTCCCCCCTTCCCTTCAACCTTCGGCTTTGCCATATATTTTGTCATCGACAGTAATAGCTCCGTGAGTAAATCTAGTTTGGGACATAGGAGCTATTGGAAATTATTCAATTTGTTTATTATATGTGACATGCCAGTATTTGCCACTTTGTATTGATAAGATAATCTGTTTGATTCATATCTTTCAGTCACCTTAGCATCTTTTGCAAAATCATACTGTGTAACCCCTACGTCAATCTGGTTCTCTATCTTCTCTATGCAATCATACATTGCATTTGTTATCATTTTCCATGTGAATGGGTAGGAGAGGAATCCAAGGGGTAGGAGATGCATCCCATTATGTTCATCTCTGACATTTTCTGAATTCTTCAATTCTTCCTCAAATTAGGTCTTCGGTTCTCGAATTTCCCCTTATTGCGGTTTTGTTGCAGTCTGCATTACTTCTTCTACCGCACGCTCTTTGATTCCTTTCCTATCTTCTGAAGGATTTTTCTGCTGGAGATAATTCTCCATTAGGTGATCTATTTGATCTTCTGCTAGTAGGATCTATCTGGATCGAACTGATGTCTTTCATGTCTCTTCAAGTTTTGCGGTTGTTTTCATCCAATCTGGTGAGGTTGAATTGTATGGATATTCACCTAGCATGATAAAAATTGGATTTTTTTCCTGATAAACTTGTATGCAAAATGTGCGTGCAACTTCAAAAAAAAAAAGGATGTTTGATAGAAAAGATGGAGTATAACAAAGACGAGTCCCATGCAAATTCTTCGTCTTTGTTATGCTCCATATCTCTCTGACCATAATATCATGGGGTATAGTACAACTGATTTTTGTTTGACCAAATGCATACAAGAATATGTGTTCTTGACGATGCTTTAAGGTTATGCAAGGAAATGCCTCACCAAGATGTGATCACATGGATTATAATCATAGGTAGACATGCACAAAGTGGGCTTATTGAAAACACCATGGAGATTTTAAAGGAAATTGACAGGTGTAAAGCCAGATTCTCGAACCTTAGCTGCGATCCCCTCAGCTTGTGCAAATGCTTGGAAAGACCTAGAACAATCAATGTACCTTTATATGACAATATAAGAAAAAATCAGGGGGTACTTTGTTTCAGTAGATGTTACTTTGTCCTAATGAGATAACACTCTAAATCATGCATTCGCCTACTTATAATGACACAAAACAACTAATATAAAATGTATCTATAAGTGATCTCCTCTCATGTATTTCAATCCAAGAAATTACAAGCATGCAATAATTTATCAATGCACTCCGAGTCACACATTCTCCTACTTACAATGACACAAAGCAAATAATGTAAAATTTATCTATAAGCTATCTCCTCTTGTGTATTTCAATCCAAGATTTTACAGGCATGCAATAATTTATCAATGCATCTAGTGTACCCACAAAACTTGTTAAATGGGTTTGTAAGGGGTGATCTATTGAGGAAGGTCTCCCATGATTGTAAAAAGTTCTTTTAGTGGTTTCTGGAATGTTCTCAATAAGTAACATAATAATCCAGTCTGACCATATCGATGGTATTATAATACAAACAATCAACCCTTACACTTCAAAATCGTCCCAATATATTTTCAACATTTCCCATACATCTTTTAGTGAATCCTTGTTCTTCTAGGCTGTTGGATCAATGCTCTTTCCTTCTTCTTGCGGTCCTTATTCTTTTGGGCTGCTCGATCAGTGTTATTTCCTTCTTCCAGTGCATCTTGAAATTTCTATAAGGTTTATGGTCAAAGCAAGTTGGAATAGTGGAACTGTTTGCCCTGATAAATTAACCCACATAGTTGTCTATTTCTTATTTAATTTTTATTCGTGTCTTTTAGCTGAAAAATAATTCCCAATTGTGTGTGTGTGTGTAACAAATTGTACTTTTTATTGGATAAATCTACAGGGGTACTGGTATGAAACTACATTTCATGGAGGTGATTTAAAAAACAATTTGTGAGCTCGTGTGTGTGTGTAACAAATTGTACTTTTTATTGGATAAATCAACAGGGGTACTGGTATGAAACTACATTTCATTGAGGTAATTTAAAAAACAATTTGTGAGCTCCTTGCCCCTTTATTGCTTGGGAGTGTGGATTGTTCTTCTAACACTAGCGATGATTTGTGTTACTTATCCAGTATAAATACAATTTGGAATCTAAGTAGCTTTAACTACAATGCTTACCTGTTAAAAAATGGTATATTTAAGTACAATTTCAGTGCTATATATATTTCTAACAACTTAAAAAAATCCTTCAAGGCTTTTTCATCCAGCCCATTCTGTGCAAATATTCACCCATTAAGAGTTTGACAATGACCTTGCAATAACCATGCATTGCACCCATTTTAGTCAATGAGACCACATTTCTACGAGGCATTTTATCAAATAATTAGCGTGCCTTGAAGTTTTTTTGTACGTTTTGCATACATGTTTACTCGGATAACACTTCAATTTTTATTATGCTTTGATAAGTATCCATACCCTACTTATAGCCTATGTCTCCTTAAGACATTTTGAGTAATAGTTTCCAAGATATCTACCCTGTCCAATTCGTTGCAACATTTTGTTGATTTCTTCATGTAAGCCTCCACATTTTGTTTACATGTCTATTACGGCATTTTCTTGTTTTTGCTAAATGACTTTTTAAGGAAATGACTTTACAAGGTGTGATCACATTGACTGCAATCATTAGTACAAATGCATAAATTGGGCTTGAATCTGTATCATGATAAAAATTCTCACCCATTTTAGCTTATGTCATGTTGAGACATTTTCGCAAACAGTTTTCAAGCTATTTGCATGGGACATTTAATCAAATAGTTTTTGAGCTACCAGTAAGCTTCCAAAGTTTGTGTACATGTCTAGCAGGGCATTTGCAACTAATCAATGTATAACGCGGGTTTTCATAGAAGGGTATTTACAGGATTATTTACAAGTAAAGGTTACTCAATCAATGTATAATGAGGGTTTTAAGGGCATTTATGGGGTTATTTACAACTAAAATCACTTAATCAATGTATAATGAAGGTTTTAAGGGCATTTGTAGGGTTGAGGGTTTTTCACAAGGTATAAAAAATATGTAGACAAAAAAGCAAAAGCAAAAAGCATTTGCTCACCTTTGATCTTGATGCTATGGCGACATATGTTGGCTAGAATATCTCCTTCACTTGCCCTTCACTCAAGTGATGTGGATGCTTGCTGGCGTGGATAGCTGCGGTGCATGAATGGCGTGGATGGCTGCGGTGCCCTTTGTTCTTCCATCTTCTCTCTTACCATTGGTGTCAAAGATTTCAGAATAGCCTCCTTATGTATTTCATATTGCTTTATGTGATTAAGTTATTACCTTTAAGATCCATGTTTGCTCGACACCATTTGACCTTTCAGTAGAGCTTTTGTAGGAGATCCTTTTACACATGGGATTTAGTACTTTCCTCTTCATCCTACCCTTAACCTTATTAACTACATTTCCATCTTCATTGATCACCCATTCCTCGCACCATCCTTAAGGTTTCTAGGCCCCTAAAACAAATTTCTACAATCAAGGGAGACCTCCTTGTCAACAAAAAGTATATGCAGCAACAATGGCACATTCTCAATGAATTGCTGGCTTGCTTTGCACACAAAATCAAGTGTTTTTTCGAGTCAAAACTTACCGTTTGTAGGAGATCCCACTGCACATTAAAAGAGTAAGTGGTGGTCTTAAACCAATAATGGATGGTCCACATCCGTGATTTATCAATTTGTGCCAGCGATATAAATTCTCCTCGGATGAAACAATTAGTTTCTTCACTTCTAATGGTGGACACAAATCTATGTGTGTGAGAAATCAAGGCCATAGAAGTTGTGGAAATTCCATTCAAAATCATTCGTTTTGCTCTTTGAAAACCTCTTCCCACACTTGATTATATGACCTCATGGCTTCAATTTAAAAATCCCAATAGTTTCAGTTCCCAACATTTCTCTAATTTGTCTAATGCAAGCTCCCAAAACAAAAATTTGAATCTTGTTCTGGGAGTCCATCGATTAGAGCCCTGTAATGGAACCAAATGTTGGCATGAAACCAAATGTGATTGAATTCTATACCAATAGGAGGAGGTTCGATCTCTACTCAAAGAATATCTGAGAACTAATCTAATACAAACAATAATTAAAATGATTTTTTAACATGTACTATATTTTTTCATTGCATAACATGTAACATAGATATACTTTTTCAACATAGTTATGTATTATCAATCTAAGGGTCAGTACTTTAGATATCTTAGATATCCTCCTATTGCAGTCTTCTCTCATACATGTCTTATTACATTTGCTGTATACTTCTCATATCATATTCAGTCTATACTCTTCTTATTTGCTTATCTACCACCTATGACTTTGGGGTATTGTACTATGATGACTCGTCACATATACATCAAATGACGGCTCAACCATGTTGACTCTTCATTGCATCCTTTCATATGTTGACGCAACACTCAATTTGGCGGCGCTCTAGTGTTAGACACTTAGCCAATTTGTCTACTTTGTGGACGTTATTCCTTAACTTGGATCAAATCTTAGGTGGCTCAAACATCAATGAAATGTTTGTTAACATCAAATGTTTTATCCATCATAGAATTTTTGTCTACAATATTAATTGTATATGAAGACATTTCATTGCCCACAGATTGCAATGTAGTTTCAAATTGTGACCTCCAAAGCTTCTTTACATGTTTGACTTCGATGAGTAAAACTTTGCTTGTTCAAACGAGTGATTTCTCTATTTTCTCAGATCAAATGCTACCAAATTTCGTGATTTTTTTTTGTTAGTTTGATGTTTGGTGCAGGCACTAGAGAGGGGATCCACTTAAGGACTGCCTTTATCTTTGTGTTGCTCGGGACGGAGACTCATTCATGAACACACTTTCAGCACATACTTAGACTTGACGCACTTAACACATTTTTATTGCATTCAACTTTAAAACATTACAATGGAAACACATTTATACTCACACACTCATGCACGTGTCTGTACAGGGTTATTACATTGCATGAAAGAGTTCTAGACTCCCATACAATTCCTCTTGAACTTATACAACTCTTTGTTCTGTTTTTGGAGAGTTCTACTCTTGGGGAGTTATGCTCCTTCATAGCTCGTCCCTCTCTCCAAAAACTCTTTTTTTTAAATGTCGTATCCCCTTTTGACATCCCAAGCTTCATGGGGCGTCTCTTCAACCTCCCTTACCTCAACCTAACATATAATAGTTTGGCATCTTTTAGTTTTCGCAATTAAATGCCAAACTATCAGTGATGACTCCTTCCACATGTCACAAAGCGGAGACAATTGTTCGTAACTATCAAACATTATCGCTGTACTGTTTCACAATGTGAAACTTGGCATGTAGGAAGAATAGTTAAACACCAAGCACCTCCAAAAATCTTAGCTTCCTAGGTGCTATTGGTAAGGAACCAAACTGCTGACTCCCGCATGATCAAGTGGCACTTTCTGGCCGAACGACAGTTGCCAAAACTATTATAACTTTACTAGCTATTTAACCATATGATCTGAAATTCGAAACACATCTTTTACACTACATTTTCTACTAGCTTACCAAATTTGACAATCCAATTATCATTGCGGGTAAAGAACCAGCTTGCTAAGTGTTGTAGACTAGACAAATGACGCAGACTGATAGAAACAAACGTTACTTTACTGCTATTTATCCAATTGATTTGAAATTTGAAACACAACTTGTACATTACATTTTTTATTAGCTCACCAAATCTGACAATCCAATTCTGACTGCAGGTAAAGAAACATCTTGCCAAGTGTTGCAAACTAGACAAATGACGTGGATTGATAGAAATGGATGGTAAATTATCGTTGTATCTCCAAATTATAGCTTAAATTTACCTCATAGCTTGTACTTGTTAGTTACTATGACCTCACCTAATTGTATCGTCCAATTCTCGGCGCATGTGAAGAACCAATCTGACCAATGTTTGTGACTTAACAGTCCACGTGGATTGACAAAAGCAGACAAAAGTTCTCTGCACTTTTTTTGCGGCAAAGGAATACTTTTGCAACATCATTGTAATAGGTTAACAAGCTCACACCAACAAGACCGAACGACAGTTACCAAAACTATTATCACTTTACCAGCGATTTAACCATATGAACTAAAATTTGAAATACATCTTTTACACTACATTTTCTACTAGCTTACCAAATTTGGCAATCTAATTATCATTGCGGGAAAAGAACCAGCTTGCTAAGTGTTGCAGACTAGACAAATGATGCAGATTGATAGAAACGAACATTACTTTACCGCTATTTATCCAATTGATTTGAAATTTGAAACACAACTTGTACATTACATTTCTTATTAGCTCACCAAATCTGACAATCCAATTCTCACTGCAGGGAAAGAAACATCTTGCAAAGTGTTGCAGACTAGACAAATGATGTGGATTGATAGAAATGGATGGTAAATTATCGTTGTAACTCCAAATTATAGCTTAAATTTACGTCATAGCTTGTACTTGTTAGGTACTATGACCTCACCTAATTGCATCGTCCAATTCTCGGTGCATGTGAAGAACCAATCTGACCAATCTTTGTGACTTAATAGTCCACGTGGATTGACAAAAGCAGACAAAAGTTCTCCGCACTTTTTTTGCGGCAAAGGAATACTTTTGCAACATCATTGTAATAGGTTAACAAGCTCACACAAAAAACTTAAGCTAACACATGCCACTTTGTTTTTGGTTGATGCAAGATTGCATGAACCGTTGGATACTCCTGCATCAATGTCTTTCCTTCAATATTTTAACTTGTTGGAAAATCTTGATTGTGATTAAGGCAACAATATGGTTTGTCTTTAAGATGCACTTTAGGAACAATCTTCGAACATCATCCCTCCATTTTGTGTACTATCAGGGGTTCTTAGGAACAACGGCTGTTTTGTCTTTCACGATGAACTTGTTTAGATAATAAATTGTTTATGTAGATATTCCTTTGTTCATATATTGCAATGTCATTTCAAGTTGCGACTTCCAAACCTTCTTCAAATGTTTGGCATCTGTTAGCAAAAAATTGCTTATTCAAATGAGCCTTTTTATTATCTTTCTTGAATAAAATTCTATAAAAAAAATTGAGACTTTTTCTTGTCAATTTTACATCTTTCCTTCAAAATCTAATGTTGTTTAAAAAACTTGATTTTGATTTTCAATTCTCAAGATTTCATCATCCCGTTCTTTCAATTTAGTTTTTCATTATTCAATTGCATTTTTTCTTCTCCTTCATCCAATTTTTTTTCCTTAATTCAAGATTTTCTTAGTGCATTTACCTAAGAAAACCTCCTTAAATTGTACCTTTTCTAAAGTTCAGAATTGAGTCATGTCATCATTTTAAAAATAAATCTCTATTATATTAGTAAATATATTATTATTTTTGCATCTATTCCTCGATCACATTTTCATTTCTTGAAAACATAGGTATTGTATCACCATCTATAGAGGTTTCATTGTTTTTATACTTGAGGGACCTCAATAAATTCCTTTGCGCCTAATCTTTGTATCACTTGACTATTGACATATTGTGATATTTCATATCTTAGTCTTTTCATGTCTTGCAACTTTTTGTATCTTGTGACTTTTCATGTCTTTTGACTCTGTGTTACATAAGTTTGTTTTTATGGTAATCTCGTGTTGGGAGACATAGATAGGACATCCGGTGGGTGTTGGCAATTGTTGGTCAGGGGCATGTCAGGGGCCAAGCAAATGCTAGGGGGATTTTGGTTGGCCGTTAGTTGGCATTGTTAGGTGTCAGTCAACTGTGGGTCGGCAGTCGGTAGATGTCAGTTAAATGTCTATTGAGCATTGGTAAAATCAAAATACATTATAAAATTAAAAAAATGGCCACAATCCACAAAATTTTAGGCCAATTTCTATGAAAATTAAATGGCCGCAGGCCAAAGAAACAATTGGGTTACAAGCTTTTATTAATTACCCCACAAGGTGAAAAATTCAATAATTTCATGCATGTAGCAAACTTTGCTCTAATGCCAATTGTATTAGACCAATCATGTGAAATCCACCAAGAATTCTATATAAGATATACTATTTAAGAACTGAAGGATGCCATCTACAACAATGGTAGATGGATATGATAATTTCTGAGGTTTATAGTCTTAGGAGCCACAATGTAATTGCATCTTCCTTCCCAACGGAAAAGGGACTTGTGCACACATACACAAACACACACACACACACTCTAATGGATAGATCATTTATTTAACATGGTTGCAATTCAACGAAAACATTAAGGGCATGCAACAATTGAGTCCTACTCGCAGTAGGAGAAATAGCTGATTATATTGCCCCACACTTTTCATTGGGAAAATAATTATTGCCCTTAGTGCATCAAAGCATCCGTCAATCAATTACACTAATAAAACATTGAGGGATATGCCCATTGAGACATGGCTTCTTCCTCAATTGAAATTTACCCCCTTTTTGGGCAAATAGTAAGCTTGCTGCAAACCCCTTATATCTCCCAATTGCATAGATATACATATATGCAAAAATCAACACACACTTAACTGTTTGCACCATGTAGGCAACTGTAATAGACCATGCATTGTGTCATATCCAACATTTATTCAAAATGGCCTCAAAAGAAAAAGAATAAACATTCAAGAATCTTGGGAAACTCATGTGACTCACGTTAGCCAGAATTATCTCTCCATGACATATTTAAAATGTATGTCTCATTCCAAAATTGCATGTGTGTATAGGCATTTGTTTGTGCGTGTGCATGCATGGGGGTGGGTGCGTATGTGGGTGCGTGTGCATGCATGTGTGTTGTCTGCACAAATGTGCGTTGATACATGTGTGCAAGTATGTGTGGATGTGTGTGAGTGTGTGTGTGGGTGCTAGCGTGTGCATGTGTGTGTGGGAGAGCAATGTGGGGGCATGTGTGTGTGCGTTTCCATGTGCGCGACTCTATATGCAAAAGTGTGTGTGTTTTTCTGAAAGTGCTGTTATTTTTGAATTTAAACTGCGATAAAATCTAGATTTTTTTTTCTTTTACCAGGGATTCCATAATCAAGAAACTTGTTCATTTTATCATTTAAAAGATGTGTTAATTTAAATATTCCCAAAATTCCTTGTCAATTTCAATTGGACTAGGATCTGACTTGCCAGACCTAAGCATATTGCCATATACAGTCCTGCATGTGTCAATTTTAGCATTTATTGTTATTGTTGAAGAGGTCTGCAATAAAACTGGCTAAAGGGCCTGAGTGTATACACTGTCTAATTGCATAATATTATTGAAGTTTCTGAATAAGAATTAAGTGATTAATCTCTCTCTGAACTTTGTCTAAAATATCTTCAATGTTATTGGAATATTCATTACAAATATTCTTGGGACAGAAACTAAAGGCAGGCATTGTATCAAACAAAATAAATAACGAAACAACCATTACAAGCAGTTATATCTCTAGTAGTTATAATTTTATTTGTTTTCCATTTGATAAGGATATAGACAAATTATTTCTAAAATATAAAAATACAATTGCACAAAACTTGCGATGCCTATTGCATGTAAGCAACTAAAAGCTTTGAAGTAGTCAATTATCGTGATTATGTATTCAGAGATAATTTAATTGTGCTTTTGATTTTTCTCCTTGATTATCCCAATGATCAATACTTAGCAATGTGTTTTACCGTGAAATATTTTAAAGCAAACTTCTATCAACTCATCTTGCAATTATTTTATCGAAGAGGGTACTGTCTTGCCTGTAAAAAGTATTCAATTGTGTTGAAATAAAGTTCTTGATCATATAGAAATACAAATTATGTTTTCTGCATTTTTACTGATGGCCATATTGCAATGTCAAGCTAAGTCTTGCCTAAACGGATGAACTCATGCAATGAAAGGTGGTGTAGTCTACCTTGCTCTAACTTCAAAATCTGGTGGCCAGGGTACAATATGTATATTCTTGAATTTATTATAAGTCACTAACACATGCTTCCCCTGAGCCTTTACTCTAGAAAAAGGCAGATCATGCAACACTACAAATTCTATCTCAAAAAAATAAAATCAAACAATTGTAATTGTTTATGTATGGCAAATATATCATATGCTAACAGTATATAATATGGCATTTGTGCGATGGAGATTTTACCAAGTTTACAGATATATGGCTAATGAAAGCTGGCTCATTTTCCTCCGGCAAAATTTTGAATGCATCTCTAATTTTAGCTTGATAGCTTCAACATGTTGCTTCATGATATTTACTTCCAGTACCAAGTTTTTATATGTCCAAGATTAGTTTGGTGGCACTTGGCTTGGAGGGTTTACTCTCAATACCCACTCCTGTATTTATAGGTGTACAATGCATGTGCAGTGCTACTTGCTTTGGAATTTTTTTTTGTATCCGATATTAGCTATAGGCCTGATGGACTTACATATTGGTCTAAAAGAGGATGTGACAATAAGCTTTTGAGTGAAAATTCAAGCTGTAGTCTTGTACTTAAAGTTCAGGGTAAATTTCCAGCTATCCAACATCATAGTCGACAACCTATAATATATGATAGTAACATCTTAAATATAGGCTTGATAAATGTGTCGTGTTAAGTGAAAATATTTTCCATAAAATGTATGATTATTTTGGAATGATACAATATTAGATCATGCATCTTTATTCGGCTCACACAATTAGATTTTTAAAAAAGTAAAAACTGTATTGCATGTTTCTAGAGTAAAGTTATAAGATTTTATATATTCCTGCACCTTTACTGCAACAGTACTCTCTAGATAGCGTTGCCACTTATTCTACACTTAGTAAAATTTAGGTTTTTTTGGAGGATTTTTACATTTTAATATTGAAGTCTTTTCTTGGGGGATTTTTATTTTTTTACATTGATGTCTTTTTTTGGAGGATTCTTAAAAGTTTTGCATTGTAATTAAATGCATTTTAATGTTCACATCATAAGAAATAACATGTTGGGCAAAGTTTGGTTATAGAGAAGGGAAAGGAAAGAAGTAATTTACACATGTTAGATTGAATGTTATGTTCAGTAGGTGCTTTATTTTCTGAGATTTTGTGCCATCTATTACTTCTGGACTAAGCTTTTCACTTTATTACCATCCAGGTTTCACCCTTCATGTGTGGATATGACTATAGAACAAGCAAAAAAACTAGAACATTTTGTCTGTTCTGATTGTTCATCTGAGGATGAAGATAAAAAGTCACGCAACTCTCATCCAATATCACTACCTAGCGAGGCAAAGGTGAGATAACTTTCCTCTAGCAGAAATAATGAAATGTCTAGTTGATTGCTATTTTTTTAGTATTTTATTTTAAATCTCCAAGATGGCTTATATTTCAGTTGATGGATTCTTAAGTTGTTATCACATAACAGGACTGTGATAATAAATTATTAAATTATTGGATTTAACACCAGTAGGAAATACGGGACCCTATATTTTTCAAGCTCTAATTTATTTATTAAAAACTTTATTCCATCTTGAAATTTTGAAGCTTCACAAAGTTAAGCTGTAATAGAAATGTCTAGTGTACCGTGCAACAAACTATGGGGGAGCAAGTGACTCTAATATTGTACAGGCTAAACTTTCTGCAATGTGATATTGATAGATTCGCAGTGAAATTTATTGAACAGAATTTGGTTTTCTTTGAATGGAAATTTGTAATAAACGCAGGGTATCTAGTAGAACCATACTTCTTAGGTTATATAACTAAAGATTTTGTTTTGGGCAAGCTTAAATTTAGGTTATGTAACTATGCATATTCTGAAGGAAATTTATCCAACAAATTTTCCAGTTCCTTGAAGGTAAATTTCATAATAAATTTAGGGTGTTATAGGTGGGAAATTTACACGATTACTGAGTTTTGCAGATTCTGTGGTCCATGTGTAATTTTATGGATGAACTTAATAACCAGTCTCTAATGTTGCGTAGCTTTGTAATGTGCATATTATGCTTGGAGGTAATGAGTATCCCAAATACCATCAGTATTTAATGGAAGTACGGGTTTCAGAATCTTTGTACTTCTATTTCTGCATTTCATTAAATGAACTTGTTTCTATTCCATGATTTATGGATCAGTTGTCTCTTACTTTTGGTAGGAGCTGCAGGTCTCCATAAATTCAGAAGCATTAATGCCTAGTATGACTGGTGAATAAAGCACATCAGCAATTAAGTAAAGAAATAATTCACAAATTTCACTTGGTGGGAGATTCAAAATACATTTGCAAGATTGTTGCATTTAGTCATGCTACTTTCAGATGTAATATTTTACCGGTAATTACCTACACATTAGGAAGGAAGTAACTTTTGCACTTGCAAGAAATGGCATGAAAGGAAAGATAAGAGAAGAAAATAAAAGGTGTTAAATCGAAGCATGCTACCAAACATTATGGTCACGAAATGGACTTTTATATAACTTAAGGTGTGCCAAAATAGAGTTATTGACGATAAGGCACTTTATTCTGAAATTGAGTGTAGGAGGGCCAAAATATAGAGAAGAAATATCGGATATGTGATGAGAGTGGTACGTGCAATCAAATTCCTTTTTATGTTGTTGGGTTTGAGGAACAAGTTGAGGACTATGAAAAATGAAATAAAAATAAGATTTTGTATAGTATATCTAGATTCAATTGTGTTCTACCCTCTTTTGTTTCTGATGTCACGAGTAACTTCCAGAACCCTCTTTAAGGATTTGGAAACAAAAGAGAACTGAACACACTTCGATTCCAGATATACCATGCAAAGTGTTGAACTGTGGACATCACAAAACTTCAATTTAAAATAAGATTTACCAGTTCTTTTCAAAGAATAATATTCCTAAAGTGAATTAATTGAAAGTGGCATAATATATTAAAATGTTATATTTTGTGGTTGTTTTTGCAAGTAACATTTTAAAGGGGCATGAAGAGGAAGTGAAGGGAGATGGAAAAGCACTCTAGACATAGTTCCTATTTGTTAAGAATCTATTAAGAGCTATAGGAATTCCTATTTGGAATTTTGTCATGAATCTATAAAAAACCTAAAGGGAAACTTCAAAGAAGCAAAAATCAGAACCAAGACGAGGAATGAAAGGAGGTCCTCAACATGGAGTTGGATGTTTTTGGATGATACTGCCTATAGAACAATCGTCTCCGAAGGACAAGGAAGAACATTGGATGTTTGTGGATGATGTGGAGAAACATTCATTAAAGAAGTCCAAGGAATTGGAAGAACACCAATATCAAATAAAGATTTTTGGTAAGATAAGAGTTGAATATTTTTAGAATAGTATGATATATTCTTAAATAAAGTTCAATGATGAGCAAGCAAAAAAAGTAAAAATGAGAAATCAGAAGAAAGATAAGCAAAAGTGTTTTCCCAGTTAAGTCCTCAACAGTGGCTTAAGGAACAATGTTTTTGGAAGTTGCAAGTCAAGTCACTATTTGATTTTGATTTTGATCGTCTTTGGTATTACATGGTATTGGGAATAATGATCTCTCATTTCTTTTCAGAATGATTGAGTAGATGGGGTGCATTAAATAGTTCAAATAAAGAAATCTCAATCATGTATTGGAGTTTTGCTATTGAACAAGCTAAATAAAGACATAGTTGCTTTCTTATGCTATGATAGAATAGTTTACTAATGAAATCAATCTAGTCAAGACGCAAAAGCATGTCAGACTTCAAAAGCTTGTTGCTTAATATATGCGAATAAAATTTTCGTTAGTTACCTAACATTACAAAGCTTAACTAGAACAATGTTTTTAGGACTAGCTCAACTACATACCTACTCAAGAACCAAGGGAATATAACAATATTAATTGTCTTTTAACACTGTCATATGGGAGACTGATACCTTAGGTGCTTAATCCCTTCTTCAATGATTAATGCTTTGTGGCTGTAGGCCACATTAGCTTTAGTCGAAGAAGGCACAAAATGCCTCGTAAATGATTCCACCCTTGAGCCATATACATACTGTAAAGGAATTATTGTTGATAAGACTCAATGATTTGAAATTGTGGCGAGAATATGAAGCAATCAATCAGCTAATGGATGATTAAAGGGATAAGTACTAGTCATCAATGTCAGTTCATTTGCATAAGTCTTGGTTTTATTTCAAGTCGTGAACATTGGTGAATGAGCTTGTTTAATATGAATAGACCATTTCTTACTATGCTATATAGAAAAATTATGTAACTTTAAGAAAGATAGCCCTTCTGAATCCATGGCAAGGACTATGACATGGTCCATGCATTCTAAGCATCATTCAAGACATTTGCTAGTAGAATCACGTGTCATCATGCTTTCACCATGAATATCACTCTATATTTCATTGTGTCTCATGATATTAATATCCATATTTCATCATTTCAAAATTCACACATTCAAATTTCATATCGAAAGCCGATGAACTTTGTAAAGACATGCAATTTAATATTTTTTCTAAGGATAGGGAAACATTCTCATTCTTAGATTGGCATATAGTTGACAAATGTACTATTTTGAAAGTTGCTCGTAGTTAACATTTATATATTTTTGTAAAAGACCATCAACCTTAAATGAGGTTTAAGTATGTCATCACTTGAGTACACAAGACTTTAAGGGGCTCTTAGATTGTTTGAAAGCATATCACATAAATGTTTTGATCTCAATGTGAATTAAAATCTGTTTTAATAGAACAATAATAGTACACACCACCTACTATCTGAAGTGGCCATGGGGACACCTTGAGGTAGGGGTCGAACTTGTCTGTGTGAACCAAGTGGAACACACTTCCAGACATTATGCACCCATGGTCACCCCCATGTACACTTTGAGATGTAGCCAAATTTTTTTGATCCTTGGTTTACATGTGGCATGCGGAGTAGGACATTTACACGTTGCCTACACTATGAAATGGCCATGGGAACACCTTGAGGTAGGGGTTGAAATTCTTCATGTGAACCAAGCGAACATACTCTTGGACATTACAGACCTAGGCCCACCCCCGTGCACCCTTTGAGATGTAGCATAATTTTTATATGATTTAGGTCGCCCAGGGCTCGAGTTCAATCCTTGGTTTACACGCGACGTGTGGAGTGGGGAATTTACATGCCACCTACACTTTGAAATTTTTATATGATTTAGGTCGCCTAGGGCTCGAGTTCAATCCTTGGTTTACACGCGACGTGTGGAGTGGGGAATTTACATGCCACCTACACTTTGAAGTGGCCATGGGGTCACCTTGAGGCAGGGGTGGAATTTCTCCATGTGAACCAAGCAAAGCACTCTCAAACATTATAGACCCAGGCCCACCCCCATGTACACTTTGAGATGTAGCCTAAATTTTTGTTCCCAAGGGTTAGCTCGAGTGGATCAGATCAACAACTTAGGTCGCCTAGGTATTGAGTTTGATCCTTGGTTTACCTGCGGCATGTGGAGTGGGGCATTTATATGCCGCCTACACTTTGAAGTGGCCATGGGGACACCTTGAGGTAGGGGTCAAACTTCTCCATGTGAACCATGCGGAACACACTCTCGAACATTATGGACCTAGGCCCACCCCCATGTACACTTTGAGATGTTGACTAAATTTTAGGGTGAGAAAAGAACAATGAAGTGGAAGAAGATTAGACCTTCTCAACCTGCTATGGAAGAGGTAGTTGGGGTTGTTGCGGAAGATATTGGAACTGAGCTTAGGTTTGGTGCTATGAAGTATGAAGAGGCAAGATTTAAAGATGTTCTTTCTAGTCGGTCCCAAGGAAATATTAAGGATCTTGTTTACTTTTTCGTAAATATGAAAGAACTAAGGGGTTTATAGTAGATTTGGATCTTCTAAGGGCTCTTTCCAATGAGCAAATGAGGGTTATCTACAATTTTTATGGATTTGCATGGGAAGCATTGAGAGAGAAAACTAGGGAACCTTCCTTGGATCTCAAGATTTTTGTACTCCAAATGATCTTGCTAAAGATAATTTAAACAGTCTATTGGAGAGTTTGTGGAGGATGTTTTGGATTTAAATGCTTGTACTGAGTAGGAGGGTTCTTTTTCTTCACAATTGGAGTCAGATCTGGTTCATCCCTCCCTTTAAAAAGTTAGATATCCCAAAGGATCTAATTTCTGTAGGATGTGAGGCCTTGGCCTCTAGGGCACTGTTGGGGAAATTGAGGAAGACAATGGAAAGTGTCTTGAAAAATGGATGGAGGACACAATTGGAAAGGTTTTCAAATAAGTAATCTTCGTTATCTTGTGAAAGGTTGGTTTTCAGTTAGTTTTCATTCACAAGAGGAAAGAGATAAGATTCTTCATTCTCAGGGCTGGATGTTAATGGGAAAAAGTTAGATCATATTCCTTGGCAACAATTTTTTTTGAAGGATAATGTTAACCTTGCACTTAATGAGATTTGGGTTCGGTTATACTCCTTGCCTCTGTAAGTCGAGAAGCTCAAGGTTTTAAAACTTATTGGAGAAGCCCTAGGGGAATTTTGTGAGTTAGATCTAAGATCAATGGGTAAAGATGTTACTTTTGCCATAATCAAGGTTCAATTGAGCCATTTCTGCACAGGAACTAAAGCTTTGATTTTGAATGTTGGGGGTAAGAAGATTGTTCAAATGGTGGAATTTAAAGATCAAGCTAAGACTTGCAAGAGATGTCTAAGATTAGGCCATACTTCTAGATCGTCTAAGATTAGGTCATACGTCTAGATCTTGTGCCAAGCCTGGAAATACCCTAGAAAGTCCAATGCAAGTTAATTTGACCTCTCTTTCTTCTAGTAAGAAGGGTTTTGTCTAACAAAAAATGAAGAAAATTTGGAGAAAGAAGGAATGTTTGAATGATGCTTCTCAAGATGGCAACATCCTTTTTGTAGAACATGTCATGCCCCCGGTTGTGGAAGAGGATTCTTAGCCAATTTAAAAGTTGGGTGTGACAAATAGGATAAAGACTCCCGACAATTTGAATTTGCATGATTTCAAGGGATCTTCAAACCAAACGCAGGAAAGGAATGTTGAATTTGGGGAGATTCATCAAGAGGTGATTTTTCAGGAGCCAAGGCGGTAGGATTGAACCATAGAAGGCATAGCTCCATTTACATGAAGATAAAGGGAAGGATCCAGTTTGTACAATTTCTTAGACAAGGATGGCTTCCTTAGATATGGTTTTGGCAAAAAAGATGGGCAGAACTAGGGTAAGAAAATCAATCGTGGAAAATTTTCTTGAAGATTCACTTGAAGATGTGAAGTGTGGGTCTCAAAGGATTATGGTGGAAAATTTTTCTCCCACGAGGAAACTCCTCCTTTGACCTTTCCAAATTTTTAGGGGATTCCCCCTTGCTTTGTATTCATAGGGGTAAATTTTTATGGTGCTCCTAATTGACTCCTTCAGAAGGTCTCTTTTGTGAGGAACTGTGATACTTCTTCCTTTGTGGATTATAACAGAGTGGTTGATGGTTTCTATTGACAATGCTTATTGGCATCACTATTCTTCTTTACCAATGGTTTCACTTTGGGAGAAAGAAAAAAAATGGTTTTTTTCAACATTCAATATTTATTCTTGTTGCGATGTAAAATGACATTACTTTACCATGGTCTCCTTTAAGCTGTTAAATAGTAATTATGATTTAAGTCTGAAGGTGGTTTACATAATATTGTGGATCTAGGAAATCATTGCAAGTGTCCTTTCCCTTGCCTCCTCAAAGTTGTTGCTTTACCTTTCATGATTCTCTACTTCCTTCTATGATGACTCATGTCATTCTACTCCCCTTTGCATTGATTTCCTGCTGCCATATCAACAATGGTTTTGATGACCTGTCATTACCAATGAATATCATTTCTATCTTCATTTTAAATGTGTTTTTTCTATATGCTGCAGATCATAGAGGGCAACTATTTCTTCTCTTTTGGTTTCTTTTAGAGATGGGAGGGAGTATTAAGCATAGTGAGCTAGATTCTCATTCTGAGTTGAGAAGGAATGAGGAATGCTACAACATCCTCAGCCAGGCTGGATGGACAATAATTTTTGAGTGTCTTTGTGGTTTTGACATTTCTGTAGTGTTGAAATTTGCAAAAATTCTCAACAACAGTGTAGCAGTGGTGAGGGGTCTTAAAATGGAGGTTATTGAAGAAATCTTGTCGAGGGTTATGGGCTTACCCATGTTAGGAGAGAGGTGGTTTGTTGTGAAGGCTAAAAGAGGGCATTGCAAAGACTCTTTTCTAATGCAAGGAGAAACTGTGCGGGACATAGGTAAGGGTTGATTAAGAAATTCTCTTTCATCATTCTAGCCCCAAATGACTCAACTTATCATACACTATATGACTTGTGAGGGACTTTACTCTCTCATTTTTGGGTATTATTTTAGATTGCTTTCACACTTAGCCATCAAGCTCCTCTAAATATTACATATTTTTTGTTAAAACTGTTAGAAAAAAACAACTTATGAGGTCCGAAGGGATAATTTAAAAACTTTGGCATACCACGATCTCATAAAAGTCTTAGTAGTGGATGCTTTAAAGAGGCAATATACATATTTTCTTTGGGTTGACCTATCTTTGCACAAAGGCTCCAATCATTAGGCATAACAAAAGGAAAAGAAGAGATTGTGAAATTAGTATCATGTAGAGTGTAGAGCATCCGGGGGTGGATGGTGTGAAACACGGTTCTTCTATGCAAGTGGTTAGGGATATGGAAACAAAGTTCTTGGGGTTTGAAGGGGAGGAGGAGGTGCTAGGGGGAAAAAAAAATGTTATCTGTAGTACGTACTACCTCAACCTCTTCATGCTTGTCTCTGGAACAAGCATTGCTGATAATAGTCACAGAGAATGGAGGTTAGGCTTTGAAAAAGGTTTTAGAGGAAAAAGGGCTTTCAATCCTTCATTCCATGGAATGGGTGGAGGTGGAAGAGGGTAAGCGAGATGTCCTTGATGTGGAGGTCTTGTAGGGTTCTTTCAAACAATTACAAATTGATCTTAGGGAGGTGAGACATGAAGCTTCTAAGGCCACGGAAGCCAAAGGCAACCTTATTTCTATTCTGAAGTTTGCTCTTAGCATTGCTGGGAGTTTGACCTCACAAATATTGGCTTGCAGACCCCCTCCTAGGGTTTATGCACTTATATTGAGAGAAAGATGGACTACGTTACCATTTTTGACGGTCCTGGCCAACAAATCACTTTGTATTACTTCACCTTACATTTTTTGTGAAGCATTCTGGACTGCTTTTGACATCGATAAGAACTTGTTGTGTGAATCTTATCTCCTCAACTTTGTCTTCCCTACAAATTATTTATGGAACCCTAATCTAGATGTAGGAGATAACAATGTGCGTGCCTTATTATCTTTATATCCATAATGAAATTGTGTGAGAAACAAAGATGGGATTATTCTGATATGGAAAAGGCCTGACCACTTTTGCTTTGAGGATAGCATCCTGTCCACACAAAATTCTCATGTCTTCACATAAAAATTTACAAAATTCCTCTTTCATTTCCTTTGCTTTCACCTCCAAAAGGGACGTTTTGGAAGAATTTGCGAGTTTGGGATTGGAGTTTTTGTCCAAACTTTACAATAGCTGCAGATCAAAATGGGATCAAATCCCTGTTATGCTGAAAATGAAGGAGCCACATTCTCCTCATACACTATTGCATGTTTTTGCGTGAACGATTTTATATTTTCATTTAGTTCTTGAAGTAGGGGAGGCATGGATTGGTCTTAGATTTCAACCACCTTTGCTTTGGACTCCAGTTGCAAATTGGAGACTCTTCACTTTCCTCAATGAGGATCTAGAGGCTCAAAAGTGAAAAGAAGTAGACTTAGCTCATGGTTTTTATATTCACGCGGATTCTCCTAAGGTTTCTGTAGTGGACTTCAGATAGTTTCGTGAGGAAGAGCTTATCAAACTTATTGTTCCTAATTATACTAAACCTTAGGGTTAGTATGGTGTTTTGGTGGCTTCTGGTTTCTTGCTATGTTCTTTCTTGATAAGCAACTTTGTCTTTGGTAGCTTTTGCAACATATGGAATTTTGTGCTTGAAATATAATATTTGACACTTTCTTGCTTCAGAGGAATGTTTTTGTTCTCCACCTACAGCGATTTTTTGATGGTCTTTGTTGGGAATGGAGAGTTTGTTTTGCCCTCCCTTTTGGGTTAAGAGCGGTGGTTTAATCCTCTTGCTACCTTCTTTTCTGGAAGCCTTTTGGCTTTTGTATGATCTTGCTTTGTAAACTTTATTATATGAATGAAAGGGGTGAGAGACCCCACGACCCTTTTTAACGGATTGAAAAAAAAATAGAGCAAAGAATCAAAATTGATTGCAATAGAACAATAATAGAGAAATGAGGGATAACGATGCATAATAGTAAGATATGAGTGCAGCATTAGTGTGCCACTTTGAGGGGAAAATACTCCATTTATATAAGACATATAGTAAGCTTTAATCACAAGATCTTCCTCAAAGGACATTTGGGCTCCTATGACTAACCTCAACTTAATAAAAATAGGTAGGGTAAACCTATAGGCTATAACCGATTAGCATTGGCTTGATTGAGGACTATAACCTTAACTAACTACTCTTACAACTAGAACAAACATAAGGCTATTCAACCACGCCCATACACCATCAAGTGAGTGATATGAATGAGGGTTAGGGGCATAACATTGTCTCCTCTTCAAAAATGCTTTTCTCACTTTGTAGTTGAGCTTGCTGCTGCATGAATTGCATGTCTTCCCATTTGTCGTCCATCATAGACAATTTAATCCGCTTGAGGTGTCCTATGAGAAGCGTCCTCCTTAAATGGTGAATGTGGCGATCAATAATTGCATGAAGCTCAAGAATCAACTCGTTCATCTGGTTTGATTCTAGGAGTTTGGTTTGCATTGGAGTTTTTAGTTTGATTAGTTGCTCGAGGCAAGAGACATGAGAGCTATCGTGAATCGCAATGATGATGGAAATTTGAACTCACAATCCACTTCACCAATCTTGTGAAAGACCTTATAGGGACCATACATTTGAGGGTTTTTTTTTTTCCCTTTCTGTTTAACTGTGGATTGCATATAAGTACCAAGGATGAAGCCAAAGATCTAGTCATTTTCTAGAAATACCGCTTGCTATGGCTTTGGTTTACTTTTTACTTGTTCCTATTCGAGGCGATATAAAGGTTTACTCAAGTATTTGTACCGTCTCGAGTCCATTGAAGGTGATCATTGACCATGTACCTTGGGACTATTCTGAAAGTGAGATGCGATGGTCATAGTTTGGTACCCATATAGAGCTTGTAATGGAGTCATCATGGTAGTGTATTAGCTACCATTATAATAATGGAATCTATTTGAGCTCTTGGGCATATTTTTTTATGAAGCAAAGCAACATATATACTCTTCAAGGCACTTGTTCAATATCTTAGTTTGATCATCTGTTTGAAGGCGATAGGAAAAATGTATGATCAAAGTGGTTCAGTAAAGCTAAAAATTATCATGCCAAAAATTGCTTGTGAATTGAGGTTCATCCAATGTGTTGATAATTTCACCCTTGCTTTGTTGGGATGCCTTACATTTGGCAATAAATTTTTGTACATCATTTTGCATTCCCCGCTAAAAGAGCTCTTACTTGATGTCTTGTAAAGCCTTAAAATGTACAACAACGTATGGGCTATGGAGTTAAGGAGTACTTGTTTTAGCTTAAAGAAAGGACTAAAAGTATTATTTCTTTACAATTTGCACTAGTGGATGTGTGCCTTCCATGTGAAGTGTCTAAAGAGATATTATGTGGTAGCAGAGGTTGTATTTGTTGTTGGGCGGCAACATCCTCTTGTCACTTCCAAGTTCCAACCATATAGAAATGGTAGACGATGGCTCTCAAGGTGATTGTTTCCTTGTTTGCCTTGAGAGGGCATCAATAGCCACATTATTCTTCCACTGTTTGTACATGAATTCAAAACCAAAGCGTTGCATATTGGGCACCCAAATTGGTTGCTCATGTAAGAGTATTTGCTCAAGGAAGTACTTTAAGCTCTCAATACTTATTAGACTTCAAATGCCTTTTAATGAGGTACTGTTGACATTTTTTGGTTGCATGTAGGATAGCTGATATTTCCTTCTAGTAGGTGGATTTAACCACATACTTACCATGTAGTTGTCTTCTTTCGAAGGCTAGTCATCTTCCTTCCTACATTTTAATTAGACAAATCCCATGCTTTGATGTGTTATAGTCTAGAATGAAGGTTTTACCAAATGCACTGGTCGCTAGCATTAGTGTGGAGGCTACAATCTCCTTTAAGCACAAGAAAGCTTGGGTTACTTCATCATTCCACACAAATGAGCTCTTTAGTATTGTCATCAGTGGGGTTGCAAAACATGCATAGTGCTTGACAACCTCCCTACAGTATCTTGTAAGATCATGGGATCCTCGAAGGCTCTTAATCTTCTTAGGTCTAGTCAATTCTGTTATGGTTCTAATATTTTGAAGATCCACTTTAATGCTTTCATGTGAGATAATGTTGCCCAAGTACACCATCTCTTTTTCCATGAAAACTACATTTGGACTTCTTAGAGTAAAGTTGGTTGTCCTCAAGTATCTAGAGAATGGCGTCCACATATTGTAGGTGCCTTTTCCATGATTTGCCATAGATGAGCATTCCCATAAAAAAACTAATACAAATTTCTTAAGGAGAGGTTTGAAAATCTCTTTCATGAGGTTTTCCAAGGTAGGGAAATTGGTCAAGCCAAAGACATCACCATGATCTCATAGTGTCACTAATGCATTTAAAAGGTTGTTTTTAGAATAACTTCTCTTATTTTGATCTGATGTTAACACAATTGAAGATCCAATTGTATGCACGGGCTAGGATGGCCTACAACTATTCTCTTTCTCTCAATAGACTGGAACTCAAATCAATAGAGCTTGCATATACTTGGATGATCGGATAGTGACCTAGAATAATTGTAGATCTAGCATAGTGTAATCCACACTCAAATGTCAAGAGGAAAGGGTTCCAAAGCCTAAGTCTATGACATAAAGTATAGCTCTCACTAGGGCTCAATGATGGGTAAGTGATTGTAAAGATGCAAGTAAAAGTAAATGATAGATAAGTGATTGTAAAGAAGCTAAGGCATAATAGCCAACCGAATGGGGCTCTATGCAACCTAAGGTGATAAATGACAAGCCTAAGCAACCCTATATCTATACCAGCTTATTCGGTATAAGGAAGAGCCTAAGCAATGATGCACACATACATCCACAAGGAAATAAACCAAGCAATCCCTGATCTACTAAGTAAAGGGGTTGGCTCAAAAATTTGTCAGGGGGCCAAATTGATGACTTTGAGTCAACAGTGTGGGAACTGAGTCCTTACGCCAGTCAACCACGTAGGGATAAAGTCCCTCTCCTATTAGCAGGTGGAGTTACCTTTATTGAAAGTCAAAAAAGGGAAAAGCAGGGGAAAAACTATTCATAGCTATTTACAACAAGAATGTTTTCTGTGAGGGGTTTTGTACTTTTAACGAGAAAACACAAAGGATATAGAAAGGAAATTAGGTGAATAAAGGGAAGGATGTGAAATAGAGAAAAGAAAGGAATAAAAGGAGAACGTGATTATTATAGCTAGTTAAACACAGAAGCTACCATGATAATCCTTGAAAAAAATGAAATACAACTTTGGGTTAGCTAAAAGACGGAAACTTATCAGAATAGTCCAAGAAGGGGAAAACACTGTATTCATGGAAACCTCTTTGATTCAATGGGTGGTAAAGACATAATGCACTCATAGGAGTACAAAACATACATTGAGATAATTATCTACTACCGATAACAGAATGAAAGACAATTATCTTATATTTACCTATAAAAGACAATTAAAATATTGCTTAAACGCCACCGAGATTTCACATTCATAGAAATAACACAAAAAGATTCTAGAAGAAATACTTATTATGAAATTCTCATTTTTTGACAATTTGGTAGTGATTACAAAGATAAATTGAAAGTAAAGATATAGAAACAAGGGAGTCATATACAAAGATACAACTCATGAAGAAACATCGAATACAAAGCTTGCAAAATCTCCCAGTCTCGATCTTTATTGAGTTGAAAACAAAGTTCAGCTCTTCAGACAAAATCTCTGTAGTCTCATTGCCAAAAAGTTCCCCTGGGAATGAGCCTAATACTCATATTTATAACGCAAGAAGGTGGTTACAGTGCGTAACCTCCTTTTTTGCATTTTAGATGGTGTAAAAGTGCATTTACAAAAATGCACCACTTAAGTGGTGTAAAAACGAATTGGTGCAATTGCACCATGTGCAAAAATGAAAATACAAAATTGCACCACTTAATTAGTGCAAAAGTGATTTGGTACTTTTACACCACTTGAAATGTGCAATAATCAAAATTGCATGGTTTGAGACTTACAAAGTTGACACAATGCATTTGCACGAATTACATTTGCGAAGTTGTACTCATAAAATACAAAATTGCACCACTTAATTAGTGCAAAAGTGATTTGGTACTTTTACACCACTTGAAATGTGCAATAATCAAAATTGCATGGTTTGAGACTTACAAAGTTGACACAATGCATTTGCACGAATTACATTTGCGAAGTTGTACTCATAAAATTTGCAACAGGAAATTGCAAAACAAGATTCAACATTTACATGATCTTTCCATTTGACTTCGACTTTCCTTTGAGGCTACACCATGCTATCCAACATAAGGCCCTTCATCCGAGCCTTCCCCTCCACCATCCTCAACAATATCATACTCATCTCTAGAAGCATGTTCGTTTCTTCTGTTTTGCCTACTCAGCTCCCTAACATGATTAACAGAGTGGGTACATGATGATGGAGGATTCCATCCATCTTCATCGGATACTTCAGAAAGTCTTTGAATTACTTCCACGAGAGACAATTCATGCTCCTTTAACAGTTTCTTAGCTCTCTCCACATCTACAGGATTAGGATAATTTACTGCAACTTATCTATTTGCTGTAATTCGATATCCCTTAGACCATTACCAC
Organism: Torreya grandis; assembly: GCA_037957365.1. Taxonomy (NCBI): domain Eukaryota; kingdom Viridiplantae; phylum Streptophyta; class Pinopsida; order Cupressales; family Taxaceae; genus Torreya; species Torreya grandis. The sequence goes on along the minus strand of JARHVA010000181.1, from coordinate 1,650,234 downwards.
CTATGCCATTTTGTGAAGGTCTATGGTCCATTATAGACTGGCCTTTTAGTACACTTCTTTCGCTGCCACCATGTGATGTTATACCTCGACAACAAATTGATTTCCTAATGCCATCTTGACCAAATCCTTCAGGAACAGGGCCATCCCATCGAATATCTGAAGGAGAGATCTCTTTCAAATCAACTCATTCCCATGTTTAATGGTTAGTGTAGATATCATAAACCAGTGCATATGTTCCATTTTCCACATTGTAGCTTATGATTGTAGCCTTATAGAACCTATTGTCTTGGGGCCACCTTGTCATTACTTTGCGACCTATCAAAGGATGTGTATTTGGTACTGTTGTGGATTGACTTTTGCTAGATGGCCGTCTGGGCAGTTTAGTATGCATCATTTTTTCCCTCCTAGGCACAACTTGTGGAGCATTCACTATTTGAAGCACATTTTTCTTTGGATGACATTTGGATTTCTTGCCCCTAAGCCCTGCAGAATCTCCTTCATTCCAAGCTAATGCTAATGGTCCTGATGATGACGGAAATGGTGAATTGCGGTGATTAGGCGGTGGAGGCTGCAGATGTAGCTTTGACATTATATGTGCAGTCTTGCTTCTTTTGCGATGTTGAAACTGTTGGACTCGGTGTAGGACCATGAGCAGATATAACATTGGTTATAAGTCTTGGTTGACTACCACTTGATTGTCTCCATTCACTCATTTGTCTAAGTGCATTGTCTGCATTAACTTTGCCAAGAAGTTCTCTATGCTCCTCATCAGAAACTCGTAGTTCTTTTCTTAATTGGTACAATAATGCTTCTTCCTCCCAAGTAATGGCATCAGATTGTGCCTTGAAAGCCCGCAAAATACCACAGTATGCCTTGTGCTCAAACCAATGAATTTGATCATTCTGTGATCTTCCATAATGAATTTTCTGTACAACAACCCTTCCATTTCTAGAGCCTCGTCCTTCTCTTTGCATTCGACTGGCATGAGGAGGAAGATCATCATCTGTCCTCTTTTTACACCTATCAATTGCATAGATCTAAATTTCATGAGGTCATAGTTTCTCAATTGAGCCAATCCGTAGCTAATATTTTCCCATCTACAAACATGCAAATGTATCCACAACAATACTTGCTATCATTGGAGAATTTAGTTAGCCCAATATGTGGGGTGACATAGGGCGAATGTGAACTATATGTCAAAATGACCCAAATAAATCCATTCAATGTGTTTCACTGTCATCTTGGAAGGAACCCTGGCAATGTAATAGAGCTCGATTTACGCCAACAAACTATTTGTGGAAATGACTAAACAAATGTAACTTATTCGAACAACTGTCCAATCCATTTTGCATTGGCTGGAAGATGCCAACAAGTTCTCCAAATTGGTGTTTACACCTGTCATTTGCATTTGACTTAACCAACAACTATGCCATTCAATAGCTAACATCCCGTGAATTGTCTGTCAAAATGGTTAAAAGAATTTTCACTCAATTTGCTTGGCCTTCGGCCTGGGAGGACGCATAGTAAGGTTGTGGGCTCGGATTTTTACTTGTTAGCTTGTAGACAAGGTGTCTTTGTGAGACATACTCCAATGTTGACTCCTCTGATTGCATTTTTATTCCTGATTTCATTGACATTATTTTGTTACATGGCACTCCTGCCAAATGGTATAAAACATATCGTATATTAAGCCTTGTGCAAAAATCTAGTCATATCACTGAAGTCTAAGGTTTATGAAGCATTGCTGCTTCTAGAGAGCCATCTCCATTATCAAAGGTCGATCCACAATCTGTAGATGTGTTGTCTTGTCGATCTAGCTCCTTCGTTGATATTTCTGAAATTCTACTGGCTTCGTATCTACATGCTGGTAATCCTTTGAGCCCGATAGTAAAGATTAGCAGCAGCACGAGTAGGTTCATCGCTTATAACCTCTATTTCAGAGCTTTTTCCACCATATTGGGACAGCAATGACAAAGGTAATGGTGGAGGTTGGGCAAGAAGACGATCTATTCGAGGATCCCTTGATATATTCATTTGTTCAATAGCAGAGCAATAGACAACTGGTAGAGCTGGAGGCTGGAAGAGTGCATCACATTGACCTCTGTAACTTTCAACAAGAGCTGGAGCAGGTGTTGATGGAAATGTGCTAACACTTCCTCACATTCATTTCCCTTCCATGAACAAAGAAACTTGTGCCCATCATCAAGCTTTGAACTAAATAAATCAATTGCATTCTCAACTTGCTGTTTTGTTCGTGTAGGAGTGGAAAAGCTAAGGCGAGTACCACATGCTTCACAAGCAATCAAATCTACATCAACATTCACCTAAGCTCTCCTTGATGTCGTATGGTTTCCTCTTGCAGGGCAAAACAAAATGAAATTTTATCAAGTTCCTCTGTTTCTAGCATGCAAAACTTATTCGGAGATTTTACATGCATTTCAGGGTTTTGATATTTGTTTTGAAAGCTTTTGGGGAAAAAGGAACTTCATTTGCATGACTGGGGGAAAAATTTAAAGCTATTTCACGACATTGGAATTTAAAAAGCAAATTGCATTTTAAAACAATTAAAATTATTTCAATTGATTTATTATTTGTTTAATTTGCAATTGCACCGTGTGCAAAATCGAAAAGACAAATTGCACGACTTGAAAAAGTGTCAAGGCACTTTTGCACAACCTGGGGAAAAGCAAAAAGCACTTGAACAATTTTGAGTTTGCCTTTTGTCATTTGTATCCTACTATATCGAAATGGTATCCTTAATCCTTTTTGGTTTGTATTTGATCTTAAAATCTTTCTTCCCCTTCTTGATGACACTCTCCTCGTACCATTGTATAGTTTGTTGTCGTATTTCATGGTCACATTCGTCACGGAGATTTTGCAAGACAATATAGTGGCAAGGAGTCGATCTACTTCTTCCGTCACTATCAAAATGCCCAAGGTAGAGTCTATAGGCACTTGGGTCCTTTATGATTCTTCCTTGATGTGCGCATGTACAAAGAGATTTTGTAGATACTTGGAATCCCTTGTGGGGTCACCCTCTCATGCTAATTAGTTTCAACTGTTTCTAGGATTGGTTGATCCATAAGTTTCCATCATATATGTGTCGTCATCAATAAGTATTGTTGACTAAGGTCCCCTTTCAAACTATCTTTAACTTGCCCTGAGTACGATACCAAAATGCTTGTTACAAAACTACACTACCAAAGGAACATCAATCAAAAAATAGTAAATACATTCCACAATGTAGCATAGAAGAAAATGATAGTAATAACAACTTTGTATTTGTACATGTAGTTATTAGTACAAAATGTTTAGTATAGGGATGACCTGATACAAGCACCCTTACTGAGATGTGTAATATGCAATTTGAATGCCAAGACACTACGGTTGTTAGTTGACACAACTGTGAACAACCGAAGATAAAATTGTCACAACACTACCTAATATCGAACAAAAGATTAACATAACAAGATCAGATACAAAACGACATTAATTCATAATGACGGTCTACAATTACATCCTTAAAAAATATGTATTGTAGGATAAAATCATCACATGGTAAAATGGAAAACAAGATGGAGAAATGAAATGACTTTTATAGTTATCTAATATTCCACATGAACTATGATGAACATTGATGGAATTTCATACTTACATGATTATATCCATGTCTCCAATGCATGTACATGCCATTTCTTGTGAGAGGGCACAACGTTTGGGAACCACCATGACTGTTGGTAATGATCCACTCAATGAGAAATTAAACAACCCAATAATCTTAGTACATTGTTCTCATTCTAACATAATGACTCTTTATTATGTTTTTATTTATCATTTAGTTCTAAGTACAAACTACTGGCTTCTACGTTTATCCCTCTTCTTAGACGAGTCATCATCTTTGTGACTTCTTTAGGTAGGGTGGGAAGTATGAGTAAAAGTATTTTTGGTTTAAGATGCATAAGCGTCAGGTAGACCAACACAAGGAGTAGTAGGGGTAGAAGTCAAGACATTGGTAGTCGGTTTTTAGCTGCTATAGGAGTGTGAGATGAGGAAGGTGATACACTTCCCTTGTACTTGTTTGTTTGCTTCTTGATCATCATTTGCTTCATTGGTGCCTTGGCATTGATATATTGCTATTTGAGCTTTTCATCCAAGTGTTTCTTGAGTGCTTCTAATCTGAATTCATTGGCCTTAAGTTGGTTTTCTGGTTCTCTTACCTGTATTTAACGTTGGCCACGCCAAATTTTTAGTTATCATAGTTGCCTATATAAACCAGTTATGTGTTATGCTCTATATGCTTATCATGCAATTGCTTGTACCTAGAGTTCTCAAACCAATGTGTCTCACCATCAAAATCCATTAGAAATGTTTTTCAGAGAAAATTCAGACTCCCCCTTCTCCAAGCACACTGAGATCAAGTGATCAAAGTTTTGAAAAGGAACCTCTAAAATGATTCTAGGAGTAGGCTCAATGGTTTGGTTTGAAGCTTAGGAGCCCTTGTCAATAACATGGAAACGAGGACAAGCGCGGAGGATATTGCCTTTATATGCTGTCGAAGAAATAGTATTTAAAACAATTGGAGAAAAATGAAGAGGGTGCGTAAGTTTGACTCCTTGATGGGTACTTGATATTTGTCTCCTCTTTATCCTCATTTGGATAAGACACTAGTGAACATCTTGTCAAGGCATATTTCAATTTTGACGAGATATTCACACCAATTAAAGATTTCTTTCTTCTTCAATGCTTTGCATATAGGGAAGAGCCATAATGCAAGATAAAGCTCCTGGTCTCACCGACTAGTTGGGAACAAATCAAATTCTAGAGACATTGCGTCTCATATTTCAAGTGAAAATTCCTCATCCCATGATGTCCTTGGATAGGCCGAGCATGAACATCATTTGGAAGGTTTGTCTGACATCATACAAAATCTATGATAAATTCTTCTTTTTGATTTCCAAGATGTCCATCTTTTCAAACTTTTGGCTGAAGTCGGATTTTCTTATACTCGCATCATAATGCTTGAACCAGAGTGTACAGAACCATAACTGGCGAGAACTCACCCAGGAGGAAGTTTTTTTAACCGGTGATTAATCGATAGGTGTTGTTGATTAACTAGGAATAACCGACAAATAAAAAAAGTGCTTAAATTTAATTAAAAACCATAAATTGTATAGAAGTTACAGTTGCAAAATGTATCATACGAGTCTGTAAAATGTTGGGAAAGTGTGTTCTATTAGATTTGAATACAAATAAATTACAAAATTGCATAATCATGCGAATACAACTGTGACATTGTTAAGTTGTCAACAACAAATTGAGACGATGATACTTATACAAGAATTGACAAGTACAAATTACAAGAATCTATAATTTTCTCTTCCCTGCTCTCTGGAAAACTAAGGGAGACTGAGAAAGTATGGTCTTCCCACTTGGCTGCCCCACCTCGCTCTGCTTAGAACGTTGTGCCTATGTTCGTGGGTCCACCTCTACCTATGCCTCTGCCTCATCTTCCAACATTTGGACAACATTTGGAGGCCTTTGACACGATCTGGATGCGTCTAGGCTGTATATAGGCCTCCCGATGAGTGCTGGGATAGTATTCGTCGAGTGCTCGTGAGTACTCGATGAGTATTGTGCCAATACTCATCAGGTGCCCAAAAACCGAAATCCAGTATGAGCAAAACCCGACGAGTATGGGAGCCAAAAAACCGAAATCCGGTAATTTTGAGTAGGCGTTGCGGAATGGGTAATGGTTGGAGCAAGCTCGATGTGGCCACTGTTTCACCTTTTTGCTATTGACATGTATCACATCCTTCAACAAATTTCTTGATATCGTGCTTAATTCCTTGCCAAAATAAATTGCAATGAACCTGCTCATAGGTTTTGAAGAAACCCAAATGACCAACTGAAGTTGATCCATGCAATTTGTGCAGGACATCATGTTGAAGCCTGGACACAGGAATTAAGACAATGTGGCCTTTGTATCTTAAGGATTAGCCATCCCAAGTGTAGTCAGATTTGGATGCAGGGTCAACGAACAATTGTTGGATAAGTTGTGTGTGATTGTCCTAGTGCCACACTTGATAAATATCACGCGCCTAGTTATGAATGGGTACAAATAATGCACACAACTTTGCATGTTCCTCATATTGGCAAGATAATGCATTTGCGACTGTATTCTCCTTGCCCTTTTTATAAGTAATTTCATAATCATACCCCATTAGTTTGGTGACCCATTTTTGCTGATCGGGGGAGGAGACCCTTTGTTCCAAGAAATACATGAGGCTATGATGATATGTTTTGATACAAAAATGTCGACCAACCAAGTATGGATGCCATTTGCTAATCGCATGGAAGATAGCCATCATTTCCCTTTCATATGTTGAATGCACTAGAGTTCTTCCAGTAAGGGCCTTGTAGGTAAAGGAGATGGGTGCCCTGTCTTGCATGAGGATGATGTTGAGTCCATTGCCAAATTGACTAGATGATGAAGGTATTTGAGAAATTGGGAATTACCAAAATAGGGGTAGTGCACATCGTGTGTTTCAGTAGATCAAAGGCTTGTTTGATGGTTGCAGATTAGAAAAAAAGAGTCTTTTTCTAACATGGATGTCAATGGGGCGGCAATTTTTACGTAATCCTTGACAAATTTGCAGTAGTACCCAATGAGGCCAAAAAATCTACAAAGGCTTCTGAGTGTCTTGGGTTTAGGCCATTTTTTCATGGTGTCAATTTTCACAAGGTCAACTTGCACACCTTTTGCTTATACAATGTGGCCTAGGTACTCAACCTCATGTTGACCTAAGTAACATTTGGACCATTTTGCACATAGCTGATGGTTTGAAGGAAGTTGTAAGGCATTGTCAAGGTGATGTAGATATTTTTCCCATGTTTTGCTATAAATGAGAATATTATCAAAGAAGACCAAGATGAATTTTTGTAAAAGGGGTGAAAGATTTCATCAAGCTTTGGAATGTGTAATGTCCCTTTTAGGGCATAATTAGAACAGTTTGGGTTTTCCAACAAATCCTAACATGAACACATGCAACTTTTGATTTCTGATTTAAACTCTAAGCAAATAAAATTTAGAATTTTGTAGATGCCTATTTCAGGGCACAAATACATTATTTTATTCATCAAATAATTGTCCAAAATTCAGAAATATTACAGCCAATAATAGTACATTCAAATCTGATTTTTATTATCAATTCAATAGTTGAAAATATTATAAAAATCACCAGTAATGTATGTATGCCTTCAACTGAAAATTTAGACATGAATAAGCCTTGCAAAATGTACTTTCAACCCCAAGGGGAGGTTGCCACCCTCCCTAACCTGTTTGCTGCCCTCACAAAGGCTTGCAAGGTGGTTTGCTTCCTTAGAAAAGGGCCTCCAACAGCTGCATCCCACTCACAAACGCTTCCAATTGCTGTGCTCTCCGCAAGCGCTGCTCTAGAAGTCTGAAACTGCCAATTTCTGCTCAATGTAACCTTTGAAATAGAGTTTCTTTGCTGATTCATCTTTACTTCAGTCTTCCAATGAAGGGTTTCATCTTCAATGGATGTAAGTCAAGCCAATCGTGCCCAAACTTATGATTTCAATTGATAAAAATAATATGATCCTTAATGAGTCTCCTCTTTTTATATCCTTTCCCTCTTTAAGTCAAAATAAATTAGAATCAAGTTGCCGACATAAGTCACTTTTTAGCAACTAAGACATTATTTCACTTTTAAATATTTTAAAATACTTTTTATTTTGATAATAATAGTATTCTAATCTCGAAAAAGGGGACAGTACAGTTTGCCCTTCCCAAATTTGCTTGCCCTCAAGCATATTCCAGCTCCATTCTTTACTCCTTGTACCCTTCCACAAATACCAGGATTCCAAATTAACCTTAGGGATTCTTCGGAGTGTGGACAAACTTTAGCAACCTCTTCCACCTTTGCTGCAACAATATACTCTTCATCCTTTGCTTGGGCTGAAAAAAAATGCAGTTGTTCTTACTCATGCTTGTCACGTGCCACGATCATTGTTCTCTCTTTGGACATGTGCAAACTATGCACTCTTTGACTCATAAGAGTCTCTTTATCAACACTCATATGGGTTGTTTTTGTTTTTAAATTGTACATAGAACAAACATGTCAATGAAATCAAGAGCTCCTCATACCACTTCTTCAACCATTTCATCATGCTTCATAGGCATGTTGTTCAACTCTCTTTCAATGCATGCAAGTTTACATTCATGTGATGGACATCCAAAGGTCCAACACTTATGAAGCTATAATGATAGCCAAATCCATCTACTTGCCCTTGAACTTTGTTCACGTTTTTGAAAGACAATTTGTTCGTATATGGGCTGAAAACAAAAAGACGTGCATATCTCACCATACCACAAGTACAAGCTTCCCATTTTGGAACCAAAAAAATGAGCAAACATTTCAGATATTCTTTTTTGACTTGAAATCCAATGATGTCCACTTCCCAAGGGTTTGAAAATTTCTATGCAACTTTCAAGTTCAATTCTCTTATTTGACAGGTGAAACTATTTGTACCCACAAGTGTAGCTCTCAGCCCCATTAACAACAATGTCTCTTGGCAGCTCAAGAAATAATTCGATCATCAAGTGTGCATAATCTATAACACATGCCTTTTCGAGATGATCTTCATTAATGATATTGTAAGCTGTTCCTTCCCAAAAAGGACATAAATCAGCTTGTATACAAGTTGAAAACAAATTATGAGTGTCATGAATTATCTGATTTTTCACCCAAATCGGAACTGTGTTGGTTGAAGTATTCATTCTCCTCAGCTGAACCCATTCACCAACATTCCCCAATGATTTAGTGGTCTCAAAAGGATCAATCTTGCAGTTGTTCAAGTCTGAAAATAAAAACTTATAATCTGATTTTACCAAAGTTAGCAACTTGAAAATGGAACAACTACAAAATTGAAATCTCATTGCAAGAACAGGGAATGTGAGCATTGTAATGACTGAGAATGCTTCTGTAATGTTTGAAAATTCTTTCCCAACAGTCACCAACTGGAAAATGCTCCATCCCATGATTAAAAATGCTTGCCAACCCATTTGTATGGATGCAAATGAAATCATGTGGTGGTTGATTTGTATGACAACACTAATTCTGAAAATTTCACCTGGATCCCACATTATTATGCATAAGCAATTTTGAATTTGATCAAAAAGATCTATGTGCTCTATATTACAAGTTGTCTCCTTTACCTTATCATCCTTTTTAGTATGTTCACGATGACAAAAATATTGTAGTGACCTAGGGGGAGCAACAAATCTAAAATATGATCATCATACCTTAGGCTGCCAACAAAAAGTTCATCCTCTTTTGGTGAAGCAGGGTTTGTGGAGATATCTTCAACCCTTCTATCCTTGTGATTCCGAATATTTTCTTCAAACACGCCTCTCCACAACGTTGTTTTGAAAATCAGTCAATGGCTCATCCATAGGAATGCTCGGAAAATAGATAGGGGCTTTTTGGAAAAGATTCTCTTTCCATTTGGTTCTCTTCAACTTATTTTCTTTGTTAGAATGATTCTCATGATGATCAAAATATTGTAAGGACATAGTATGATGGTGATACAATAAATCCTTGATATGAAGATAATCAAATTGCTTACCATTCTCTTTAAATTCCTTTAGGTGTTGTCTTGCTTGATTGGCTATCAACTTTGCCTCTTTCACTCTTTTTAGCCAATCATCACACTTTTCGATCCTTTTCACATTTTCCGTGCTTGCTTGCAAGGTAGTTGGTTCCCTTTCAACCCTATGATCCACTTTTGTTGTTGATGGTGGATCATTAAATTATGCCTCACATATATAATTTATGCCCTTCTTTTCCGCTGAACTCTTAAGGCAATCAATGAATGACATTTCCTTTTTCAGGGTTTATTACTTGGCTTCCTTATTTCTTTACTCCTTTGTAGGGTTTTGGAATTCAAACCTTGATTTTTCTATTTTCTTTTCTTCTCAGAGAGACTCTTGAGGTCTAAGGCTTAACCGTACAAACTTCATCTATGCTTTGGGACCCATTTCCCTTCATTTTGAGATTCTTGCATAGCTTGCAATATCTCTTCCATGGCTTCTTGTTGATTTTATCTTTTTGTCACTGCCTTGCATGATGAAGAGTTTACAAACAACTCGCTACCCACAACTGGGCAGAAAATGGCTCTGATACCACTGTAATGTCCCTTTTAGGGTAAAATTAGAACAATTTGGGTTTTCCAACAAATCCTAACATAAACATATACAACTTTTGATTTTTGATTCAAACCCTAAGCAAATAAAATTTAAAATTTGTAGATGTAATTTTAGGGCACAAATACAATATTTTATTTACCAAATAATTGCCCAAAATTCAGAAATATTATAAACAATAATAGTACATTCAAATCTGATTTTTATTATCAATTCCATTGCTGAAAATATTATAAAAATCACCAGCAATGTATGTATGCCTTCAACAAAAAATTTATGCTACCCTAGAAGTCTGAAACTATCAATTTCTGCTCAATGTAACCTTTGAAATAAAGTTACTCACCTGAAGATTGAGGGTTTTGGTCCTTCAGTCTTCCATTGAAGGGTTTCGTCTTCCATGAATGTAAGTTAAGCCAATTGTGCCCAAACTTATGATTTCAATTGATAAAAATAATATGATCCTTAATGAGTCTCCTTTTTTTTAATATCCTTTCCCTATTTAAGTCAATAAATTAGAACCAATTTGTTGACATAAGTCTCTTTTTGGCAACTAAGACATTATTATTTTACTTTAATTATTTGAAAATACTTTTTATTTATTTTAATCTCGAAAAAGGGGACATTACAGAATGTGTGATTGGGGCGTTAGTAAGCCCAAAGGGCATGACAAGGAATTCATAATGGCCATCATGCGTGCGGAAATCAGTTTTGGGAATATCTTCATCCCAAATGTGGATTTGGTGATAGCCTAACCCTAAATCTAATTTGGAGAATAATTTGGCACTATGAAGCTCATCAAGGAGTTAGTCGATTATAGGAATATGGAATTTGTTCTTAATAGTGATTTTGTTTAGTTCTCAAAAGTAGATGTAGAGTCGCCAAGATCCATCTTTTTTGTATACTAGCAGAACCAAAGAGTAGGGGCTTGTACTGGGACAAATTACTCTTGCTTGGAGTAGCACTTGGACCAACTTTTCAATTTTTGCCTTATGGAGAAAAGGGTAGTAGTATGTCCGAATGATGGGAGGTACACTACCTGGATGGGGTTGAATGTGATGGTCTTTCGGTCAATGAGGTGGCAAGCCTTTTGGTTCCTCAAATACCAATGCATGTTTGACTAGAACATTTTGCAAGTCCTGGCTGAAATCATGAGATGTGCTGCGCTGAAGAGAGCAAAGTTGAGCAATGATCCTATGTGAGCATTTTTTGAGGAGCTTCTCCATGCAGTGGGAACTTATGACATAGTTGGATCTTGGCAAGAGGCCTTTCAGTGTGTATTTTGGCCCTTATTTGAGAACTGCATCCATAGTTTTGAGAAGTTCCACAATTTAGGTCCAAGAGTGCACAACCATTGAGCCCTAAGAACCACATCACATCTGCAAAAGGGAAAAACAAACATTTTTGTTTTGATGTTATAGTCCTCCACAAAAATATGAACATTGCGACATTTGCCTTTACAAGACAATGTTCCTTAATTGCCAATCATAATTTCAAAATTGGAACAATGGTGAACGAAACAGTGGGCTTATTTGGCTAGCTGAGGATTAATGAAATTGTGTGCGCTACTAGAGTCTATTAGAATAGTGTGGGGTTGTTTCTTGAAGTACCCCTTTACTCTTATAGTTTGAGGAGTGGTTATTGCTGCCAAGGCATGCATAAAAATATCTGGGTGTAATTCTGCGGTGTTGGGTTCTTTGACTTCTGGTTCTAGTTCTTCATTATGAGAATCTTGAGCATCCTCTTGTTCCTTAGTATTGGGCGGTGACTTGACATCTAGGAAATACAACTTTTTCCAATGCATTTGTGGCCCCGGGTGAATTTGTCTTCACAATTGTAAAACAACCCTTTTTTGGGACGAGCACACATTTCCATCTTTGTAAGATATTTAATGGGGGTCGTTTTTGGAGGAGAGCTTATGACAAGACATTGTGATGTAGATGGTTTAGAGGAAACAAAATTTGAAAACTGATGTTGGGATGTGATCTAATCTTTTGCGAGCTTGGCCAACCCTAAGGATTCCACCATGCTCTGAGAATTGAACATCTTCACCTCAATGCGAATTGTATCCTCGAGCCCATTGATAAAACAACTTTTGAAAAAATCGTCATTTAACCCCTCAGTTTGGTTTGCCAATTTTTCAAATTCGGTTTAGTATTTGTGCTTTTTCCCAGTTTGCTAGAGTTTGGTCAAGGACCCTGTGAAATCATCAGTCACTGGGATTAAAACAAACTAACACAAGCTTGACAAAATCATCCCAAGTGAGTTCATGAGATTTTTGATACCACTGGTATCATTGGACAACTTCTTTTTCCAAGTGAAAGGAGGCGATGGGTACTTTGTTTGCCCCCAGTGTATTATGTAGGTTGAAATAGTGTTTTGTATGGTAAATCTAGCTGGTAGGTTCGTTGCTATCAAATTTTGGAAAGTTCAATTTTGAGCCACATAGAGTGGTTCCTAATGAGAAATTGCTTTCAAAACGTTGGTCACCATTGAGTTTGTGTGAGTTTGGCGTTTTGAGCATTGAGGCCCTGTATGCATTGTTATAGATCAATGATTTGAGGTTGCAGGTCGGTAGCTACGTCTGCATCCATGCTCTTGTCTTGATCCATGGCCTTGGTTCCGAATTTGTGTGTGGCTACAATTACCAAAGGGGTCACGGGTTTCGGAAAATACTTATTGAAATTATTTGTTAAAATGATCGACTCGACAAGATGATCACAATGGTTTAATTTTCTAAAGGGCATTTTTTTCTAGGGCTATGGATGAGAATTTGCTTGGAATTTTCAAATATATTACCGTTTGGAAAATAACTGACTTGGAATAATCTATCACACTATTCTGCGATTGATGCAACATGTGGTGCTACAAACTGTTTATCGGTAGACCAATAATCTGTAAACTCTACTATGGACTCTGTGGAAATTGCTTTCTACTTTTCGCTGTGACTATTCTGGGGAAGATCAATGGTTGGTGGTTTCGGCCAACTTTGGATCCCCTGGGTTAAACACAATTGGAAAAAAATGGGGAAAGCTGCTATAGGGTTTTTGGGTTGTGGGCTCACATTCAGATTTATCACATTCATAAATAGTGTCAGCGCAATATTGCACAGCATTAACTACAAAGGGTAACTTTACCCAAAGTCACTATCCCGTCTCCGAGGTTGGTTGTAACTTTTTGGGGCTAATTGCTTACCAGTGCACCACAAGTAACAAACAACCAAAGGATTTTTATGTCTAAGGTATGAAAACAACTAGAGGGTTTTCTGATATATTTGAGTGTACGTGGAAACACAAGTCCATATACAATGATGTATAATAGCTTGCGCACTAGGGCATAGCCCCACTCCAAAGAATCAAAGAACACTGATAACCACTTAGCACAAAATGACAATTTTTAGTTAGTTTTAAATTTGCCAAAACACAATTTATATCCTAAAAGAAAAGAGAGACGAATTTTTTTTTGCGTAGATTTGGAGGGCAAATGCTTAGTGCCGCCAACCACTTTCTGATCACCAAGAACCTGATTGGACAAGGTGAGAGCATATGGTGGATATAGTAGAGAGCCTTACACCACTGAAATTGCTGCAGAAAACAGCCCTGGAAAGAGTTTTGATCCCAGATGATATGAACCTTTTTACAACAGATTAAAACTAAATTGCAAATACACAGAAATAATATTACAAATGCAACAGAAAAATGATTATATTGTATTAAAAAGAGAGCAGAATTGCATTACAATATCTCTGGCCTCATTGAGGGGGCAACTTTATTTGAGCAAGCTCAATACAATACAATTCGTGGATACCTTTCTGTTAGTCTAAGGTCATATTTAAACTGATTTAATACTAGCTGACTACTACTTTCCATGAATGCAAGATTATTACAATTAGCTCAAGGGACAACTTACAAAGTATATGCGTCCGTAGCTTTTATTAATAACAACAATAACAAAGAAAAGTGTTAGGATGAAGGGGTCACAACCATTGATCCTTAGGAATTCAAGTCCAGCAAGAAAAACGGGAAAGTTTTACATCTTAGTCAAAGTAGCTTGTCATGTTGCTTTAGAAAGATAAAGTGGAGACCAACATTCCTTGTCATGCATCCATGAAATTTGGGCTGAAGAAGTTTGACGAAGAAGAACATAGACATTTGATGAGAATCTATACAGGCAGCTTGTTGGAAGCTTGATTAATCTTGTTGGCAGGAATCTTGGTTCAGGTGATATCAGCCTTCATATATTGTGGAGCTATTAGATATCATGGCACCAACAATGGCAAGAGATACTGTTTTGATCAGTTTTGGTTTATGACATGTGGCAACATTGTATGAGGCTTTGCGGCATACAAAACCAACTTGGATATTGGTCATATCCCTTGGTGTTCTATTGTATTGAAGTATTATATATGTTGCTGTAATGCATTGAGTTAGATGTCAAATGTTAAATAAGTATGAGATAAAAGTGATGGAGGGTATATGAAGAGAGAGTCATATGGTGGAATGTAATCATGCTTATATTGAATAAAGATAGTTGTGTTGAGTAGGAAATACTTGTGTTCGTGTTATGTTTGGAAAAATGGACTCCCTTCAATCTTTTTAAATGTTTATTTGAATTAGTTGTAAACAAATTAGTTTTCTGTTCTTCCTCGTCTTGTGCTAGCTTTAACTGAGGTCGATCTTGTAAGCTGGTATGATTACAATTCACCTATGCCAACATATCTTATAACTACCTGGCATCATATAAGCTTTGTTGTAGGCTTTTAATGCATGTTTCTGAATTTTCCGAAGATAATATGTTAGATTGCAACCAATGAGATCTCAGGTAAAGGTACCTTGAATTTCGTATCCGGTATAGTGGCTTTCAGTTGAGTGGCTTTACATTTGCAGATTGGGCAGGCTCCCAGGGTAAGATGTGAGCTTTAGGGTATGCGTTCAGATTTGATTCTTGAATCAGTGATCTACAATGTCAACTCGAATACAAAACAGTTATAGGTGCCACTTGGGAAACATTTGGCTTCAGAGAATATTGGAAGGCACAAATTTCAAACAATAAGTACCAACATCAGTGAGATGTGTGATAATCAAAATACAATCAAATTGACAAAGAATCCTATGTTTCAAGCATGGACTGAGTGCATGGAAGTGTATCATCATTACATTAGGAAACAAGCTCAGATCAAAGAGATCAAGGTGATGAATTGCCCGACAGAAGACAAACCAGCGGACATATTTACAAAAGCAGTCAACAGATATAAGTTAGTAAAAACTATAAAGATGTTGGGTGTACTTGAAGTAATCATTAAAAGTGGGTATCAGGATATAAATGTTTATTTCATGTATTATGTAGAGTGTTAGGTATATTCGATAGTCCTTAGTCATTTAAAAAAGTCATCAGAGATTAGGTCCGCAACTACCCAACCACCTTATCCTTCTCATAATAAATCAATGCACGAGCCTTTAGTTGATATATTAATAAACTATGTTTGAGTGTTCTTGTTAGCTTTATTTTTGTGCTGCATGATAACCTTCTTTTTAGTGGTTAACTAAAAGGAGATTTCTATGTTTTATTTGCATTTAATAGCATATCATATGTTTGCTGTTGCTAATCTATCCTACAAAAGATATGAGAATCATAAGTGGATCTTTTAATGGCTCAAGAGCATCTATTGAGCTTTTTCTTAGGAACTTTGGATGACCATACAATAATGGACGCGAGTAATTGTTTGATGCTCGAGGATGATTTTATGGTGTGAATCTAATTTTCTTCTTGCAAAGTGAGGAGAACAATCCAGCTACATTATATGCAGCCCTGGAGATAAAGGGCATCTTTGTCTGATACATTGTCTTAATGAAAGATTATTTGAATTTCATACATTCAATTTGCTAATATTCAGCCTCTAGATGAGAAGTTTCTTTCACGTATTGTTTCCTGTTTTTTTTTTTTTGTTTGTATGTCCTAAACTCACAGAGCACGGCATTTTAATGTTCATGATGCTTTGAACACCATCGTTCATTGAGAATTGTTTCAAGTCATTGATGGCCTTTTGGCTGAAAAAATGTTCTTAAATTATCCCGTTGGCAATCTTACCATTTCTTTGATTTCATTGGGAATGGTTCCACTACACATAAAGAACTACTTATACAGCGGCTCCTGATTTCAGGTTTTGTTTTGCATTTTTTGAAATACTAGTTCTATGATCCTTCAAACTACATTTTTGTTATCATGTTTTAATTTAATTGGTCATTGGAAATCTGTAATAATTGCATGGCCATAAACTCACGTCTTTTATTATGAGTGCAAGTGATACGTAGAATGATTTCTTATTATCATGTTTCTGCTTTTGTAAATTCAGGTAGAACCTAAACGTCGGAAGAAGTGATTCTGTATGAAGTTCAGGAAACTTTTTGGATGATGGGTGAGGTTCAATCATTTTATTGTGAAGGCGGCTTAATTATTGATAAAGCATATTGTGAAAATATAAATTATCAACTGGGTATTCATTAAACAAAATGAAAGTCTCGAGAATTGGCTGTGGTGTACATTTGTGTTTGCATCGATGGGAATGCATTATAAATTATAATAGTCATTTTAGATTTAAATGGGAGTGATGAGGCACTATAAAACCTCAAATGTGTAACCTTAAATTGTGTATTTGCGTAACAGTCCAGACATTAATGTGATTCTATTGATGGCTGTAATTTTGTAAACATTGATTTCGGGTGTTTGAAACAACGAAAATCATGCTTTGTTGTGATGAAGTCTGAAATTTGAAGGAAGTTATGTTGACTTGCTTGATCTTTATTGCACGGCGATATTTTACTTTCTAAATGGGCCACAATCTTTTCACCACATGATCAGCCCCTGTGATCAGGTTTTGGACCTGAAATCTCAGCAGTTAGGTATTTGATGTTTCTTTACTGTTTTTTGTGATTTTCATGTCATCCAAAACTACTGTACGATTTCAGCATTTTTTACTGATCCCCTGTATCGTATCAATTACTTTGAATGCCTCTTGTCGATGGTAGACATCGCCGAGGCCCTACAACTTTTTGTAATAAATTAGAACATCCTCAGGTTTTTTCTTTCAATGCGATGTCATTTCTTTAGTTGTTACCGCTGCTTTATCCACCTTGCAAACTTATATTGAATTTGGTAGAGGGATGGATAGCAGTTGAGGCCCTGTCAGCATTATCACATAATGTTATCAAATATTAATTCTTAACATAAAGCTGTCCAATAAGTTTCTGGTTGGTCTCTTATTGTTACTTGATGCTTTCATTTTTAATGGTTTGTTCTATAGATATACTCATGAATGGCGGTCCAGGGCCCTCTTAGCATTATCACATCATACTAGCGAATCTTATATGTTTAATATAAAGTTTCTCGGTGAGTTTCCAGCAAGTAGAGGGACTGGATGGTCTTTTATTGTTTCCAAGATTCCATTTGCTTAACTCGGGAAAATTTACAATTTGGAAGTCTGCCCTGTACTTTTTCAGTAAGATGAGGTTACAAATCTCACCATTAACTAGACAATCATTGAATGTGTCTTATTAAAAGGTTCCATATTTGCGAGTCAAGTTTATATCTGCTGTTGTTACAAGTGCTTTTGGAAAAGCATGAACTTCGGAAGTTTTAATAATTTGTATGTCTTAAAGAAATCTTTTTGGTGGGGTTGTAATCACAGCTCCAAAGTTAAATAAATTTGGGTCATAGTTTCATTCCTGAGAGCTCATGGCCTTGGAAATCCCTAACTGCACATGATATTGTTTGGATTATTCTCAACTATACAAAGCAAAAGTTCGGTACGTCAAACCAATGCTTACATTGCCTAGGTTGAAAACCCAGAATTGACGACGACACTTTTTTGTATAACATTGTTGAAACACCCTTCAAACAATAGTATATAAAGAACAACTTGTCTACTGTATTAAAAATAAAAGCCTTTAAGAAGCCCAAAGAGGTGGATTACATTCACTTTTCCTCCCTTTTGTAATAATAAGTGGATTCTCTTACATCATGATTATTATCAAAAGTATATAAAGAAAAATGTTATTAAGGTAATGACTATTCATGGAAGTCAACTTGAGATGACTAATATACATTAAGCTAATTATATAACATTTGATTAATTTATATATTTTGAATACTTCATTTGATATATATATTTTTTGTTTTTTTAATTTAATGAGGTATATATAAAAGTTTAGCAAAAATGTGCTAAGTGTCTCTTGTTTATGGACTTTTTTCAAACCATGGAAGACCTAGATATATATTTTTATTGATAAAAGATCTATATATTTTCAAATTACAAATATACTATTTTGTGAATTTCTATGTATAAAGTTAATGCAACCAATTTATTATAAGCTAATCGATTATATAAAAGTAATTATTTTGTTTTCTCAGCGAATAAATTATATAAAAATAATTAATTTTTTCCTCAGCTTTAAAGTTTGATGTTTGAAAAATATAATTTTCATTTTTGAAACCTAAAAATTCAAAAAAAAAATTATATTACTATTCATTGGCATTTGATTTTCACTTTGATTAATTCACGTCTTAATCTTTGCCATAACTTTTTTACTTCGATAAATTCAAAGTTTCTAAATCTTATATGTTCTCTTAATATTTGAAAAATATAATTATTATTTTTAAAACATAAAAATTTAATTATATTACCATTCATTGATGTTTGATTTTCACTTTGACTAATTTAGGTCTTATTTGTGCCATAATTTTTTTACTTTAATAGCTTTTTTTTACTTAAATCTTATATGTCCCCTTAATGAATATCCCTATCGTAATTTATTGTTTTTAATAAGATCAAAATTTGTAAAGATGACACTTATCTTTTTCTCTTAGTCAAGTGATGCTAATTTCATTGTATGATGTAATTTAAATGTGACCATATTTTGGGAGTGTTGGACGAAACATGCCTAGTGCATGCATATAAATGTCTCTTAGAATAATTAATTAGATCATGGTTTAAATAAGTGTTGGTGAAAATATTAAATATAATAAATGATGGTGCAAATATTAAATGTGTAGATGTAAGTTAGTCACATGTGTTATCATGTTTTGTAAATGTCATCGTTAGTGTGACCAATAAGAAAAGGAAGGATTATCATTTTAACTATATATATTATCATCTCTATGTAATTTGAATATGAATATTGAATATAAAAAAAGTTATTTTTGCTATCATTTGGTATCAGAGCAAAGAGCAAAGAAATCAAGGAGAAGTGAGAATTTTATTGAAGAGCATTAGACATTTTGATTCCCTGTAATTGAAAGGAGAAATGACCCATTGGTGTCTTCTTCGTTTTTTTTCTGGATCTATATGTCCTTTGTTTTTTGGAAAGGCTCCAAAGCATTCCAAAAATTACTTCAGAGGATCGAAAGTCATCATAGACATACAAGAGAAAGAGGAAAGAGATTAATTCTAATTGCAAGAAGCGTAGGCTTTCTTGAGAAAATATTTTGAGCTAAATTGATCGAGAAATAGATCAAATGAATAATGAAGGAGAAAAAAAAGAGGATTACCACTGCACTCATTTTTTTTTTTTTTTTACGCGTGCAAGTTTCAAGAGGCACAATTTTTTAATTATTTTCGTTTCTTTCTTTCTTGACACAAGATCAAAAGAATAAACAAAACAATTCTATTTTTTCTTAATAAAGTGGGTTTTTTTTGAAGTTATTGCAGAGATTTATTTTTAAAAAATCACGACTACCTTGGAGAAGGTTTTTCTCCTCACATAAGTGTTTGATTAAAACAATGTTTTCACAACTATAAAGAATACTTTGAGAGCTTTTTGAAAAGTGGTCACACTACTGATTCTGAGCAATATCAAGGAGATATCGCGATTTGATTTTGACCGAATGAACCTTATTTTTGATGAATTTTTTGTGTGCCCTATGAGGAAAAAAAATCATATCTTTTATTCTGGGGAAGAAAATCAAGTGTGATGTGATAATGCTAAGAGGGACTTGGACCACCATTCATGAGTATATCTATAGAACAAATCGTTAAAAATGAAAGCATCAAGAAACAATAAGAGAACAACCAAAAACTTATTGAACAACTTTATGTTAAATTAGCATTAAGGGCCCTCTTAGCATTATCACATCATACTAGCAAATCTCTTATTTATTTTCAGATATGTGGCATAAAACAAACATATTGAAAAATGTTAAACTCTTAAAAATTGTGCATTTTGCACACATGTAGTGTTCGGTATATAGGGTGCCTCTGGTTCAAATTTATGAGTAAATTCATCGTATTTAACAACTGCATCCAATGCCTAACATAGTTGTAACAATGACATCTGTGGCATCATCCATTTAAATTGCCGAAGAGAAAGAAGGATCACAATTTCATTTTTACTATTCCCTCCACCTATTCATCACTATCATTAGATATAAATCTTGAAAGATTGAAACTTAGAGTATATTGGGAAGTTATGCTTGTGTGCAAGGATTTCTCATTAAGTAAATGTCATTGATAAAATGAATCCTTTTCATGTACTCTATAGGTACAATGAACCACTCTATGCTTGCATGCTTTATCGTTTCTTTCATGTACAGACATGTATATAGAATGAATAAGATTCTTCCACGTACTGTTGTGTATAAAGGAAGATTGAACATATCGAGAGGTTTGAGATATTATTTTGACAATATAGAAAAAATGAGACACTGAAGTAATAATGAACCAATCTATCTCCCACAAATATTTTTGCTCAAACGACTAGAAATGGTACAAGATTCATTCTATCAGATTCAAAGTTTATTTGTAGTGATAACTATGCTACATGGAAGACCATGGTGAAAACTCATATGGAATATACATATATTTCATTGGTTGTTGATGGTTCATACCCCTGACATGCCATAAACGTTGATTAGTAACATAAGTTCGATAAAACAACCTAGAAGGTGAAGTTGATCATTATGTTTGCGGTATCAGCTGAGGTACAATCTCATATTCAAAATGCCACTTCAACCAAAGACACCTAGGACAAAATAAACACTGTATATGAGGCCAAAACCTAGAATACCATTCTTTATCTACAATGCCAGCTTCACTGTCTCAAGTTGAAGACAGTTGAAAAAGTTGAAAGTTTTCTTTATCATGCAGCGGCACTATGGACCTCACTCCAAACTTTAGATGAAGTGGTGTCAAGCGACTCCATAGTACCTATCATCCCAAGAGCGCTATCCCCCACCTACAAGATCTTTGTGACTGCTATGAATAATTCAAAGAAAAACCTACTTTTCAAAAGTTGGTTAGTATGTTGCAACATGAAGAATCTATGCACACAACAAAAGCCGATGAATAAGAACATCCCATTTACATCACGAAAAAATGGGAAAAGGCCCATGAAGCCTTCAAAACAATCCCCTAAGCAGAACAATCAACAATACCAACAAAGAAACAAGCCTCATTCATAGAAGGTTTGTCTAATATATGGAAAGACAAGGCATGAACTGAAGGATTGTTGGTATAATACATTTATACAAGGCTCATCCAACAACAAGAATCACACACATTAACAATATTCACAAGGATATAAGCAATAAAAATCATAGTCCACACGTACTTAGAAACACAATCCTTCATCACAACATGGGAACATTGCAAAAGATAATGATTCCTCAAATGAAAATTTTGTCAATGCTACATAAATAATTGAGGATATCTCTCCTCCAAATTCAATCTTGTACGTAGATTCTGGTGCCATAAGGCACACGAATGGCTATAAATATTGGTTCACTACTTTGAATCATATCATGGTAATGTATCTAATGGAGATAACACATTATATAGTGTCCAAGGTACATGTGAAATTTCCTTACCACTTGGTAATCATATATGTACAAGTACTGGGATTCTATATGTTCTAGTCCTAACCAAAAATCTATTGTCTATAAATCAATTGTTTGATCACAACCTTATGATTGGAATTGATGAACAAAATGACAAAAAACTGTGTCTCATTCGAGACAAGTCTCGAAGCTCAAAATTTGTTGCAAAAGCTTCCAGTGTAGCCAAAATGTTTCAGCTTGATGTTGTCCATAAAGATGATCAATTTCTAGTTGGCAAAGATACAAACTCAACCAATCTATGACACATAAGATATGGACATTTGTTCTTTGGGTACCTGATTGCATAAACAGACACAACATGGTGAGAGGCCTTCCCTCACTTAAGAAGACCACTGATTTGTGATCTAATTTTTTAGTTGGAAAACAACATAGAGCTCCATTTGGCACAAGTACATTCAGGCAACTACTCCATTGGATTTGGTGCACACTGATATGTGCAGACATTTCATTCCTAGTGTCAATGGATTTAAATATTTTCAACTCTTTGTTGATTACTCGTGTAATGTGGGTTTGCTACTTGAAGAATAAGGATTAAGCATTCCAATTATTCAAACAATTCAAAGTTTTGGTAGAGTGAAAATATGGTCGTCACATACATATCCTCCTCTAAGATCATGGGGGGAATACACCAAAAATGAATTCTCTATTTTTTTAAAATCACATAGCATTCAACATCAACTAACTGCTCCTTCTATGCCACAACAAAATGGTGTTGTAGAGTAATGCAATTGTACCATTGTTGAAATGATGCGTTGCATGTTGGAAGAAGCCCACCCCACATGTCCATATTGGGTAGAAGCAGTTCACATAATGATTTACTTATTAAATCATGGACCCACCAAAGTTCTCAATGGTGTCACTCCAACAAAAATATGGTTAGGGAATAAGCCTTCTATCTCATCTTCATGTTTTTGGTTGCAAAGCACATATGCACATTCCAAAGAAGAGGAAAAAGTTAGACAATTTTTTTAGAATGTATATATCTTGGGTACAATGAAGAGTCAAAGGCCTACTGACTCATAGATCTTAAGACAAATAAGTTATATATAAGCAAAGATGTTGTATTTGATGAGAAGGGTAACTCTAATCCACTTTCCACACATGCACCTAATATAGGCATGAGTCCTATAAAAAATTCTAATTTTGATAGTGGTAGTGAGGATGAGGGCAATGATGACGGTCAGCCATATCTTCCAAAACCACCACTCACTATTACTATTTAATGTATGTCCAAGTGGTATACAAGTATTATTTGAGATGCAACATTGGGTGGAGTCCCAAACATTTCCACTTCAGGACGGATAACTCGTAGCATAGTTCGTGAAGATGTGAATTTGGTCATTCTAAGCACATTTGTAGAATCATTTGAGCCATCAACAGTTTGTGAAGTTTAAGAGTCCAAACATTGGAAAGAAGCCATGGATGCAGAGTATCAGTTACTGATGAAGAACTATACATGGTATCTTGTTGATCTTCCAATAGGGAAGAAGGATATCAGTTACAAGTGGGTCTTTAAGACCAAGTAAAAATCAAATGGCAACATTGACAAGTACAAGACAATAATTTTAGCAAAGGGATACGTACAAAAATCAGGCATTGAATATGAGAATACTTTTGCTCCCACAACAAAGATAAAGATTGTAAGAGTGTTCTTTGCTATGGTTGCTTAGTTTTGATGGAGAGTCCATATGGATGTAAAAAGTGCCTTCCTGAATGGATATCTGCAAGCAAAAGTCTACATGACTCAAGCAAAGGATTTTATCACATGTAGTTAAAAACAATGTATGCAGACTCATCAAGTCATAGTATGCTATCAAGCAGGCTCCCCAACCCTGGTATATCAAGATTGATGAGCATTTTTTTATCATGGATTCCAGTGGATTTCACATGATCCAAACCTCTACCTCAAGGAGCAAGGGGGGAAGTTGTGAATCTTGTTGTATACGTTGATGATTTAGTCATCACTGGCAGCTCAGTGGAGATGATTGATGCGACAAAGAATGATCTTAAGCTATTGTTAAACATGACAGATATTAGGATACTCCATTATTGTCTTGGTTTAAAAGTATGACAAAATGGATTGATGATTTAGTCATCACTGGAAACTCAGTGGAGATGATTGATGCAACAAAGAATGATCTTAAGCTATTGTTTAACATGACAAATATTAGGATACTCCATTATTGCCTTGGTTTAATAGTATGACAAAATGGATATCACATATTTATGTTTCAAAATACATATCCCAATAAAATGCTTGAGAAATTCTAGATGATGAATTTTAATCCTATTGTAACACCCATGGAAACAAGATTTCAAAAATATAATTCAGATCCATCACCACCAGTAAATGCCACTCTCTATCCTCAGTTGATTGGGAGTTTTATTTACTCGACTTACACTAGGCTAGATATCAACTAGGTTGTCAATTTTCTTTTATGATTCATGCAAGAACCAAAGGTGAGTCACTAGGAAGTAACAAAGTGAATATTGAAATACATTCGAGGTAGTTTGGAGCATGGTCTACAATACACTTGAATAATGATGATTTCTTCTTGACATGATATACATATGTAGATCATATAGGCTCTGTTGATGACAAGAAGTCTACATCTATATTTGTTTTCTTTCTGGGATCTAGTCCTATCTCATGGGGGAGTAAGAAAAATAACTTTGTTTCTCGATCTTCCACCAAGTTATAATATCATGCATTAGAAGGAGCTATTTGTGAAGTGGTATGGCTACATCATATACTTGTAGGTTTGGGAGTACCATACGTAAAACCAACGATTCTATATTGCGACAATCAAGGTGTTTTCCAACTTTATTGCAATCCAGTGTTTCATGAGCATAAAAATCACATTGAAGTTCAAATCCATTTCATATGTGAACATGTTCAACAATACAACATTTAGCTCTACTTTTGCCCCGGTCAAGATCAATTTGTAAATGTCTTCACCAAGTCACTTCCATGTGATAAATTTGAGGCATTCATGAATTCACTCTCTTGTACTCTTAGGACTATGATGAATTAAGGAAGGAATGTTAGAATAATTAATTAGATCATAGTCTAAATATGTATTGGTGAAAATATTATATGTAATAAGTGATGGTGCAAATTTTAAATGTGCACATGTAGGTTAGTCACGTGTCACCACCTTTTTTAAATTTCACTGTTAGTGCAACCTTTAAGAGAAGGAGTAATAATTCTTGTTTTAACTATATATACCCTCATCTCTATGTGATTTGAATATGAATATTGAATATAAGAAATTATATGCTTGTTATCAATGCCTACCTCAAATTAATATTTAGAAATGTAGTGTATTGAGGCACTACCTTGTATAAAGCAGAGCTTTATTGTTATAATTTTATAAGGCATACCTTATGCAATTGAATGTAGCCTGTGGGTTTAATTTTTTTAAGTATTTGTCCTTATAAATATTAAGGTAATATTTTCACTTCCTACTCATTAATTTAAGCTAGATCAATCTAACAGTTCGCTGACTCCTATTGATCAAAGGATGATCGAGCACAATATGATGTCTTTACATTGTTATATCAAGACCCAATTTGACACAATGGATGCAAATTAGAGCCTCAAAATTGAGGACTATAAAAATTCAAGATGTTACCTCTAGATTTTATTTTCCTTGGTTGGATGACACATATATAAGAATTAGTCAATCATTGATCTATGTTACCTCCCACTATCACCACGAGTGCTTTGGAAATTTGTGCAACTCCACACAACCCCTTACATCATGCACCCTCTACATATTGCCAAAGAACATGCTGAAAAAACTCTTCACAACTCCCAACATCATGCAAATATCACACAACACCAAGATCCATGTCACACAACTCTAAATACAACACCACACAAATTAATCGTATCATGCATATATCACACAATGCTAGGAAGCATGACACACAACTCCTGTACTTCAAGCAACCCTATGAAACTTCCAACATCATGCACCTTCCATGCAGTGCTAGGAAATGTGCTGCATAGCTTAGAAGATAATATTTCACACTTCACTTGAGAAATTTTGATCATGTTAAGTGTTAAGGGATTAACCCTTTACAGGTTGAGGGGAAGCACCCCATTTCCTCACACCAAAATGTGGATAATCAATCTCAATACCATTCGACATAATTCCACATTCTGCACAACAAAACCTCCATGCACTTTGCAGCACTTCATGGCATACACAACCTTTACATAACATCAACCAATGGTGCAACACATTTAGATAAATATCTTGATGCATCATCTACATAGAACCTCTAGATCACACATTGACCATGTGGAAATTATATATACTGGTATTTTTCATCTTTTTTAACTAATACTTTTTCTTGCACTACTCATTGATGCATCAATTTCCCTAGGTGCACATTCCAAGGAGTGCACTAGGAAAGGGGTGGGGCAGCTCATGGTACTTTATGAGAGATGTTTGCATAGTATCCAGTCATACCTTCATCACTACATCTTTGTCCCCTTTGAGTCTCTTTTTCATTGTCCCTTTTTATCTCCTTATGTTTAATTGTGCAAATTCCATGTATTTCTTACTATATCGTCACTACTAATAAATTTGTTTCCTCCTTGTTTATCCCTATATCGTATCAACACTTCAATACAGTTTTTTAGCTTTATGTGTATTATATACTATATTTTGACTAATGATATATTACTATGTTGACTGATACCATTTTACTATATCAATCCAGATCGATACCATCAAGTTAGAGTTAAAATTGATTTCTAGGTTTGGATCCATATATATAGGGCTCATAAATATCATTCTCAAGACACACAATACTTATCTACTTTACCTACACTCGTCTACTCTACCTAAACTCATCTACTCTGCCTACACTCGCATTTCTTCTCTTAAGTAATAAAATGAGGAATTAGTGCATAGAGGGTTATTCTTGTGGAGGTCAAGTCTTGCTCAAGGTCATTGAAGTTTAATATGAGGAAGTCAAATCAAGGAGATGCTCCATAGTATTTTGGTTCCCCAAATAAGGACACTTAGGTCTTTATCCTTTCTATTTTAGGTTTTTACCTATAAAATCTCTTGTAGAGTGCCACTAGAGCTAAGGGGGAGATTAATCATTGGTATCTATAATTATAGTATCTTTATTTTTATATACTTAGTAGATGGATATGTCCTATTTATTCTTAGAGTAGTATGTATGTTGTTGTCCTTGCCCAGGCTACCTTAATGTCAAAATCTAGTGCATTATAGGGTGTTTAGGTTTTCCACTTCAATCATAGTTTAGGACCTAGTCTAGGTCACATTTTCCTAGACTACAACTACAATCATCCATTTGGAATCTATGCCTTGTTTAGTTTAGTAATTTATTATCTTGGATTTAGGTTACTCTTGTTCATTAGTTTATTGCATGAAATTTCCTTATTATATCCTTGATACCCATTTTAAAACCTTTGGTTTACATCATTGATTCTATCTTAAGACCTAAATAGAACCCATATCCCATATCTTAGGCATAGGCTTTGGAAACATATACCTTTGATATTGAGTGTGGATTACCATTTATTAAATATAAAATTATTTACACCCCTTTGTAACATTATTGTATTTGCATGTATGCAAACTTTAGTTTGGTATCCTATTTACATCCTAGTCTATACAAAGAAATAAGATTGTTACCTTGATTATCTTAGCTCAAATACATTTTGGTGAAATTGACATGAATCCTACCATATCCCTTGTTAGATTGTCTTCATGTTTCCATACCTGCTTATTAAATCTCTTGTTTTGACAATTATTTATTGGCAAATCCTATAGTTTCCATGTTTCCATGTCTAGCTTCTTACAGATCTCAATTTGACAAGCACCTTTTGTCAATATTTTTTAGTTTTTATAATTTATAGCTTTATCATTATAATGTCTCCCCTTATAATTTTTATAATGAACATCAACCCATTAAAATTATATGTGGGTTACTTCTTTATTCCTTTTATGTTCACCATTAACGGGAACTCCTCATGGTATAGTTTTTTTCAATCTCAACCTAGGTCTACTGAGTGTAATATGGTTCAAATCAATCCAACTCAAGAGCTAGGATATCCCAATCAATTTATCAAAAATATTGACACTAACACCATTTATACCAAAAATAAAAATGAGAGTTTTAGTATCACCAATCCTTTCACTACGGTGGCTGGGGAAACCAATAATGGTCCTATTAACACCAATGTTTAAAATACTCCCCCTAACAGTCCTCTCAACAATTCTAAAAATCCCCCTTATCAAAATCCTTGAGATAGTTCCCAAATCCTTGCACAAGTGGTTAAACACACGACCCTTATGCAGGCTTCCAAAAACAATCTTCTACTTCAAATGAAAAACCACATTTTGAAAATGGCCAGTGAATCTTCTTAAGTCATTTAAAATCAACTTAGCCAAAATTACATTTTCCCTCCTATTAGAAATGCCAACGAAAATCTTATCCTCCAACCTCCAATCCAAAATAAGATGCTTCAAAATATTCAAAATGAATCTCTAGCTCCTTACATTCTATCTATGGACATTAAAATTAGTTCTTCAACCATCACATATGATATAACTATTGATCTTACACTACATCTTAAAGTCTTTGGTAACCTATTTAAGGAGTGGATTCAAACCAACACCTATGAAACTACTAAGCTTATTTATAAAAGTTTAGTCAGAGATGTGCTATAATGGTATAATAAACTTCTAACTCACTCAATTACACAACTAGAAGACTTAATCAATAACATAGTTAAATAATTCCAACATTACAAACTTCTCAAAAATTGCCTTAGCATTCTCATTGATGCTAAGCGATTACCTAAAGAGTGTGCCCATGATTTCATCAAGCAATGGAAATCCTTGGTTGATGAAGTGGATCATAACATGATGAAAATCTCTTCAATATCTTTATTACCACTTGAAAATCCTATTTTCAATACAAAGTTAGGATCTTCTTCCATAAAATTTTAGAAGAGGCTTTTGATCAAGATAAAAGACAAGATTTACTTATGATCCAATTTGAACCATCTCAAAATGTTAGTAGGTAATATTTTCAAACATCTGCTAATGCAATCAACACTAGTACCTCTCAAAATTAGGCTCCCCAACAATATAAAACATAAGTTTATAATCCAAACAAAAAGAATCCTACCCACCTCCATTAATTTTTCAAGAACTTAGGAAGTTGCTACCACCATCTATACCTTTTATCCACACTTCCTCACCACCATAATGGTAAAATACTAATAAGTTTTCTTGGTTCCACACAAATCTTGGTCATTCTCATGAGACATGTTGTAGACTCAATAAACTTGCGTATGATCTCATCCCAAGAGAAAAATTCAACCACAAAACTACATCCAAAGAGCATTATAAATAGTATTAAAAAGCCTCTAAAAATCAAACCAACCAAATCAATAATTCCAATTAACCTCATCAAGGTAACCAATCTAAACATCAATACCAAAATCTTAAATCTCAAAATAAAGCCCCTCAAACATCTAATCCTAATAAACAACATTTTAACAAATTCACATGTGCTATTGACACTGATTATGACCATGACTATACTAAATCTCAATAATTACATGTAACCAAGGGTAACTACTATCGTAAGCCCACTAAAAAAGGTCTCATTACTAAACCTAAGATGCCATCTCCTGATGAAATTCTTCTTAAGGATAACACACTTTTATTGATATGCCACCTATTGATGAGTTCACTACACCACCAGAGTCTTAACCTAATGCTCATTTTTTTAATACTACCATAGCTTTTAAAGCTACTATTTTAAATCCACCTAAGTATCACTATGGTTCTTACCCAAAATCATCCCAATGGAACTTCCTAGTAACATCATGCCTTGAAAAATTCCCTCAATGGAAATCATGAGAACATCACCATATCATCAGAAAATTATCATGAAATAATTTCAAGACATAGAGGAATCACCATCAACAAGTGAAAATAAACCATATTATCAACCTTATGAAGGTCCAACAATTATGGAAGTGCATGCCATTGAAACCATCCCTAATACTTCATCTTCTAAGAAACTCTCCATACAGTTTCCTAAGGATGACATGATTAATGATAAATTCCTCTTCCTAGCCAATGACCCATCTCTATTTATTAGGATCATGATGAATGATGCCCAAATAAGGAAAGTCTTGGTGGATGAAGGTTCATAAATTAATGTCACTTCTTTATGATGGATCCAACAATCATGATTTTACAAAAATGATTTCAGGTAAACAAGACTTACTTTCCATGAATTTGAGAAGACTAACCAAAATCCTCTTAATTGCATTTGGAACACTCTTACTATAAAACCCAAAACAATACACATTAAGCTTAGGGTCTTGGATATTCCACTATCTTATAATCTCCTTGTAAGATATCCTTGGACACACCACATGATAACTATATTTTATTTTGGTATCCAATTCATAAATTTAAATCATGATATGTAAACATTGCAAGCATAAAGCCAATCACAATCTGGGATCTAAAACTTCCCAACCCTAAATATTAATATTATATTCCTATTCTTCAACACATCAATAGTCTTCCTCTACCCGAGTTCATCAACATGCATCTAATATGCAATTCACTTTGTTGACTCTGATGATGATGAGTCCAATGAACTTCAAAACATTTATAATACCACTAGACTAACACCTTATATAGTGGAATATATTTCTCCATCTCTTTTGCCATAAGATAGGACCCTTCCCTTGTTTGAAGATGACAATGAAAGCCCACCCCATTGAAATGATAATAAAGTTTCCTATATGGAAAATGATTATGAATGCAACAAAATTAGGATGGATAATCTTTTCCAAGATCCATTATTACTTTATCTAAGAGCCTTTATCTAACTTGGTGTGTCCATTAATTATACTTGTAATGATAAATCTCAATAACTTAAACACATGCAAAATTTATACACTATCAAATAGATATTGTTAAGTTCTTGGATGCTAAGTTCATGAAACCTATAGATTACTCCTTATAGGTCTCTAACATAGTACCTATTCTTAATAAATCAATAATAGTCAATTGTATTTGTATCAAATTTTGTAATCTCAACTTAGCATGCCATAGGGATAAATTTACATTACCTTCCATATATGATATTTTTGATTATATATCTAGATATGAGATGATTTACCTCATGGATGTTTTTTCAAGATATACTCAAATTCACTTAGCCCCCAAATATCAACATAAAACTATCTTTACTATATATTGGGGCACATATTAGTACCATAAGATGCCTTTTAGCCTTAAAAATTCCAGGGAAAATTACCAATGTGAATTGATCCATATTTTTCACAATCTTATCCATAATATTTTCAAGTCTTACATCGATGATATCTTAGCTAAATCTAAGCATCATGAAGATCTTTCTTGCGACCTAGATATCATCCTTGAATGCTTAATCAAGTACAAATCAAGCTTAATCCTAAAAAGTGTGTGTTTGGCATTATATTTGACAATATTTTAGGATTGTTGGTCTCAAGACAAGGGATTGACGTGTATACTTAAAATATCAAAGCTATCATTGACCTGACTCAACCTTAGCCCATCCCTCATATTCACACTAGTATTGAAACTTTTAGTATTTTCAAAAATTAATCATGTAGAAGTTATATCTTTGAAACCAATTCTCTTAAGAAATTTTTATGTTCAATACATAAATTAAATATAGGATCATATTATGTTATGTATTTATCTTCTAAATCCATTCTTTATTTAAGAGGTAAAGCATTACAATAATACAATCTTTCTAACTTATTAAGATGTTTTACATCTGGTGGAATCTTTTCCTAAGTATAGTAAATATAGTTGTGAAATGATAAATCATTTCATCAAGATCTATATAGATAATAGTTAGTTCATTGATGATCTAATTCTCTCTAATTATTTTTAAGGTTTTATAAAACATAATTCTAACCGATATTCCATGTCTTTCCATATTTTTTGTACTTTCTAAGGGAGACTAACGAAGGCTTGATAAGCCTTATCTTACAAAGTTTGCAAAAAAAACTAGGCAATATATTTTTATTGGTAATTCTAAGAGAGATACAAATTAGTTTGAAAGAGTCTAAATTCTCATCCCATGACTCACTTGAATCTCCTAAAAACTTGAGTAAATTTACTCCTTTCAAGGAGTGGAGTTTAGTTGGGAAATTTCTAATATCAATTGGATTCCCTCACATCTAGGGTTTGATGTGTTGCACATGTTCAACATCATAATATTATTCAATATTACTTACTTTGTCTTGTTATATCTTCTCTTGTAAAATAGGTATATCATCTCTAATTTAATTTCTATCTTGGGATTCCATTTAAGAAGATTTAGCTAATGGTATTTTGATGATTTATCTAAGAGAAATCTATCAATTGACTGAGGGTTAGAAACTAGAATTTGTTCTCTTTATTGTCTCACATGTAAGTTATGCAAGACTATATCAATTTGCATCTGACGTCTGATTAAAGAAAGCCTTCCTATCTCAAAAGATTAATCTTATTCAAAATTAACTAACCTAATAATGCATTGAACATTTTTAGGATGGTTATACCAATGAAAACAAACCAAGTTTGTTTCAATATTAGCTTGTTATTTTGTTAAATCAATGTTAGGTTGAATAATAGGAGCATGGACAATAATGATCATAGAGAAAGGATAAAATTTGATTTAAATATTATGATAATTTGGAAGGAAATTTTATTAAGATGATCCCAAATGGAGTCACCATTTTTTTTTATAATGATTTTTCTTTTATATTAATTAATCTACCCATTTGCCTATTGCGAAGGTTAAATAAGAATGATACCAGTCTAAATGTATTGAACTATTGATTAAGAATTTCATTTTAAAGTGTGTAAAGGGGTATTTTAGTGGTCAAGCATATAAATTTTAAGAGAATTTAAGACAACCAATTATAATAATCTATATTTAATTTAAGTAAAATAATTTCAAATATGAAGATATAATAACAAGGTATATCAAATAATAATTGAAAATTATCAATTCATATTAAGAAGATACAAGTTTTAAATGTAAAATAGATATCACATGCATTATTTTAATTAAACTAATTGTCAACTCATTCACTATTCATAAAATACTCCTCATTATGCGTGCGTGCGTGTGTGTGTGTGTGTGTGTGTGTGTGTGTGTGTGTGTGTGTGTGTGTGTGTGTGTGTGTGTGTGTGTGTGTGTGTGTGTGTGTGTGTGTGTGTGTGTGTGTGTGTGTGTGTGTGTGTGTGTGTGTGTGTGTGTGTAAGAATTTTCAAAATTTATAATCAATTCTACCTTAAAAAGAAACCTATGGGAGAGGTTACTTCTTGGAGGATCGAATAATCTAATATATTTTCAATATCTTTATTTTATTAGCTTAATAAATATATTTATTTTATTGAATATTTATCCCTTATTTCTACTTTAATTTATAATGCTAAAGTACTAAACAAATGAAATAAAATCAAATAAAATATGAAAAATAGTAAGTACAAAAATAAAGTACAACACACAAAAGATTAACAAAGAATTAAAATAAGCAAAACTATAGGAAATAGAAAAAAAGGCTACATAAAGTTAACTAAAACTTAATAACATAAAGAGTTGAATTATTATAATGACAAAATATAAGTAGAAAAATAAAGGAATAGGAATATAAAATATAAACTAAAAATTATAAATGTGCTAAAATAAAATTAAATAAATAAAACTTGGACTCGAGTCATACAAAAATAATTTTTTTTAATTAGCAATCATAAAGAATTCATAATTGATTACAAAATTTTATAGCTATAAGAATATGTTATAGACTAATAAAAACCTAACAATCTATCATATAATGTATGAAGTATTATTTATTTTTAGGAAAAGTACATATATGATCCACACATATGACTGTATTAATCTACATCCATCATAGAGTCAATTCTTGTCCATTTTAGATAATTGGTTTATATATACATAATAAATCTAGATATACTTGACTATACCAAGCAACACACTTTACCATCTGAAAATGTGTTGTTAGTCTCTTTACAATCAATGCTTTATTTTAGAGACTTTTGATATAAAATAAGTGAAATATGAAATCTCAAAATAGATCTCTAGTACCTGTATGAATTATTTCCCCTTGTGAATGATTTTCTTCAATTATTTTTAAATCCTTCACTTAAAATTAGTTACATTTTTAATTATAACTAAATTTAAATTAAATTAAAATAAATTTAGTTGTACTTCATTAAAAGTTAATTAAATTTATATAATTTTAAGGATTTATAATGATAAACCACTTTATAAAGTGGATTTAAACTAAATACTCGAGAAACATTTTAATAAGACTAATAACATAATATATCTCATGGGTGGGAAATCACTAGACATTACTTATATGCTTAGTTAATCATTAAATAAATTTTCATGCAATGAACCTAACATTAGATAAACTCTAAGCAATTAAATAATACACATTTTGCTTTTCCATTTTCCACATTCGTTGCCAAGTCAAAATTTATTATCTCATTTGAATTTAAGTGACTCTTATATTTTATCTCATTTATATCTTTACTATTTCCAACATTTCATATAAAATAGATATTAATTTAGCTAATCAACAAACATAATATTAACACAACAATCGACTTCATCACTAAACACTAAAAAAATCAAACATATGTATCATATTTGCATATCTAATTACAAAATAGAACTAAAATTTCCATTTTGAAACCAAAACTAGACTATAATTTCACTATTTCCACAACAAATAATCAAGCTTTGCATAGATTATAATTTTATTGAAATTGAGATATCTAATAGCAAAATTAGACTAAATCATAGTCCATAACATCAACCAACCATCAAGTTTGAAAGAATAAAACAATATAATCAAACCAGAATTGAAAGCATAAAATTAAGTTAAAAGTTTCAAGATGAAATTATATTTAAACAACAAAAAATTAGAGGTCACACATTATTATTTTTCTTCCTCTTAATTGGATGAAATCAAACCAAATAATGAAATGCCTTATTCAATATGATACTTAGTATCATCCAAAGGTGTCTAAGGCATCTCAATCTGTGTCATGACACTTGATTCATCATCCACCTCCAGTTTGATCTTCTTCATGACACGAGTTACCACTGTTGATAGTGAATGGATGCTAACATATTTATGACTTGTAGAAGTGGCATTAATTCACTCAATAACAACTTTGGGGGGATTCTAGACAAAGCATGGCATTATTTTAAAGTATTGGATCGACAAATATAGTGGTTTAATTTATTGTAGTATACATTTGATGAGTCAAAATAGTTGGTGGATCATGTACAAAAGGATGAGACCACATATTTCTTCTTGGAGGGATTCGTCAAGTATTCATACTATGAAACATAAAAAGTATTATCGGACACAATATTTAAAATATTCTAAAATATGGGGTCATTGGCATCAAAATGCAAGAAAACATGGGTGCCATGGCTAAAACCTCATGTAAGTGAGTTATCCACCTTTTATGTCCTAAATATTTGGACTCAGTAAGTACTTTGAGCTGGTGATACATTTATTGTCAATTGATTATTTTTTGTTTTAGAAAACATTTCTCCTAAAACTCTATGATCTTTGATTCCATCAAAACATGTTGCCTTTATTTTAAAATAATATAACTCATAAGGCATAATCATACTTAAAGCATGTTTCTTTATTACCTTCAAAACAATGATTAATTAAATGCAAAAAATCTAACAAACACATCTCAAATATCATTGCACTTTCTATAAGTAGCTGAGTGAACTATGGAACTATCAATCTCAAATTATTTCTTCAAACAAAATCCCAAAATCACTTCAATATTATAATGACAATGAATGTATGAAGGTTATCCCACATTTGTTTCTTTATATTCCATTATATTATTTTTTAGAAAAATTTCAAAATCACTTCAATATTATAATGACAATGAATGTATGAAGGTTATCCCACATTTGTTTCTTTATATTCCATTATATTAGTTTTTAGCATCTGAGAAATTGAGATGGCATAACACTTGTATATCTATCACCTTAAATTATATGTTTCACAAATGCTTCAATGATAAAATATTTATATGATGACATATCTTATCATGTTTGCATATATAATTTACATGATTGAATACATATATATAACACTTGGTGTGCATAAATATTTATTTTGATAGGAGTCGTTTGCAATAGTCATCCCTCATGTCAAAAGGAGGCATATAATGGGATTTTCTTAGCTATCATAGACAAATAGTGTATACTTTGGGTCAAATTATTAGATTCATATGGGACAAGTTGACTAAATTAAGGCATATGCGAGGAATTCTATATAAATGTGAGGACAATTTAGGATATTTTATGACATTTTAAGATAGATTATATGGGTTCGGTTGAACATATTCAAATCATATTTATCATATTCAATAGTTGAAAGATATTCTATAAAGTATGACATACATATTATGGAATTATATATCATTTTTAGGTACAAATGAGTCATATTTGGGGCATGAATGTTGTTCATGCAAACCCTTATTATTTTATATATTATGGATTGATGGAGAATGATGTTATGAGATGAGCACTTTAGATATATAATCCATCCACAACAATAGATCCAATGTTCCATTTTGACATGAAAACCTACTTATGGGTTCCATTTTGACATAGAAAATTGTTTGGGGTTCAATTTTGACATTGAAACCTATTTGGGGGTTCCATATTTGCATACAAAACTAATTTCAGGGTTCCAAAAAAATAAATATGATGATATTCAAAATAGTGCAATTGAGCGTCCCGTGGCACTCATCTTTTAACACTTATGTTTATGCAATGGTGGTTAGACACACTTACTGAACACACATATTTAGGATCATTCTACTCTATGTAACAACTATTTATAATCTTAAACAAACTCTCTCCATAGCTTACACCATTGATTTTCAGTCCAAGATAGTACTGACAACAGTCAAACAATTGTGGTTTTCCCCTAGATGTTTGCCTTTGCTAGTAATGCATAAGAACATTCAATGTATATTTTTTAAATTGAAAAATCTCTATTCGCTTAACCTAGAGATGTTTCATGGATTGGTTATATAATGAGAAATATTAAAGAGTCAACTAAAAATTTAAATCAATCATAATGTTATACTCACTTGGTATTACATTGAGAATCACTTGAAAGCTTGAGAAATACATTACCACTCTCTTGATATATATATATATATATATATATATATATATATATATATATATATATATATATATATATATATATATATATATATATATATATATCCCTAAAAAATTAGTCAAAGCAAAGTTTAAATGCAAACATAGGTAGGATTTACATGATAAAAAATGTCAAAAGGAAAACATTACATTACGTTTTATATTGATCATGATGGTGTGCACACACACCTAGGTGGGAAAACTACCTGTGGTTTGGACCCTCTTTAGAGTATTGAAATTTAGAAAATACTCAATCACTTACAGAGAAGTGGTTTGGATTGTCCATTCAAACATACAAACCTCCTTTTCAAGAGTTAAATTGGCGTCTAAAGTGAGATTAGGGTTTCAAAGTAAATAAAACAAAAAAAGATCAACACATTAGACAGAAGGAAAGTGCATACATATGAGACATATATAGGTATAGACAAAATTGTCTACAACATCATATACCTATAGAGTTAATAGGGACACTACACTCAGGACCTGAACAATATCAGTCGCCACAAGGGTCTTAGCTTTACTGAAAACATTTGTGTAGGGTTTGAGCTCCTGTTTCTAGATATGAGTGATTATAGAGAAGATACAAAGCACTTTCAGGGACAATGTTGAACACAATGAGGAAAAAACATAATAAGCTAAGTACAATCCTAATCTATTGCTTTGTAAATTATAAATATTATAAGTACAATTTCAATCCACCCTTTTAAATTTAGATTTGTATGATTATTTTCCTATTTTACACAATCTAAATATTCATAGTTTTACTTCATTTAGATCACATTAATAAAAAATAAATAAAAAAACTATATATATATATATATATCATCTTGTAAGGCTTGATAGGAATATGTGATCCCTATGAGGATAAAATAAGAATATGTGATCCATGCAAATATGAAATAGGAGTATGTGACCCATGTAAGAGTGAGATAATAGGAGGGAGGGGCGAGTGATATGGCCTAATGTAACCATATAAAAATGTCATGATGTGAGGATCAATAACAATATGTGATCCAAGTGAGGATGGAATAATAATATAGAGGGACAATTGATATGCTCCAATTGTAATTGTTATGTGGTTAGGTGTATGGAGGACAATGTGATGTCTTGATATAATCAATGTAGGATAAATAGGAACATGGGTGTAGAAAAATCTAGTTAAGAATGATAAGATCAATGAGGCTCATGGAGAATGTATGGGTATGATTCCCCTAATGGAAATGTAAAATTTGGGATGGTGTGGGTATGATTCCCCCAATGAAAATGAATATATAAAAAGCTCATTAAGGAGAGATATAAGTGATATAACCCAATGTGACAATATACCCCTAAGAGGTTGATATATAATAATGAAACACACATAAAATAGTATTAATATGCCCAATAGATTTATCTATGTAGCTAGCATAATAAATATGTAGCACAATACACAAGATGTAAGTTAGAACAAAATATGTATAAGCAACAATGTAAAATTCTATATGATAATGGAAAGTAGGAAGAATATAACCTGAGACCCACTAAAAAGATGCTTCTAGAATAGACGTGCACCAAATGTGAGAATGCCTCTAGGTGTGGGCATAATGAAGCTACCTAGCATTAGAAAATACATGATCATATGTAAATTGTATATTCTACATGTATCTCACAAGATATCATGAGAAACATGGACATAACATGTATATGTAAACCCATAGTATAGATAGATAAGAATGACATATATCAATAAAGGTAAATAATTTTTTGATTTTAAAAATTTTCTTTGTTTTTACATTTGAAGATTTTCTAGAGGAATAGACTAAGGAAACATGAATCCAAGGGGCACAAGCAAGAATAATCAAAGAGATCTCAATCAAGCAAGAAGACAACCCAAGGGAAAAATTAGGAGACAATATGATGGGTGAAAGAAAGAAGTAAGAAGAGGAGGTTTCCTACTAGCCTACAACATCTCTTAAAATTTAGTGCATGATAAAGCTAAAAACTTTGATACACACATACAAACACACACACAGTGTTAGTGTAAGTTTTTATTCCATTTAATGGTTTTTCCTTGCACATGTTATTTAAATTGCTTAAGTGTTTTTAGATCATTAGGAAAGATAATCCCACATGCATGATGACATTGGGTCACGCCGATCTTCCACCTATATATATATACCTTTCCTAAAGCTATTGTAATCAAACTGATCAAAACAATGTGCTAAACAATTGGTTCTAAGCTTGTGAAATAATTATCTTTTGTGATTTTATTTACTTTCAACAACCCAATATGGTGTTAGAGCTAATATGGTATTTGATTGTCTAGTTTATTTTCTGTTAAGTTATTTCATGTTGAATTTTATATAGCTCAAAGCCATTTTGAAGGTGTTTTGGATTTGCCATCCAACTACTTGCATACAATCCGAATCACCTGGTCCAGACGTTCCTTGCATGATTGCCTACACAGATGCATTGCATTAACGACGGTGAGGAATATACAGACCTTGGAGCAGAGTATACATAGCAAGTAAAAAGAGGCAAAGATACACAGTGAGGAGGAATGTCATTTCCTTGTTCAAACTCGCTTTCCAAAACCTCTGCCGCTCCTCACATCCATTAGATTGTGTTTGCTCCTTGAATCGATACCATTAAATTTAAACTGCCTCTAACATGTATTCATTACATGTTAGTAACTCATCCTCACTGTATGTCATATGCCTCAAAATCCTCACTGTACTAAACCACCCATTGCTCTAACTCGTGGTTTTCCATAACCACCCTCATTTGGTGAGAAATAGCTCACCGTTCTTAGTCCGCCTCTAAAGCCACGATTTTATTAGGTGGTTTTATTTGCAGAGGGAAAATCTAAGCATCACATTTTAAAAGTTAAGTATTTATTTTCATAATTATGTGTTTGAAGGTGCGAAGAGTTGGTTCGGCTATCCAATCTTCTGATAAGATTTTGCATCAAACGCTGGTTAAAGGGTCAAGCCCCACCAAAAATTAGTTTTATAAAGTTGTTATATGATTGGAGTAATTTTTTGGTCCTAGTATTAGTGGGGAGCTTTTTTAGTTATAAAACCAATATTAATGGTGGTGGATTTTATTGGAGAGATTTTTTTAATTGTTTTTTTATTATAAAAATATCATATACTGGGATATTGTAAGGAGAGTATTATTTATTGTTTTGTTATATTTCTTCATTTTTTTCTTGACGAAGACGAAGGGTGAGGTCTGATTTGGTAGAAGGTTAAACCCTTTCACATGTAAGACAAACTTTCTTTTTCTCCTTCATAACCAACATTATTACACTTGTACACCTCTTGGATGCATTATTATCAAAGTCCAACATCCATATTATTTTCAGTATCATGTGTGTCATTCCTTTTTAACATCATCGCACATATTGTTTGTGGATACATTTCTGGGTAAGTCTGACGTCCATCACTTAAGCGTGCATTGTTACTTGCAAACTTAAGGGAGGGTCATTGTGGATTAGTTCAGGGGGGTTTTTATGGCCCTTATTTCTCTCTTTTATGCACACATTTTCAACAACTATTACGTGTGCCAATTTGGTGATTGTTGCACATATTGTTCACATTCGTGGAAATACTATGAGATCAGTTTAACATCTATTTGTTGAGCATGCATTATCACTTGTGCATTGATTGATCTCTTTGTGTGGACCCATCTCAGCTTAATCCAAAGTCCATCTCCAAATCATGCACTGTTACTTGCTGAATACTACACAAATTGTTCATTTGTGAATAGATTTTTCGCTGAGTCCGACATCCCTCACCTTGAGCATGCATTATTTTTACAAATTGGGGTCTCATTGCAGGTTATATTGTATAGTGTTTTATCATTACACTGCTTGGTGTCTCTGTTGTCATTTTTGGGTTATGTGTGGTCATATCGACTCACTAATCTCCACTTGAGAGACAATGAGGAAAGATCCTACTCCAGTAGTTCTTCTTGGAAGGATAAACTATGCTTCATGGCACTTGTACATGAAACAATTGATGACAAAACTAGACCTTATACCATTTCTATATGGACAGGTTCCTGGTTCCACTGATCCAGTTCATTACAATGATTGGGCCAACTCATGTGACTATGTTTTTGGTCACTTATTAATGCATGTTTCCATGGATCTACTACACTAGTTGGAACACATAAAGTGTCCCTGCACTGTCTGGAGCATTTTTAAGAATCTTTTCGGAGACCATTCTATGGAGATTATAACCTCTTCTCATCCTCCTCCTGTTATCTCTTCTGGTAGTGTACTCTCTCATCCTACTCCTATTTCTTGTGATTATTCATTCTTGTTGGACATCAATTTTCTCTTTGTCAAGCCACCATTATGGGATGAGTTTCTACCAGAACTGAGATGTCTTTTTTTAGAAACTACTTTCATTCCTGTACAAAATGTTACTTTTAAGAGTCTTCATAGATTTTTACTTCAAATGAGTATGTTGTCTCCAGTGATAGTACACCTATTGAGATCATTAATGACTCATACGTTATTATGGATACTCATTTTGTAGATCTGTGTGTTTCATATGTAGTCTATTCTTTAGTTTCAAGGGTTGTTGAGCCATGATATTCACTTCACATGGACATTATTGTAGTGAATGTTTCATGTCAATCTTCTGACATGTCTACTTCAGTGGAATTACCTTCAATTCTTGTACATGATCTTTCTAGACTAATGCCACACATCAGATTTGGACCGCTTTCAGAGATCTTCATGTAGTTACCTTCATATTCCATCATGGAATGGATAGTTATTTAGAGTAGTTATTTTGTTCCTCTTATGGAAAATGGAAGAAACATTGTTCTATGTGGATGGAGCTTATTCATTATACAAACAAAGGATCTCATCATTGACATTGTTCATATTCTAGGGGGTCTTCTAGTCCTTTATTCTCTCTCTCTCTCTAATTCTATGGGGCTTCTCTCTATTATTTTGGAGAGATTTTATATGTACTTGAGTACCTCATTAGGCCTTGTTGTCGAGACCCAATTCCTCTACCCATCTAAGCTATGCTTAAGGGGGGTATTAGTGTAGGACTTTATTCCATTTAATGGTTTTTCTCTACACATGTTATTTAGCTTTCTTAGGTGTTATTCGGTCACTAGGGAAGATAACCCCACATGCATGAGGATGTTGGTTCATGCTATCTTACACCTATATATGTACCTTTCCTAAAGCTATTGCAATCAATTTGATAAAATCAATGTGTTGGATGATTGATTCTAAGCTTGTGAAATAATTTTCTTTTGTGATTTTATTTACTTTTAGCAACCTTATATGTTTTCTTATCTCGTGTTCGGTGAGGTAATGCATTAAATTGATCCAATGATCTTGGTGAAAACACACACACACACACACACACACACACACACACACACACACACACACACACACACACACACACACACACATGTTTTTATCATTAATAAGTCCACACAAATGTTTGGAAGGGGATCAACAATCAAGAGGGTAGACAACATAAACCAATGGGCTAGGATAATGTCAATATAAACCAAGACAAGAACATAGGTGTCAAATAAAGAAGAACCATGAGAAAATAATAAATCTCAAGGAATGAAGGATAGAATGAAGCATGGTACAACCAAAATAAAAACATGATTCTAGAAGAATTTGTTGACCAAATTTTTCCCCAGGCAAAATTTTTGGTCCCCTTCTTCCCTTGACAGTCATTTTCGGGTGCACAAGTTCAATGAGTTTGGTTCATGGCCTGGTTCAAGTGGTTCAACGACCTTTGATTCAAAGGTCCATCTTCAAGTTCAACATCTCGATTCATCAATGGTTGAACCATTGAACCGTTGAACCATTTTTGGTTCAACGAGCTTGGTT
The DNA here is from genome assembly GCA_037957365.1 of Torreya grandis. Lineage (NCBI taxonomy): Eukaryota > Viridiplantae > Streptophyta > Pinopsida > Cupressales > Taxaceae > Torreya > Torreya grandis. The sequence goes on along the minus strand of JARHVA010000181.1, from coordinate 1,606,954 downwards.
CAAAGCAAGAAGTTCATCGGCTTTGGTTCACTAGTTCATCGACACACAATGGTTGAACCGTTGAACCATTTTTGGTTCAACAGCTTGGTTCAAGGGTATGCCCTTGGCCGAAGGGGAGTCTTCAATTTCAAAATGCCCTAGCAGAGGGCAGGGGCTTCAAAAGAAAAGGACCCGAGTAAGTTCGGTTTTGTTCAAAGTTCAAATTTGTCAAAATTGACTAAGTCCCGAATTCCTTCGGACTTTTTCTCGAAGGAATTCCTTCGAACAAAAAGTCTGAAGGAATTTGGGCGCAGCTCAAATAAAAAAGCAAAGGCCGGGTAGAATTTATGCGGACTTTTTGTTCGTGGGAAAATGTCCGCGGACAAAAGCCCGCGAAAAATACACAGAACAAACAAAACCCAGGAAAATTGTCCGCGAGGACCCGGGAAAAAATCCAGAGGACCAAAGGACCCGCCGAAGGATCCCGAAGGGCAGGTGCCCTTGTGGCGGACTCTTGGCCTAACGTAAAGGGGACACTTTCAAAGGGCCGGAGGGTCACCTTCCCTTCGGGAAGGTTCTCGAAAGAAGCAGAAGGAAAAAGAGTGCCCGAGAAGGTGCTAAGAGGAAGCAAAGCCGCAGAGAAGCCATGAAGACCCGATGACATTTTGATGGGGACGGTGACATCTTAGAGGACATCAAAATTAACAAAACAAGTTAGCCGTTGGTTTTCAAACCAATGATAGCCGTATGAACGTTAAAGTTAGCGAAACAAAATGGCCGTTTGTTTTCAAACTGAGAGAGAGTTAACAAAGGGGCCAGAATGCAGTGACCCGCTAAGAATTCACCCTCGAGGGCCGAAGGAGCCAGAAGAGACAAAATTGAGAAAAGACAAGGAGACAAGCATGGAACGAGCAAACAGTTAGTCCAAGTGGCACCAATTTGAGAAGTGACTCCAGCAGGTGAAATAGTCTTGCGAATTGATCATTGGGGATGCAAACAACTAGCAATGCAACCAATTTATCCATTTTACATTTAATGAGTAGACAAACCGTGTATTGACCTTGAAAAGGCAGACTTCAAACATACAAAGCACACAGCTCATTAATGTTTTGAGCGACTTGTTCTTCCCAATGAAGGGACGCGATAGGCCACTTGTAAAAAAGGAGTGCCAAATGGGCCTCCTTGCTTCTCCTATATATTGAAGACTTGTCATTTTAAGAAACATCTTTCACATTTGTAAGGCGTAGCCCTGGCAAAATTTCACCTGAATCAATAAACGCAATTTTTTTACCTCTTCTTGGATAGATATTTCTATGCATGTCTTGAGTGTTGTTTGTGTTCAGTCATTGTCTCTTGATGCTTTCACAGGTCCAACACCAACATACCTGTTGTCTACAAGGTGCCATTTTATAGTTGACAGGAGAAGAGCTCTATTTGAGAGTGTAGAATAGAAGAGGTTACTTACAATGTGCATTTCACAACACCTTGGTGAGTCTCTATTTTTTGTGTTTTCATGAGAGCCTCCCTGCCATTTTCTTGCAGTCTGGTCCTTCTACCAAGTCTAAACCGTATGTATGCATTTGTCTGGTTTTAAGTGTGGATGTGAGAAGGTCATTTCATTTTGGTGTATCACCTCCTTAGAGTAGTTTGTATTCCTGCAATCTTTCTCCCTTTTCATCCTCCCAATTTATATATATATATATATATATATATATATATATATATATATATATATATATATATGTATGCATTTGCACTTGCTGGAACAAACACGATGCATCAAAGAGAGCTAGTCCTTATCTAGAGACTCTCCCCTCCAGTTTTACCAGTCCCACATGCGAGAGGGGAGTTTCCATAGTTGCAAAGAGAAGGCAGGAGCTTGGCCTCCTACCAAGGGTGCAATCTCTTGCGTCAATAGTTCTGGCACGCCCGGTGGGACTCAATTTGACAACTCAGTAAGGTTTTAGGATTGATACTGGTCCTGTCACAACAATTCAAAGCTTTCCAGCATCTGGTGACTCCACTGTTAAGAGCTTCAGTTTTCCAATTAAGACCAGTTTCTTAACTTTCTATGCCTAAAATCACCACAAGGTCTGCTTCTAGAGGGGTTCCTTTAAATTTCATTGAGTTGCCTTTGAACTCTGCAAAAAGGCTAAGGTTTGAGAGGACCCATCCTTATCCAACAAACCACCCTTCCATACCTGTTTTAAGGGACGCATATACAACACAGCTACAGTTACAGCCCGTCTCAACCATGGCTTTGCCCTTTGTAGCTTTTCGTGGTCAGAGCCCCTTGAACCTCCCACGTTATGATCCAATCCCGGGAATTGCCTTAAAAAATGTGCCTTCTTTTGATGGAGAGGAATCCATTATAGTCTTTGAGCATATTAGGAATATTGCTAACCTTTGAAATATTCACAACGTCACAGAGGAAAATATTGCCATCAGATTGCTAGCGTTGTCTCTCAAAGGCAAGGCTCTTGACTGGTACAAGACTTTGCCTATAAATTTAATACATTCTTGGAATGAATTGGGCACTCAGTTGACATACCATTTTATGGGAAAGAGTGATGGCCTCTCGCTTGCTGAGCAGCTGACGACCATAAAGAGAGCTCCACACGAGTATATGCAATATTTCAACACATGGTTTCATAAGACTTGGGATAGAATCCCCATCCTGGTAAGGCCGACTCCCAGCTATGCTTTCTTGTATTATTTAAAGGCATTGAATAGTGATATTGTTGTGATGATACAATCCATGGGAGGGCATATACTGCCAAATGCTTATGACATAGCCATAGCAACTGAAAATTGCTTAGTACAAGCTGGGAAAATAGCCCCTAGACCTCACATGCCACTGTTCCCAAAAATCCTACCTCTAATTCAGGTTGTTGCTCCCACATTGGCCCCTCTACCTAGCATTGAGAAACTAGCTACTGTTGCATCCAATGAGCTTCATGAGGTTAAAAGTCTGTTGCAGAGCATGTCAAATGAGCTTGTAGCTATCAAAAGGTAGCAAGCTCAAAGTAATAGACCGAATCAGGGATACTAGCATTATGGCCAAGCCCCTAGACCCCCTTTCCAAAACTATAATCAAGGACAGGGTCAGCTCACTCAGACCAGGCCATTTCAAAACTACAACACAAGCCCCCCTTCGTCATCTAAAGTCATGATGCTTGTTTAGAACAATCTAGTACAGGAACAACCAAGTTGTTCGACCATGGGATATGGTCAGGAACAGGCTATTTATACAAATGAGATGAGTTATTTCTAGAATGCAGACAATCAAGCTGCTGCTCAAACTCAGGTCTTTGAGGCTTCAACTCAACCCAGCACAAGTAGCAATCAGGCCCAGCTAGATTCTACCCTCATGAATCATTTGGAAGGGGAATTTTATTCAGTGAATTATGTGGGCATTGCAGACAATCAGGCTAACTATGTTGCAACCGACACAAGATTTAAGAGAAGAGCAATGGGAGAAGCCCAAGATACCACCCAAGTGGTAGCAACACCTTCTCCATCACACTCAAATTTGAAGGCCCCAAATTTTAGACAACCATTTGTACCTTCAGCCCCTCAGCCTGCAGCTCAGGTTGGAATCAGCCCCAAAGAAAGCTTGAAAGGAGGCAGTCCCTAGGTCAATATAGTGGACTAGATGAAGAAGATACATATGAACATCTCTTTATGGGAATTATTGTCTCTTCCAAGACAAAAAGGATTGAAGAAGGAATTGCATGAGCTAGATAGTCAAGTTGTCCCAGCAAGCACTGATAATGTCTTGATGACAAATGGAAACCTTTCACTTCAGGTCAAGTAAAGAAGGAAGAGAAAATTCCCCCTTTCTATGTATCCTTGGTCATAGGGGATTTCTTGGTACATAACTGCATAATCGATAGCGGGGCTAGCACCTCAGTGATGCCCAAGTGCATAGCTGACAAGACAGGACTGAAATATGAAGAGATGAACAAAGGAGTCTTGCAGCTAGATGGGACACCTGCAAAAATAGTTGGGATTGTGAAGGGTTTAGGTTTGACATTGCATGCTTTCCCAACCTTCTCAATTCCCCATGATATAGTGGTAGCGGATGTTCCTCCTTATTTTGCAATTTGCTTGTCCAGGGACTTCACATCAAAGATAGGTGGCTATCTAGCAGCAAATTGGTCATATCTAGTTTTTAGAACCAAGTATGGGACCAAGGTAAAAATTGAGTCTGAGCCACTTTAAAAGGACCATCTAGAACCATATTCACCCAAGGCAACGAATTTCAGTTACACCATTATCGATCCAAAAGAGTCCCAGACAGACCAATCTCCATCCTCTGCTCTTAAAGGAGTTGCAGACCTACTCTTGGATGCGTGGGGAAATGATAACTTCAAACATGATCCTTACAAGTTCATTGAGGAGGCAGACCTTGGAGTCTATTGTATGCATGAAGAGGGCACTTTCATACCAAATATAATGAAGGCAAGCCAAGAGGACCTTGGTCTATGGCAGCTGTACTTTGATAGTTCTAGAAGTAGGTTGGGAGCTAGTGGTGGGGCGATGTTAGTCTCCCCTTCAAAGGATAGGTACTTTTCAGCTTTTCGTTTCCATTTCTCTTGCACAAGCAATGTTTTAGAATACGATTCCGTTATCCATGAGCTGGAATGGGCAAGAAAAAGATGGATTAAGGAGTTGCAAGTTTTTGGAGACAACGAGCTGATTGTAAATCAGGTGAAAGGCCAAAATATAACCAAGAATTCCTTGCTGAAGTATTACAAGCATAGGGTCTGGGACTTGGTGGAAGATTTCCTTGCTTTCAATATCGCCTCCATTCCCAAAGAGCAAAACAAACAAGTGGATAGGCTAGCAGCAATTGGTGCTCTGTTCAATGTTTCCAAGGAAATAAGTCGAGACTGTGGTTCATGCCACTTGAAAGTGGTGGTTCGGCCCTCTGTCCCGAACAACATTGCAAATTGGCAAGTTTTCGAAAGTGACCAGCAAATATCTTTCTTCCTACAAGAGGAAGCTGAGTTCACAACACAGAATCAAATGAAATTACAATAGCAATATGGCAATCAGATTGTTCAGTTGAAGAACAATAAACTCCCTAAAGGTTTGGTCACGCTTGAGAGCATCTTCAATGGAGATGACCAATTGAGAAATGACAAGGCATGCATCACAACCAAAGAGGAGAATTATGAAAGGGTTGAGATCTTCAAGGACAAGCTGCTTGCACTTGGAAAAGTCTGCACGATTCAAGAAAGGTGAGCTTTCATTTTGCTGTGTCAGGAATTTGTAGATGTTTTTGCATGGGATTACAGTGATTTGAAGGGCTTCGACCCAAGGATCACCCAACACACCATCAAATTAGAAGAAGGCACCAGGCCAGTCACGCAGAAGCAGAGACCTATCAATCTGACAATTGAGCCCCTCATGCAGAGGGAACTGGCCAAATTGATTGAGTTTGGAATTATATTTCCAATCAAGCATTCCTCTTGGTTGGCCAACCTTGTTCCTGTTAGAAAGAAGAATGGGGAGATCAAGCTATGTGTCAATTTTAGAGACCTTAATAAAGTCTCTTTAAAAGACCATTATCCCCTCCCAAGCATGGAGCGGATCCTTTAGAAGGTAATTGGTAGCGAGCGCTTCTCCCTCCTGGATGGTTATTCAAGGTATAATCAGATTCTAGTGCAAGGCTGTGACCAGCACAAAATAGCCTTCACTACTAAATGGGGAACATTTGCCTACAAGAAGATGCCGTTCGAGCTATCTAATGCTGCTGCTACTTTTTAGCGAGCCATGGCCATGGCTTTTGGAGGCTTGATAAATAACAACGTGCTGGTCTACCTTGATGATGTGATGGTATTCTCCAAGGAGGCAAGCCAACAAATATAACACCTCAGGCATATTTTTGAAAGGTGCAGGGAATTCAACATCTCTCTTAATCCAAAGAAATGCGTGTTTGCTGTTCATGAGGGGAAACTCCTTGGCCACATCATGTCCAAGGAGGGCTTATCCATTGACCCTGAGAGAGTTTGCTCTATCTTGGAGATGTCCCTACCAAATCACAAGAAAGGCCTGCAGAGCTTCTTTAGCAAGATAAATTTCATTCAGAGATTCATTTTGAGTTTTGCAAAGATAGTCCAGCCCCTAACCTCTATGCTGAGGAAGGATGAAGAGTTCAAGTGGACAACACAAAGGAAGGATAGCTTTGAAACCATCAAGTAGGCCACAACCCAGGCTCCTAATTTGATCGGCCCCGACTTCAACAAAGACTTCAACGTCTACACTTTTACCAATGAAGAGGTGATCTCCGCCATGCTTACCCAAGCAAATGATGATGACCTCGAGCAACCACTTGCCTTTTTTAGCCAAGGTTTAGAGGATTTCAAAGTTAGATACACGTATGTAGAGAAGCAAGTCCTGGCAGTAGTGCAGAACTTGAAGAAATTTAGGCATATGTTGTCTAACAGTAGGATTCACCTCATGGTCCCACATCCTGGTGTTAAGGATTTCTTGATGAATTGAGACTTAAATGAGAAGAGAGCAGGGTGGATCACCAAAGTGATGGAGTATGACGTAGACATCAAAATCACCAAGATGGTGAGGGGAAGAGGCCTGTGCGAATAGCTTGCTATAGAATTTAAACAAAAAGGGGAAGATAGCTTACTAATTCATGATGCAGCCACTACAGAGGAACCAACTGTCATAAAGGATTGGACGTTGGACCTGAGGCATTTCCTTCTCACTGGTGAGTGCCCACAGGGTCTTGATAAGACCGAAAGAAGGTATTTTAGGCTCCAGTCTCTCCCTTATGTCCTAGTTAATGAAGTATTGTTTAAGAAGGATCTCTCTGGGGTCCTTCTAAGATGCATTAACCCAAACTAGGTTGATAAGGTACTGGCTAAGTTCCATGATGGTCTAGCAGGCTGTCATTTCACTCCTAGAGATACTACAACAAGGATAATGAGAGCTGGCTATTTTTGGCCTACTCTTTTCAAAGACACCCATGTGTTAGGAACCCAAGGTAGCACCATTGATTACCATATACAAGAAACTAACATGCAGAATTAAACTAGAATCACAAGTAACTAGAATTTAGAAATAACACAGAATATGAGAGACAATACCCAATTGTATTAATACTCTTCCAGAAAAGAATTACAACAAAGAGACGCCACACTCTTCCACCTTACAGGTTCACCACACCAAGTGTTCAGTAATTCACCTTCAAGAGCTCACTCTCTCTCTTACGGTCCCAACACACAACTCAAACACAGAGTTGGTGTTCACCTCCAACCAGTCAGTATCCACTACTGCCAGTACACCGAGTATACAAACATACTCAACCAAGTACACAACACACTCCAAGTAGATTTCCCATGAACTTGCAACAACCTAAAACTCAAATGATCTTACTTATGGAAGGATCTACCTTGCCTTCCTCTTTGCTCTCCAACTGAGTACACACCGTACTCCAAGTAGATCTCTCTTGATCTTGCTACCTGTTGTGTTACTGTCCTCCCTGATCTTGCACACCTATAAATCAATCTGGTTCTGCACACCTGCAAACCTAAATCTCACACACACATACACCTACAGATCAATGATCTTTCTTACCATGCAGATCTCCAAAAGTGGCCTTGCACACCTGCTGACCAAGATCCTACATACATGAAGAATCCTTTTGATTCTCCAAACCAACACCCATACTTGGCACTGTGGCACTAGGAGGAACACACCTTGCCCTCTTCACACACAAAAGGAGCTAATATTTTATCTTTTACTCTCTAGCACAAATTACAATACAGCCCATGGGTCTATTATATAGCTCCCATGCAAACAATAATTAGACACCTAATTACAATAATTAGATCCGCAGCTTCAAGTCTAAAATTGGCCTTTGACATGCAAACACTCGGCTCATATATGGAAGGGAAGCTAGGCTTCCCATCTCACTTGAATTGCTAGCATTGGACCTCACTCACCAACTGCAATTTGAAGAAGGAAGTAGCATGGAGGTCAGGGTGTGTGAGCTGATGGAGCTCCAATAGGTAAGGGACCGGGCTATGGCTTCTATGACCAGTTGCCAACAACAAACAAAAAGACACTTCGACAAGAAATCTTTGTCAAAAGATTTCTCTGAAGGAGACATTGTCCTGAAATGGGAGGAAGATCGAGCTAAGCCTGGAAAGCATGGAAAATTCGACGCCCTATGGAGTGGCCCGTACATAATCACTTAGTGCAAGTAGCATAATGCATTCCAACTCTCCAGGTTGGATGGTGAAGAACTGTGTATCCCAGTTAATGGGATACATCTGAAGCATTGCCACTGAGTCTCTCTTCATCTGTATATACTTTCCCTTGTTTTCTTTCCCTATTTTCCCTAAGTGCTGTTGCACAAGTAGTAGTTTTCTTAGTCTTGTGTGTGTTTTAGTTTCCTTGGAGGTAGATCTGCGTGTTTGGTTCTGAATTATTGGGGCTGTTGCTAATTTTAAAGCGACAATCTGACTTCGTGCCCAATGGACTGCAAGGCAACTAGTCTCTAAGCATAGTAGGCATGCTTCCCCTGGAAGTCACCAATTTGTTGACCAAATTTTGCCCTAGGCAAAATTTTTGGTCCCCTTCTTCCTTTGACAGTCATTTTCGGGTGCACAAGTTCAATGAGTTTAGTTCATGGCCTGGTTTAAGTGGTTCAACGACCTTTGGTTCAAAGGTCCATCTTCAAGTTCAACATCTCGATTCATCAATGGTTGAACCATTGAACCGTTGAACCATTTTTGGTTTAACGGGCTTGGTTCAAAGCAAGAAGTTCATTGGCTTTGGTTCACTAGTTCATCAGCGCGCAATGGTTGAACCCTTGAACCGTTGAACCATTTTTGGTTCAACGGCTTGGTTCAAGGGTATGCCCTTGGCCAAAGGGGAGTCTTCAAGTTTAAAATGCCCTAGCAGAGGGAAGGTGCTTCAAAAGAAAAGGACCCAGGTAATTTCAATTTTGTTCAAAGTTCAAAGTTCAAATTTATCAAAATTGACTAAGTCCCAAATTCCTTCAGACTTTTGCTCGAAGGAATTTCTTCGGACAAAAAGTCTAAAGGAATTCGGGCACAGCTCAAATCAAAAAGCAAAGGCCGAGTAGAATTTCCATGGATTTTTTGTCCGTGAGAAAATGTCTGCGGACAAAAGCCCGCGAAAAATACACAGAACAAACAAAACCTGAGAAAATTGTCTGCAGGGACCCGGGAAAAAATCCGGAGGACCAAAAGACCCACCGAAGGACCTCAAAGGGCAGGTGCCCTTGCGGGGGACTCTCGACCAAATGCAAAGGGGATAGTTTCAAAGGGTCAGAGGGTCACCTTCCCTTCGAGAAGGTGCTAGAAAGAAGCAGAAGGCAAAAGAGTGCCTGGGAAGGTGGTAAGAGCAAGCAAAGCCACAGAGAAGCCATGAAGACCTGATGATGTTTTGACAAGGACGGTGACATCCCAGAGGATGTCAAAATTAACAAAACAAGTTAGCCGTTGGTTTTCAAACTAATGACGGCCGTATAACATCAAAGTTAGCGAAACAAAATGGCCGTTTGTTTTCAAACTGAGAGAGAGCTAACTAAGGGGCCAAAATGCAGTGACTCGCTAAGAATTCACCCCCGATGGCCGAAGGATCTAGAAGAGACAAAATTGAGAAAAGACAAGGAGACAAGCATGGAATGAGCAAGCAATTAGTCCAAGTGGTGTCAATTTGAGAAGTGACTCTAGTAGGTGAAAAAATTCTTGCAAATTGATTATTGGGGACACAAACAGCTAGCAATGCAACCAATTTCTCCATTTTACATTTAATGAGTAGACAAACCATGTATTGACCTTGAAAAGGCAGACTTCAAACAGACAAAGCGCATAGCTCATTAATGTTTTGAGCGACTTGTTCTTCCCAATGAAGGGACACGATAGGCCACTTGTAAAAAAGGAGTGCCAAATGGGCCTCCTTGCTTCTCCTATATATTGAAGACTTGTCATTTTAAGAAACATCTTTCACATTTTTAAGGCATAGCCCTAGCAAAATTTCACTTGAATCAATAAACACAATTTTTTTTACCTCTTCTTGGATAGATATTTCTGTGTATGTCTTGAGTGTTGTTTGTGTTCAGTCATTGTCTCTTGATGCTTTCACAGGTCCAACACCAACATACCTGTTGTCTACAAGGTGCCATTTTACAGCTGATAGGAGAAGAGCTCTATTTGAGAGTGTAGAACAAAAGAGGTTACTTATAGTGTGCATTTCACAGCACCTTGGTGAGTCTCTATTTTTTTTGTTTTCATGAGAACCTCCCTGTCATTTTCTTGTAGTCTGGTCCTTCTTCCAAGTCTAAAGCGTATGTCTGCATTTTTCTGGTTTTAGGTGTGGATGTGAGAAGGTCATTTCATTTTGGTGTATCACCTCCTTAGAGTAGTTTGTATTCCTGCAATCTTTCTCCCTTTTCATCCCCCCAATTTATATATCTATACATGTATGCATTTGCACTTACTGGAACAAACATGATGCATCAAAGGGAGCTAGCCCTTATCTAGAGACTCTCCCCTCCAGCTTCGCCAGTCCCACAGGCGAGAGGGGAGTTTCCATAGTTGAGAAGAGAAGGCGGGAGCTCAGCCTCCTACCAAGGGTGCAATCTCTTGCGTCAATAGAATTCACATTGAGTGCATGACACACAAAGAAAAGAAAAGAAAGTCTATGTACACTAGATTATGTGTGCACCTATATTTTTTAGTCACTAACAATGTATTTTTTAGGACTCATCGACACATATTTCTCTCTAGGTGCACACCCTAAAGAGTGCATTTAGATTGGGATTGGGTTGAATCATGGTACTTAATAAGATATTGTCATATGATCATATATTATACATGTATACAGTCATTATCTTTCTATCCATTCATTCTAGACTCTTTTGGTGCTCTTTTCCTTATATTACGCACGATCTACCTAGTTTTAGGTCTTTTCTCAACTAATTCACCCATGTTAAATTAGTTATTTTTGGTCCCTATATTTTATATTGTATTGGCCATGGAAAACACAATCATTTTCCTGCATGTGGTCTTTTTCCAACTATATTGGCCCTTCTCAAAATTTTAAGATTTGGATATATATATATATATATATATATATATATATATATATATATATATATATATATATATATATATATATATCATTTTAAAAAGAAACACACACCATTTTGCTCTATTTTCACAAGAAAACCTACCTTTAGTATAATAAGAGGATTTAAAGTATATGAGCTTGAAGTTATGGAGGTCTATGTTTGTACAAGACATTTGAAGTTATTGAAAATGAAGATGACCCAAAGAGGTACACCTGGTATTTGGAATCCCCAACTAAGGATAATTAGGTTTTCATCCTTAATTTTTGATCCTACATCTATATTATGTCTCATAAAGTGCCACTTGAGCCAATAAGGAGGTTGATGTTGCAAAAATTCAACCCAAGATAAGTATTCCTATCTCTAAACTCTTTATTTTATTTGGTTCATATGCATATAATACATTATCATGTTCTTTTCTTCTTCTCCATGCTTAGCTTATTTTATCTTTTCATGCTAGTATATCCTTAATTATATACTTCTTGGTTATAACCCTTAGTTTAAATACCTCTTGGTTACCATTTGATGGTGTTTCCCTATCTTTATCTTACCTATTTTACATATTGGATCTAAATTGGCTTTGATCGTTAGTTCCTTGCATTGTTTTTATAATGATATCCTTGATCACCCTTTTACAAACAACTCTTGCTAATAGCCTTTGTTTCACTTTGTAGCACATCCAAATTTTACGTATGTTGGATATAGTATGGTCTTCTTCATTTTCATATACTATAGGATATTTATATTATTGATTATATTAAACCTACATACATTCCTATGAACATGATATTAATATCACTCCACTGTGATGCTATATTTTCATATCTTCTTAATGCATTAGTTTTTCAATCATCGTTTGCTTACCAAATTATCTTTAGATAATATTCACCATCATTACTTATTGGCGAACTTTATATGAATCTCACCCACTACTATGTTGAGTTGTTTTCACATTATTTTATCTTCATTGCTTTTTAGATCTCCAAATTTGTCAAACATACCTTATTTTCAAAATTTATTCTCCTTTATCATTCCTAAGGGTTATCATTCCATTCCATGACCAAAAAAAAGCTAGCTAAGACTTTCAATAAAAAATATGGATCTAATATATACTAGTTATGATTTCTAGATGTTTCCACTACACCCAATTTATGCAATTCATGCTTGTAAGACACTACATGTTAAAACATCATTTTAGATAAATTAATTTAGTAGAATAATTTTACATAAAGGTGGAGAGGAAGTTATTTATGTTCGGGATACCAAAATTAGGGTTTGACATAAACACATAAATCAAGTTTGTTTTTTTAGTTTCATTTTAGACAATATTCTAGAGATGGGGGGTGACTTGTGTAAACTTGAGCCTACAAATGTTTACTAAATAAAAAATAGAACATATGTTTGGACCATTTTTAAAGATGGTGGGTTGTCCAATTACATAGAGAATATCCAAGGAAATGACACTCATATCTCTATGGAGTTTTCTATGGGACAAAAAGGGAGAATCGTTACAATGAGAGGAGTGATGATTTTAGTCTCTGATGAATTTATTTCTCAAGTCACATGAATGAGTATGCATGATAGGAAGTACTAGACAAAAAAAAGAGACAAAAAATATGAGATGGAATAATTTATCAAAGATGGAGAGCAGGTGACTGAATTTCAAGGGGGTTATATGAGAGAATCACTCCCTAATCCATTTCACGAGGTGGCCTTGTAGATCATGAAATATATTACCATGGAAGGTCGATATAATCTCATTTTATCATACTAATTTAATCTTATAAACCATTTTCATCACAATATTCATGTGAATTTTCCATTTTATTTTTTACTTTCACAAGTAAGTTTAGTTATTGATGTTCAATTGGGAATAATACCTCTGCCTCATCAGTAGGACTTGATTTACTTTTGTTTAATCATTCTAAAGCCTCGTAGATGGGCCCTTCACCCATTATTAAATTGATTAAGCTACGTAATAAAGACAAAGTGGACCTCAAATAGAAAGAGAAATGTGATATTTCCATCAAAATCCTTGATGAGCATTTCATGTGGCTCATCATATCTATACAATTTGTCCATAAAGTGTTGCCTCTGGTTATATATTGCATTGCATTTAATAGTTAAGGTCTTATCTAAGTAGGAAATTAATGCAATATGTCCTTTGTTTGTATGTAATTTATTGTTGATTCCTTACCTTGTTATTGTGTCTAACTTGAATGAATAACATAGTTTTGAGTACAAAAACACATCCCAATGGTGGGGTAATTTTGAGAAGACAACAAATAGTTTTGGAAACTCTTTTTGGCTATAATTTTGAGGATTTGGCAAGTGAGTTCCAAAGATTTGATGCTTCGAAGATGCTTCGTAAGTGCTCTAAACATGCTCTGAGGGCATTCTAAAGATATTTACAAGATGATTTGAAGATGTCTAGATGTACTCTGAAGACCTATATAGGGTGCTTTGAAGACTTGTATAGGATGATTCAAAGACATCTAGGCATGTTTTTAGAACCAATTGGATCCTAATGATCGAAATAGTAATGATAAAAATATCTATTGTATATAAATAGACTTTATATATTTAGATATCTTATTTTAGACATTACCATTCATGATAATAACCTGAAATAATTTGAATATTTTTGTACTTCTATTTTGTAAAATCAGATAAGTATCTTCAATCTATATTAGTTATTTTTTGTCTATAGTTAGTTGAGTCAGTTCCAACGCCTTTCTAGAAGCATGGGATCTAATTCCTAGATTGTCTATATTTTGAATAAGTAGATTTGGGCATTGAAATCACCAATATTTTATACTCTATGAATAGATATTGAGATGTGTTTAAATACATATCTCCTTCTAATTCTAGATAGTTAGAAAAAGTTGGGAAAAGTTAGCATTTGGTAAATTAGAAAGTTGTTAAAGTTAGAAGAAGCATTTTCATATTTGTATATGTCTCTTTGAATGAAATAAAGTTCAACATTTCTATCTATTACTGAGTAAAGCAGTTCCTGGTTTGAGGAAGGAGCAAGGGCCCACTTCTCTCTAAGGATCAGGATAAATTGGTACTTTTTAGTTTATAATTTAGAAGTATTTTTTTTAATTCATGTATATTTCATTTACTATAGATTAATTTCTTTTAAATGTAAGAGTAATTTCCTTTAAAAAAAGTGTGATTTCCATTTTCAAATGCAAGTGTGAATTCCTTTTTCAAAAGCAGGTGTGAATTTCCTTTAATGCAAATGTGTTTCATTTACATGCAAGGGTTATTTCAATTCAATACAAGAAGGTTTATTTTTATGCAAGAGTGCATTTTTCAAACTAGAGTAAGTTTGTTAATTTATCTCATGTTCAGAATTTGTCAGAAGCCATTTAAGTGACAATAGACAACATTCTCAAATTCTGAAATATCACGCTGTCCTACCCAGCCAGGCAAGTTGAGTGATGACATTATATGTCTTATGTCAGATGTTGAATTTCTTGATGTTGATGGTATGAATGCTAATAAGAGATCTTAAATTAACAAATAGTTTAAATTTACTTTTTAAAAAATTAGACATAGAGTTTTATTTACTATTTTTAGGATTTAGAAAGCACAACAGAATTACAACCCCCAAAGAATGAACTATACAACTCCAATATCAAACGGTCTCATTGCATATAGCCATCAAACATTGGCCCTGGTCAAAAATGACACCAATCCATTAATTGGTTAAATGAGAGGTATAATGATAGCCTATCATTTTTGATGATGTTGTCGGGGATAGTCATTAATAAGTGTTAGTGAGATCCTACATTAGAGTTATATAGGGAAATTCAAAAACATTCATAAAACTCAAAAATACAAAAACAATCCAGGAATATTTAGATTTATGAACTGCCCAAGATATTTTTGAGGATGATTTATTTCTAAGGGATCCTAAATAAATCAAGAAGAAGAGAGGATCCAATCTTTGCTAGAAAGATCAAGAAGTGAAATAAAGGAACTTGAAATCCATTTTTTTGATTCCTCTCCTGAACAAAGTTCATCCTCACAAATAGATCATACAAGAAGAATCCTATTTAGAACATTTTATCCTATAGGGAGAATTAATCCTAAAATTATTTTTTATGGAATAGTTGGATTTGATCTACAAGTTATACAAGAAGAAGATTTGATTAAAGATTCTCCTCCTAAAATAGACCATAGGTTGAACACTCGATAAGAGAATTTAGATTGGATTGATAATTAAAGTTGGGAATAAAACATGGGAGATGAACATGCACATGTGAAATACCCTAACTGACAACCCCAATAAGACATAACTTTTTCTTATACAATTATTTTAGGTCTTGATGACAGAACTTTCATGAAAAACATTTCACCATCCATTTCACCCACTTCAAGAGGTAAATCCTTAGAGAATCCATATCATTTCCTCTTTGAGTTTTAGGTTCTCTACCAAACATATGATTATGTCACAAACAATCAAAAGTTGAAATTATTCCCATCTACACTTAAGGATACAGCCATGAGATGGTTCATGGGCCTTGAGGGAAATTTCATAACCACTTGGGATGAAGTGGAAACTACATTTCTGGATAAATATCAAGATTATTATAGATTTGGAGAATAAAAATAAGACTTTTTAAAGATCAAACAAAATGAAGATGAAACCTTATAAGATTACCTTGACATATTTATATTTACCCATAAAAGCAGTGGTTACCAACTCACTGAGGAGGTTTTGAAAACAATAATTCTTAAAGGGTTAAATGATGATGCATGTGATTCTTTTAACCTTATGGGAAAGGGTGACATTGGAAAATTAACATTTCATCAAATTTTAGTATTGTATACTATTACTTCAAGGCAAGACCTAGCATAAGGAAATAAAGGTTAGGAAAATCAGCTAAAGTTGGATAATTAATGAAATAATTTTCCAATTTCAAGACATACATTCTAGTACAATTGACATCCACATTAGATGGACTCAAGGAAAAGCCAATGTTACCAATACTGAATAGTTGTCAATCTATTGTCCTAGATACAGACTCAAACATGTAGTAAAAGATTACCCTTTAGACAAAATAGAGGTCTATGGTATTTGTGATCTAGATAATGACACCAAGAATTTTAAACACCTTCCTACTATAAGAAATCAAATGAAACAAGTAATACATACAATTGAGGAAGTAAACTTTATTCAAAGACAAGGAAACTAGTACTCCTAACCTTAAAATCAGTTTAATCCAAGATTTCCTCCCAATCTATGGATGACACCATGGGATAGACAAGTTACACCACCAATATGGGGACCACCACAACCACAATCATGGGTTACTCAAGAATGGATGCCATAAATGTGGATAATACCTCAAAATTAACCTTAGGCACAATATCAAAACCAAAAATCACATTGGGTACATGAATCACCACTTCAATGGTCAAATCAATAGTATCAGCCACAAAGAAGGTTTCCTCCATATTAGGCCTTGATGCCTCCACAAACTCAACCAACACCAATTGAGCAGAAGGTTAACCAATCATATTTACCTAACCAATCAATGGAAAATCCAAAGAATAGGCAAAATACACCTATCTATGGAGCTGATCAAGAAAGTAATATTGCAAGTGGTGCAACTGAATGTAATAATATTCAACTCATATAAAGGAAGGTAGTAGGATATACACCCATTACCATAACTAGAATTATTAATGATGAAAACACTCCTGAGCCACCTATAGTCCAAGAACCAACTAAAGAAAAGGTAGAAGCCACTACCACACCAACCATAATTCAAGATCCCCTTGATTTTTCATTTCTTGAAAGATTTAAGGAAGAGAAACCTAGGGAAGATTATAAATTGATGCATGGATTAAAATAAATGAAGATATAAATTTAATTATTAAGAGACATTAAAGACATTATTGAGTTGAATCAAATCATTAAGGGATTATGCATCAAAGCACCAGGAAGAAAGAAGCAGTATCCCAAAACAATTCAGGTAACTGTTAAAATTGCTGATTTATTAGCAGAAAACATACTTGTTCCTAAATATGAAGATTTTGGTAGTCCTATAATGATTGTAACAATTGGGAACAAGTCTATTCTAAATATACTCGTAGATCTAGGTGTTGCCATAAACATAATGAGTGTCAACATAGTAGAATCTTTATCTTTAATAGGGCTTTAACCTACCACAACAATATTGAAAATGGAAGATTAATCCACTGCTGCTCCTAAAGGAACCATAGAGAATGTACCATTTTCCATATAATCCTAGGAATACTCTATTTATTTTATGATCCTTCAACCTAAACCAAAGAGGGTAAGGTATCCAATCATTCTCGACAGACCTTGTTTAGCTACAATTGCAACAAGAATTGACTATAGATCTATAAACATGACCATTTTTAATGGAATTCATGCTAAATAAATATCTCTCTATCTGCCTACAAGACCTTCAATGGATATTTTTGAACAAATCTGGGTGTATCAACCTAAACAAAACTAGACCAGTGTGTCTTCCTTAGCCGTGATTACCATCAAATAACATGCCCAATAATTTATAGAGAAACTAATAGAAGATTTAGACCAAGAGAGCCTAGCTCTGAATTCTAATAGTTTTGCTTTGAAGTTTGATAGTCTTTCTCTGAAGTTTGAAAGCTTAGCTTTGAAGACTAGTAGTTTAGCTCTAAAGACTAGCAAACTAACTCTAAATACTAGTAGCTTAGCTATTAATACTGATAAATATGCTCTGAAGATGAAAAATCATGAATGGGAAGAATCTACCTCTATTAATGAAAATCAAGACAATGTCATAAGACCACCAAACATGTTATCTGGTCCACAATACATTCAACAAGCCATAGTTGACTGCGCTAAAAATGGGCATAATTCATTTTTACATGATTTTCATTATCCATTGACCAATATGCTTTCCATAAGTGATTTTTTTTACAAATATGTATCCACACTTAACATGTTACTACCACATATATGTCCATTAAATTCCATGATGAGTGAATACAAACAATTAAATTCTATTATTCCAGGTACTAAATAGATTGCAATCCAATCAGGTAAACTATTAACTATCAACAGTTGGTTAACTAACTAGTAGGAAAAAAAAGTATTTGATATCTTGGTAAAAAGCACCATTTTTTTTCTTAGGATTACAGTGACATAAAAGGAATAAATCCCAGTGTCTTTACACATCACATCTAAACTTAAAATTCTAGACTAGTCAGACAACCACAATGGAGGATTAACCTAGCCTTGAAAGAAATTGTTAAGAAGGAAATATAAAAACTATTAGAAGTTGGTTTTATTTATCCTATATCTAATAGCCAATGGGTTTTACCTTTGGTTATTGTGCCTAAAAATAATAGAAAATGGATAGTTTATGTGGACTATAGAGAACTAAATAAAGCCACCATGAGAGACTTCTTTCCTTGCCTTTTATTGATCAAGTTTTAGACAATTTGGTAGGAAAATAATATATTTTTTTCTTAGATGCATTTAGTGGATAAAACCAAATTAGAATAACACCTAAAGATCAAGACAAAATAACATTTACTTTTCCCTATGGAGCATATGCTTGTACATTCCTTCCTTTTGGATTATGAAATGCACCTGCTACTTTTCAGAGAGCAGTGTTAGTAATCTTTTTTGATCTTACAAATGACTATGTGAAAGTGTACATGGATGATTTCACTGTACATTGTACTAAATTTGATGAATCTTTGAATAATATGGATAATGTACTTATGAGATGTGAAGATCACCAAGTATCTTTAAGTCATGAGAAACACATTATAATGGTTGATGAAGGGATAGTCTTAAGACATCATATCTCTTCTCAAGGAATAATAGTAGATCCTAAAAAGATGGAGGTAATTTCTAACCTGCCCATTCCACAAAAAAAAATTGATTTTAAAAGTTTTCTTGGTCATGAAGGATATTACAAAAGATTCATTGAAGATTTCAGTAACATAGCTGCCTCTATGTTTTCTTTGTTAGCAAAAGATAGTGAATTTGTATGGATTGATAAATGTCAAGAAGCCTTTAAAAAATTAAATAACAAACTCATGACTGCTCCAGTATTGAAAGGATCTAATTGGGAAAATCCTTTTCATATCTATACTAATTCTTCCAATATTGCATTAGGAGTAGTCTTAGGTCAAAGAGATGAGGATAGAAATATGTATGCCATTTATTATATCAACAAGAATTTTACTCCCACATATAAGAATTACACTAGCACAATTTTTTTTTAGCTGTTGTCTATGTTATAAACAAGTTTAGGTATTACATTACTGGTTATTAGGTATTCATCTATACAAATCATTCATCAATTAAGTACTCAATGAATAAAATAATAGTAGGTGGGAGAATAATTAGATGAATATTTATATTACAAGAATTTAACATTACTATCATAAAAAACCTAGGGAAGTATAATGTTTTTGCTAACTTTTTATCTAGATTGATTAGTACAGGTGAAGCTGAGCCTATGGAGGACTCTTTTACAAATGAATAAATATTTTTCATATCCATGTACTCCCCATGGTTTGTAGACATGGAAAATTACTTATCAACAAGGAAGTTTCCTCATTTTTTACCTCTAAAAAAAGAAAATGTTTGGGTAGAACTGGTTCTCATTTCAAATGGTTTAAAGGTATGTTATTTAAAACTGGACTTGATCATATATTTTATAGGTGTATCAAAGAAGATGAAGTGTATGACATCATCAGAACATGCCATAGTGAACTAAGAGGAGGGAATTATTCAACAAAAGGGACCATTCACAAGATCTTTGGTGCAGGTTACTATTGTCTATCTCTTTACAAGACTGTTAAAAGGTTTGTATGGGAATGTGATCCTTGTCAAAGGATGGTTAATCCTACCTTATCCTCTGAAATGCCTCTTCATCCTTAAATAAGTTTAGAACCATTTGAAAAATGGGGTTTGTAATTTATTAGGCCAATCAACCTGCCATCTCAAGGAAAATAATATTTATTAGTATGTACTGATTATGTTACTAAGTGGGATGATGTGCAGGCACTCTCATTTGCTAGGGAAGAAATCGTTGCTGATTTTCTATACCATAAGATCATACTAAGATTTAGATCTCATAGATATATTGTTTTAGATCAAAGACCCTAATTCATATCCAACATGATCAAAGCTTTCACAAAGCTGTACCTAATCAATCATAAGAAATCATCACCATATCATCCCCAAGCTAATGGTCAAATGAAAGCCACCAATCAAGAGATAAAAAACATCCTAACCAAAATAGTGAGCAATATTATAAAATATTAGGCATAAAAAGTACTTGAATTAGTTTGGGCATACAATACAACATGGAAGACAACTACATGATTCTCTCTATATGAAGTTGTGTATGAAAAGAAACTTTTTTTACCAATAAAATTTGAATTATAGACATTGAAGATAATAGTTGATATGGGAATTGATCGTGATGAAACACAAAAAGAAAGAATAATCTAACTAAATGGGTTGGATGAACTAAGAATGGATACACTCACTCAAATCAAAATGATCCATAAATAGAGGAAGTAGTGGCATGACACTCACATAATAGAAAGATAGTTTCAAGAGGGAGATTGGGCACTTCTATTTGATTCTAAATTATAGAATTTCAAGGGTAAGCTAAGGACAAGATGTTCGAGACCATACCTAATCAAAATTATTTTTAAAAATGGCTATATCTGGATTTAACTAATTAATGGTGACCAAAGAACACTTTTGGTCAATGGTCACATGCTTAAAGTGTATAGAAGAACTCTCAACAAGGAAGAGTTTATTGAGTAGAACTAAGACCAATTTGACCTTGTGGAAGAACCTGGTTCTTCCACTAGATCTTTGCAATAGACATCCAATATAAAAGGAGTGCTAAAAACAAAAAAAATGGTTGTTCTGCTCCCTTCAAAATATAAAAAATATAAAATATAAAAAAAAAATATAAAAATTAAAAAAAAAAAAAAAAATACTGAAAGGTGAAAACTAGTAAATGACACTTTTCAAAAGATTTTTTTTTGCAATAACATAAAATTGTTGTCAACTAACCTATCTTATCAAATTTATTTATTCCTACGGGACATATGCAAAACTCTAAGAGATAGGCATGGATTTGTACAATGAAGGTAGAATTGTATTTCTTTTCCCAAAGGATTAGACATTTTTTTGTTTCATGTCGTGCATGTGTAATCATTAGAAAATCATCACTTTTTCATATGAACAAGTTTTGGTTATGTCATGTGGATATGATGAAGTCAGTAACATCATCACCGTATTTAAAGATTTGATGTGACAGTGTTTTCAAAAGACCTTTTCAAATAGATGTGATTAGATGGCATTTTAATGGACCTTTTCAAAAATGATTTAATGTGATGCAAAATTCATTGTGAATATTGTCTCAAGTACTTCTAATTATGGTCTTTACACCACATCATTGATAATGATCAGATAAAGTGCCTTCCTATTATATCTCACATGCTCTAAAGTGATCACCATAAATACTACCTTAATTCTTATCATAATCTCACAATATACCCTGATTTGCTATTTATTATTGTATTATTTCCGCTATGCATTGTTGCACCATATAACGAATCTCTTGCCTTCCCTTATTTCTTGTGTAAATCCAAGCTTTGTTTTTTCATAGTGTAATTAGGTTTTCAATTGAATAGTGTTAGCTCCAAAGATGGGCGGAAGAAAGAAGAAGAGCGAACCAAAATCCTCAAATGCATTACTATAGGATGAGGCAACCAATGATATATTTGAGCCAATAAGGTGGTTAAATTTCTTGAAAATGTTTCAGGGTTTTCACGAAGGATTATGTAGGATTTTTTAATAATTTTGATGAAAACCATTCTATTACCAAAAGTGAAAACATTATAGTGAATCCCTTTGTGCTCAGTGCACTCTCTGGGATTCCTGAGGAGGGTATAGTTGTTATTGATAAGTTTTACCAACGTAATCCATAAGTTCATTGAAGAAAATGATCCCTATCATAGATTGGCCAACTCCCCATAAGGAGTGTCTAGGGGAATTATGAGAGATATCATTCCACAATCTTGGTAGAATGTTATATTCTAGATTATGAAATATTTTACTTGTGATAGGTAATTTACAGTAGTTGATGGAGATGCCATGAGACTTATTCTTCACCTAAAAAAAGGTGCTACCAGAGAAGAATACAAGATAAATATTTTATCATTTATTCACAATTCCATAATCAATGTTGCTTAAAAATTAAGAAGCGACATTGGGTCTATCTGACACCATGTGTTGGTTACCCTCATTTGTCAACATTATTTTCTAAGTAAATCTAGGGGTGAAAAGGATTGGTCCTCCTTCTTCCAAATATTATCACAAGTTTATATCAAAAAAACACCATGCCCTACCTCTCCTCCTTCTACTAAAGTGCAAATTGAAGAAGGCCCATATTTGGCACCCTCAAATCTGAAGATGTACTGAAGATCAAAGATATAAATAGGAGTTTCCTCAAATATCCCAAAACCTCCAGCTAATCTCTAACATGGTCATCAACTTATTTTGTAGGAAGAAAAAGAATATGTATAGGCCACTGAGACTTTGGGAAGATTAAGCTCTCCCATTGACATTATAAATGCTAAATAGGGTGCTACAAAAGAGCCCCATGAACAAGATATTATATTTGAAGATGAAACACTTGTAGCAAAAGTTGTGACTCAAGAAATAGAGTGACCTTTACCCTCTACCACTAATAAGGGTAAAGTGACCTTGATGGAAGAAGGTCCATCTTCCCCTCAATCTACTAATGAAGAAGAAGAACTATAACATGTCATGGATCTATACCACCATGAAGAAACAATCTGACAATAACAAGTAAAATTAGAATTTCTTCATTCAACCTTGCAAGGTAAAAAGAGATAATTCTTAGAGGAATACAAGTTGAATAGATTAGAGTGCATAATTTGATGTTTTCACAAACTCAAGAGTTGAGTACTTTACAAAATTTTCTTACTATTAAGGACACCTAAATTGATGATTTGAAAAATGTTAATGTTGATAAAAATAATCAAATTAATAATCTGAGATAAACTATTTCTAATAGAAATGATTTAATTATTCAACACACTGATAGAATAAGAGAGATAACCACTCAAACTATGAAGTTACAATACTTTACATAAGTAATGCAGGAGAGACATGAAAAATAGTAGTCTAAACTAAGGGACCTACAAAAGCTATTCCCTCCTTCCCCATTCTACTACATGAAATGATTTCAATAGGGAACATAACCCATCAAAAAATTTAAAAGTTGAAGGAATAAAATGCTAAGATAAAATTGGAGTCTTAGAAACAATTGGAAGAGTCTCAAAAGTAGTTGCAAAAATCTCAGGCCTCCATCTAACATATTTCTGCTATTTATGAGAAATTATTAGCATGGAGGCAACTTTCTTCTGTTTATGTTCTTTTTCTCCATGAACAATTCTACAAGTGGCATATACAACTTATTTCTCTTGGATTTCCACATGTTATTAAATATGAACACATGTTTATGGATGTTTTTCTCAAAAGCACTAAAGAATAACAAGATGAAAATTATGAGTTTTATAGTTTTAACATGATGCTAGGTTATCAATCTATTTATCTAATAAATATTTTTATTGGGGAGACAAAATTGTGTGCCTTCCTCTCTACTCTGTGAAACTAGACAACATGGTAGTAACCCAAAAATAAATTTTTGGAATTGCAAAACACCATTGGGCTATGAATGAGACCCCAATTCCCAGAGGCAAGGAAACTTATTGTTTCTTTTCAACCAATATACCACATGTATATCAAGAATAAATACCATGAGTTATTGAGATTCAATATTGAAATTTTAGAGATTCTAAACCAATATTCTACCAATACCATCAATTCCAAGTGGGAGACTTTACCTATTGATTTGAAGCACAGAGAAGTCCTGAGCCCTACTAATATTAGATGGAGTCTTAGGAGAGCCAAGGAAATTGTACAAATTATCACTCAGCTCTTAGATGAAAGAGGTTGAGATATATGAATTGGAATGAGGTTCAAGCTTCCAATAATTATTTGACCTCTATCTTCATGGCAAAGTTGGCATACTCAAATGGAAGTTGAGTTTTAGGCTTGGTTGCACATAATTATAAGGGATTTTGGATTCTTGCAAAGAGGACACCATGATTGTGGCCACCATTTTTAGATATATGATCTTAGTCAATGGCTATAATCAAGAATTTTGGATTGAAGACCAATTATTCCACTTATTTTCAAGAGGACTTGAAAAAGATAAAGTGTGGGGGAGAAATGATGAACATTTAATACAACTCATCATATCTATAAAAACTATCCTTAAAGTGTTGCCTTTGGTTATATATTGCAATATATTTAACAGTTAAGGTCTTATCTAAGTAGAAAATGAATGTAATTTATCCTTTGTGTGTATGTAATTCATTGTTGATAATTTATCTTTTTATTGTGTCTAACTTGAATTAATAGTATAGTTTTGAGTATAAAAACACATCCTAGTGGTGAGGTAATTTTGAGAAGACAACAAAAATTTTTGGAAACTCTTTTTGGTTATAATTTTGAGGATTCAACAAGTGAGATCCAAAGATCTGATACTCCAAAGGCACTCTAAAAGTGCTTTGAAGATGATTTGAGGGCACTCTAAATACATATACAAGATGCTTTGAAGATGTATAGACATGCTCTGAAGACTTGTATAGAGTGCTCCAAAGACCTATATAGGATGCTTCGAAGACACCCAGACATGTTACGAAGACCAGCTAGATCCTACTGATCAAAATAGTAATGTTAAAAATATCTATTATATACAAATAGACTTTCTATATTTAGATATATTATTTTAGACATTACCATTCATGGTAATAGCCTTAAATAATCCAGATATATTTTTAATTCTATTTTTTAAATTAGATAAGTATCTTCAATCTATGTTAGCTATTTTCTATCTATAGTTAGTTGAGTCAGTTCCAATGCCTTCTTAGAAGCATGGGATATGATTCCTAGATTTTATATATTTTGAATAAGCATATTTGGGTGTTAAGATCACCAAGATTTTGTACTCTATGAATAGATGTTGAGATGTGTTTAAATACATATCTCTTTCTCATACTAGATAGTTATAAAAAGTTGGGAAAAGTTAGTAGTTGATAAATTAGAAAGATGTTGAAATTATAAGAAGCATTTTCATATCTATATATGTTCCATTGAATTAAATAAATTTCAACATTTATTTCCATTACTGAGTAAAGTAGCTCCTAATCTGAGGAAGGAGCAAGGGCCCACTTCTCTTTAAGGATCAGGATAAATTGGTACTTTTTAGTTTATAGTTTACAAGTATTTCTTTAGTTTAGGTATATTCTATTTACTATAGAGTAATTCCTTTTAAATGCAAGAGTAATTTACTTTCAAGCAAAGTGTGATTTCCATTTTCAAATACAAGTGTGAATTCCTTTTTCAAAAGCAAGTGTGAATTTCTTAATGTAAGTGTGTTTCATTTACATGCAAGGGTTACTTAAATTCAATACAAGCAGGTTTATTTTATGCAAGAGTGAGTTTTTCAAACTAGATTAATTTTTTTAATTCATCTCATATTCATAATTTTTCATAAGCCATTTAAGTGACAATAGACAACATTCTCATATTCTAGAATATCACACTATCCTACTCAGCCTAACAAGTCGAGTAAGGACATTATATGTCTTATGCTAGATGTTTAAGTTCTATATGTTGATGGTGTTAATGTCAATATGATATATTCAATTAATAAACAATTTAGAATTACTTTAAAAAAAAAATAGAGCTAGAGTTTTATTTTATATTTTTAGGATTTAGAAAACACAACAAAAGTAAAACCCCTAAATAACAAACTGTACAACTCCAATATCAAATAGTCTCATTACATATAACCATCAGACATTGGACCTAGTTTAAAATGACACCAATCCATTGATTGGTTAAATGAGAGGTATAATGATAACCTATAAATCCCTTTGACAACCCCAAAATTAAATCCTAGTAATAAATCCCATGTGTTGGTGGTTTATGATTCAAAGGAAGAGGAGGATGAAGAGGAATTTGAGGTTGAATATGAAGAACCTGAGTATAAGATGTTAAATAGCTATCAAAATATGGAGGAAAAAATATTAGAGTCCCAAAATTAAAGAATTGATGTGATGAATAAGTTCAAGGTTGATGCTAGTGAAACTAGAAAAGTTGATGAGAAAAGGAAAAAATGAGTTTTGGATTATAGTGAGGTATATTTCCATAAAAAAATTAAGGAAGATAGAAAATGATGTGGATCTCTATAAAAACATCCTAATTTGGATAATGAAGTAAAAAATAACATCAAGGAGTCTATTAATTATAATAAACATTTCGTAGGTGGTAGCATGAGACAAGAGACACTACCAAAGACTTATAGGGAGGATGAGATGGTTATCCATAAAGTGTTGTTGTTGGAAAAGAGGGTTTCCAATCTAGAAAAGGAAAATATGCATATGTAAGAAAATATCAATAAATTAATTTAAATGATAAAAAAATGTGTTTCTAACTTAAATGTTTTGAAGGATGTCATCAAAGTTGGGAAGGAAGATCAAAGTAACTTGAGGACTAATAAAAGAATCAAAGGCTAGGATAAGGGGAAGCTGTTGGAGCTAGAGGTGAGTGCTTTTGGAGATCTATAAGAAAATATTATTGACTTATATAATGAATGGAACTTATTACTATAGGGACATGGAGTATGGTATCTTGTTTCTTTATTTAATCTATTGTTTGTTTTTGAATGCTAGTTTTTTTTCTATGTATTAGCTATTGATCAACAATTTTTTTACTTGTGCATGCTTGTAAGTGATATATGATTCAT
Organism: Torreya grandis; assembly: GCA_037957365.1. Lineage (NCBI taxonomy): Eukaryota > Viridiplantae > Streptophyta > Pinopsida > Cupressales > Taxaceae > Torreya > Torreya grandis. The sequence continues at coordinate 1,579,930 of JARHVA010000181.1, read as the reverse complement.
TTTTTTTGGATGTTTGCTTGTTTTTTGTAAATGGGAAGGGACCCATATAAAACCCTCCTTTTACCTTTATCAAAATTTTTAGTAGAATCAATATGAATATAATTTGAATATCCTTAGAATGGCGAATTTAGAAACTTTTAGCTCTTGAATTTGATGGGTTTATCATAAATAAAAATAACAGTGTTTTACACAACTGATAATTATGTAATTATACTAATAGTTGCATAACTATTGGTATTTCCAAGTGATGATTGTATAACTACCATGACAATTTCATAATCATTGGTTTGCATACTATGGTGGTTTCACCACCATATAGAACACAAGAATGGGAATGGTATAAAATGTTTCCACTCCCTTACAATGGTTCATTTGAGATATTTGGTGGGTTCTAAGGTGAGAGGGCATAACTACATCATCTATTGAAGAAACATGACATAAAAAACATGATGAAAAAGGAATAAGAGTCTTTGAAGCTAGATCACATTATAATTTTCAAGTTTGAATCCTTGTTCATGTTGTCTCATTATTTCCTAATTGAGAGTGGTTGTTGTAGTGGTGTTGGTTCACTATGAAGTGTTTGAGAGGTATAAATTAGTTGTGTGTGAAATATATGGATAGTTTAGGAGTAAAATATATATATATATATGAAATCTATATTTAGAAATAACTTGTACATTTATTTGATTACATGGTGGAAGGGGAGTCTAGTTGTCTCACTCACTAGAGTTTTTCCCACACCAGGTTTCTCCAAGATACATTATATATTCATATTGTGATTTGTGTGATATTTTTATTAATATTTGTGTTTAGTATCCACACATTTTATTTAATATCACTTATTTATCTATGTTTCAATAATGAGAAGTGGTTTAGAATAATTATATCTTAACCATAAGTTGAGCTAGGAATATAGGATCTATGTTGGTGAAGTTAAGTGTGGAATATCCACCTAGTTTATGGATAAAATTGGTATTATAGCTAGTTTAGTATCAATTTTAGTCCTTTTGTGTGTTTATATATACATTAAAGCATATGTATTTCACTAGAGAAAATAGTGATAGTGGTCAAGGTATCCTAGTTCCCTTTGAATAAGATGTTTCCTCAAGGAAGTGGAAGCAAGAGATCATAAGTATGGCTCATTTTGATGAAAAATATGCCCATACATAAGAAGATATATTTCAAGAGCTTGATGAAGGAATGGAAAGTATCACTCTTTATATGAGCAAGCTTGATCAACTAGAGTCCATCATAGGTATTCTTATGGAGAATCTTTTGTGTTTTTATGGATGCACTGAAAGAAAATAAGGAGGATGCTCTTGAGCATGGGTAAATGAAATAAAACCCTATGCCAAACAAGTTACACCCAAATTTAAGGTTGAGAAAAATATAGACATTCATCCATATGATGGAGATATGAATGCAATTGTTAGACCATTAGCTAGCCCAACTATATGTAAATTTTATTTTGCATCATATTAATGAGAGCCATTTTTTTTTTCAATGTTAAAACTAATCATTCATGTTTCAACTTGGTTTGAGAGTTATGTTCATACCTTGGTTGTTAAAAAACTTCCTCATATTACTAAGTGGGATTATTTTAAAATTCTAACCAAGAATAATTTTATCCTATTTGTTTTAAGGAAGATAGGTATTGGTAAAAATTAGAGTGAATGTACAGACAAAACCAAACACAAAAATAAATTGATCACACAAAAATAATATGATTCACATTATATTAAATTATTTGGATGATTACACAAATATAACCTATAAATAAGGACATTTACTTAACCAATAAATCTCCATATTTATCTCTAGTTACGATTACATGAGTTATATTAACAACTCACTTAACATAAACTTAACAACTTAAGCTATTAACAAAATATTGTTTTAACTAAAAAGATATATGTTATGACAAACTTAATGATGTGAACACACCCTAAAATTCACCCCCTTGTGAACATTATTAACCCCTAGTCTACACCCCCTTAATGTGAGCATGGGGAAAACATTTATCCCATATTTGTACATGTACTTATCATTCAGTGATTTTCACATGATAAATACAAACCATACTGATAGTTTTATATTGGATTACTAACAACCTAAATGGGATGGTTTTCAAGTGGATTACTAACAAACACAAAAAAATGGTTTTACAAGTGGCTTACCACAAACCACATCATGATATGTAGTAAAGTTACTAGCTTTCTTCACTATCACATATTCAAAGAAGTTACAAAGGAATTTTTAGTTCACTTATTAAAAATATGAACATGTATACATCATCTATTCTTATTCACACACAACTAAAATCAAACACACAACTAAAAATAAAAGTTCCACTAAAGCAAAAGTGGTCCTGTTGCTAGTAGCTAACAAGAGGCTTTGAAACCTCTAGACTTCATTTCCTCCATCCTCTAGTATCAAAAACTATTTACTTAGATGATGAAGTATTGAATATCATATGCATGAATTTATGAATGGAACAAGGTCCCACCCCCCACAATATTGACACATTCAAGATCTAACTTAGGAAAATGCATACATGCGATAATGCATCCTTATTCATTTGAACACTTTTGATTATGACTCTAACTTTGAACTTTGACACTTTTGCATTTTTTTGATAATTTGAAAAATTAATTACCTATAAACTAGAAATTAATATTTTCTAAAAACTAAATTTTTTGAATCAAAGACTTAATTATACAATTTTACCAAATATAAAAGGAATTGCAAACATTTAAAATAACTTCCCAAACTTTAGAGACTAAAACTATAGACTCATATTGATCAACTAATTTACAAAAGACATTAAACTAATCACTAATATCAATATAATAATCTTTTTACTTAAAATATCATGAATTCACTTTATATATATAAACACAAAGAATTCTAAAAATGGACTTAACTACAATATAAACAAAACCTTAACTTTGCCAAACATGACTAAAAAAAACTTAAATTAGAAAACCCATGGAAGATCATAGTTTGTGAAAGGACATACATAGACTACAGGGGATTGAATATATTTTAAAAAATGAAGAATAAGTGAAAGCATAGTAAGGATGTCAAACAAGACTGCATGTATTTAGATCATGGAGAAGCACGTCTTGCTTGAACAAAACAGACACATTATATGGAGATGAAGGTAGATGACTTGAGGAGTGGTGAGCTAGGAATCATAGGAGAATAACAAGAATAAAGGGAAATATATAAGGTGAGTTATAATTTGAGAAAATCCAACTGATCTAGAGATTATATAGTGGTGGAAAACTCATTGGTAATAGTGAGCCGAGTGTTAATGGGCTGGAATGCTAAGCTTGAGACTTTCGATGAGACCTATCCAATCCTAAATCCATCAAGGTGGAGTTGAATACTATGGTGACTATAATTTTTTTTATCTACTATTTGATCTAATATAAAAATGCATATTTGGATGCAACTAAGTGGTGAGTCAATGGAAGCATTGTGAGATCAAGATCGAGGCATGGAAAATTGGCAGAATGCATAGAAGCAACTTGGAATAGATGTTGAGTGTGATGTTATTACATAATAAAATACATCATAGCTTGAAAACCACATAATATATTTTCCATGAATAAAAAACAAATATCTCAAAGAGTTTGTAAATGGTAGACAATTTTGTAGATCCAACAAGAAAATGCCACCTAATTCACAGTCGATGAAAGTGCAAGCAGGCTTCTAGTATTCTCTCTCCAAACAAAATTCTGTAATCTCATAATTACACACTTCTATTGTATAAAAATAAAAAAACTCCACACCTACCATAATATGGAAATCTCATAAAAAACAACAATATTCCATCAACAGGGGAAAGATAAAATAATGGTTGCCCCTCACAAATTCTCACAAACCCATCCTACTCTGATACTAGATATTGGTAAAAATCATAGTGAATATACAGACAAAACTAAACACATAAATAAATTTATCAGACAATAATAATATTATTCACATTCTATTAGATCACTCAGATGATTACAAAAAAAAAAGGAAATGCTAACCTATAAATAAGGAGATTCACTTAACCAATAAATCTTCATATTTATTTCTAGCTAAGACTACGTAAGTATATTAACAACTCACTTAACATAGACTTAACAACCTAAGCTATTACCATAATATTATTTTAACTAAAAATATTTACATTATTAAAAACTTAATAATGTGAACACAACCTAACAAAGGTCCATGCATTGGAAATATATTACGAAAAAATAAGGCCAAAGTGTGCATGATTACACAAGTGAGTTATATGAGAAGGTTGTCCAAATGGGTAAAGATATAATAGATTGTGACATTGTGATAAAGTATGTTTGTGGAATAAATATCCTTTTGAGGATACTTGTCCTTTTGTCCAAGCCTATAGATGTATATGAGACTTGTTTTCAAGCTCAATACTTAGATATGGGAAAGAATAAGGCTCCATATGCCTCCGAAAACACTCAAAAGTAATAAAGTGATTATAAGGAGAAATAGAAAGGTAAAAAAGGGTAGGAATAATGCTATTTCAGTTTCAAAAATGGATACTAAAAGGCATTGTGGGAATTATGATGTTGATACTCATTATGAGGATTTTTTTTGGAATCTACATAAAACTACATCCATTCAAAAAGAAGAAAAAGGAGAAGTTATGCCCTGTCCCAAAGGTGAAGAAATTTGATACAGCTTGATGTAAATGAGACTTTGTGTTGTAAATCCATCAATAAATAGATATGTTTGGTAGTATTAATTCTTAAGTGACTTAAATTTATAAGCTTTTACTTATTTAAAATTCAAATGAAGAAAATAAAAGTGGATGCTATTTTTGATATTTGTTCACAATTTTTTTTGATAAATAAGGAGTTAGTAGACAAATTGAAAATAGATACTTACAATCATCTAAGCCCATATGCTTTAGGTTGGGTGAAGAAAGGTGTAAACAACAAGGTGAGCAAGAAATTTAATATTAATTTTGGCATTAATGCATATAACATTGATGAAGTTATAGTGGATGTTGTGCCTCTTGATGTGTGTGGTGTAGTGTTTGGTAGTCCTTATTTGTATATCAAGAATGTGATCTTCATGGGGAGAGCCAATCAATACTATTTAGTAAATAATGAAAAGAGATACACCATTTTAACATATAAAGAGGATTATAAAATCTCTTTGGTAAGTGTTTCTCAATATAAATAGATTATAAATGCAAGTGGGAAATTTGATTTACTTATTTTGAGAGTTATCCATGATAAAGAAGTGGTTGCACTTAAAAATTCTTGTTAGTAGAGGCTCTTGAAGTATCAAAACATGATAAGGATGAGGATAACTATGATATATGTTGTATGCACATAATAACCTATTATATAAAGATAAGAATTGGGATGATATAACCATAAGAAATGTTAAGTATCCTGTGTTATCAAGGAATTAAGAATAACCATTATTTCATAAACAAAAAGAATGCATTCGAATTAATTATACAAAAAGTAACCAAACTATTACATACAAGAACATATGCATGGAACATAATAAGAAATCACATAGGTAACCATAACCAAATAATCTCTATTGATCTCTAAAAGTGGAAGCCTCTTCTTCTTACAAAAAAAGAAGAACATTCATAGACTAGAAATGTTCATCTTCTTCTTGTACTTGGCTCCAAAAGTGGAGTCTATTCATATTCTATCCTATTACAAGTCATGAAGATAAGATAAAAATAAACTTATATAATGACAAAATGAGTACATAACACATGAATGTAAGATAAATATAATACATAGATTTACAATATATGTTCTTCTACTAACACTTTCCTAGACTTAAAATGTTGTCTCATCCTAAGACAACATCGTAGGATCTCTAAAAATGCACAAGTGACCAGAGGTTGAAGAAATTGAACTCGACTATGCTCAGAGATTTTGAGTTCTCCATAGATTTTACCTTCATCCAAATGGTTTCTTGTGTGACATAAGGAGAGTCTAGTTAAACCAAAATGATGTAGGGTTTTTTCACCTTATGTAAATGAATGAATACAATATTATCTCCTTGATGCACCTTTAATTAATTTTGCACAATATTGATGGTCATCTAACTCTCATATGCCCATTTATTACTAATCAACATAGGGTAATGATTTGTTTCTATCTTCATATCAATGACTTCAAAATCACCTTGTAGGCTCAGTTCTATGACTTTGATCATAACATCTTCTAACCAACCAATGGGTTCAACTCTTCCATAGTCTATTAAGCTTAGAGTCACTAGGCTGTAACTTATAACTATCCATCCAATTGCCTCGCATGTAGACCTAGGGATCATGTTGACCATGCTATAAAAATCAAAGACAACATTTAGAATTTCATATCCTATAACTTCAATGTGGATTCATGCATCTACATCCTATGGATTCTTTGTTTTAACATACCAAATAAGTTTTTCTATCTTTTTTTGCCCTCACTACGCACATTCTAATAAATTATGTAACAAATTTGTAATGTTCTGAGAAGTGTTTTCATTGTAAAGTGTACTTAGGTTTAACTTCAATAAATCTATGAGTATAATAAAAAATCCATCCTAGCACATAATACACATGATTTAGCCATACATTTGGGCATCTATTGATACATCATCTCCTTCAGTAGTGTCTTGGTGTTGAATATTTTTCAACATCTGTACAACCTCATACATGAGCCTCTTTTCAACAATTGGGTCTAGGTATTTATCCTATTTTACTTTCCAAAATCCTTGGTCCTAAAGAATTTTGAGAGGAGTTAGTCCTCTCTCTACATGTTGATGTCTTGTAATGACATAAAAAAATGCATCCTCCTTAGGCTGCACATTCACCATGTTAACATTTTTGATGACCTTTTCCTTTCTTTGATTTTCCAAGAGAAGATAGTCTTTTATCTCATGCTGCTCATATACCCTGCAATATGTGTAGTAAGATTGTCTTTGGGGATGAAAGGGCAATTAAATTTTAAATGATTATACTCTCCACACAAGTAACATTGTAGTGGAGGGCATTGGTAATTATTCCCTCTATCACCTTGGTAACCCCCTTTGTATCCACCCCTAGATCCTCCTCTATTTGACTAATAACTCCCTCTATAACCTCCTTGTTGCTTTGATATATTCTAGTGCTGATGTTGTTGGGTATTATCTCCAATCCTAAATTATTATTACACAACTAGTGGGGTCTAACTAGTTTGATACTAATGCATCATTAATGGATTCTAAGGTTTTATGTATTAGTATTGTGGTGACGGTGGTGTCCAAATTGATAAAGGAGGAGTCCATCCAGCTAGACCTTGAGGCTAGTATTGAGGTGAACTGGGAATCCATTGCAAACCTACTTGGTTTGCACAACCCTTATTGACCTCTAGGCCTAGAATCATTTGCTTTGCTGAGGACACTTATTGTGTAGTGGTAGTGAATACATTCTTTGTGATATCTTCTTTGAGCTCTTGTAAATCCCTATAATTCTTTTCATCATGATTGTATGATTTATAAAAAATAAAATATAAAGTTTGTGGGCTTTAGACATACTATTTTAGGAGATGGCACTGCATTATTTTCTACCCTACTACTCTACAAATTTCATATAATTCTATCTTGATCTTAGGACAACCATTCTTGTGATGTCCTTCTTTCCCCCACTCCATGCACCATGGATTTAACTTAGGTTTATCTACTTCATGTATTGTTCCATATTATTCCATCCTCTTCATAAAATCTTGTAATGTATTTTCAATCTTAGACACCATTATGGGAGAATCCCCATAGTCTTCAATTTGATCCACTTGAAGGGCAACAAATCTAGCATCTACCTTAATAACATATTGACTCCGTGCTATAGCAAACATGATATTGGAATGCAAACCTTCGATAAACCATGCAACTTTACCTTTATCTACTAGGGCAATTTCTACCTTATTCACAACATTAGAGAACCTATGATCATAGTTATAAACTGATTCTCCCAATTTTTGCCTAATCTCCTTTAGGTCTTGAATAGTCTAACTTGTACATTTCTTTATTTTGAATTCTACGATGAGCCACTCCTTAACATACTATAGACTTTATTGAGAGATTTATGTATGGTGCATAAACTTAAGTGCTCTTCTATTCAGTGCCCTAATTAGTTCACACTTCTTTATAGCCTCATCAGTAATACCCTTGCCTACCATCTCATCTCACATATTAGTAAGTACTACTCAGGATCCACAGACCCATCATATGTCACCAAGTTGATAAATTCTCCTACATCACCCATATTATAAACTAGTGTGGAAGGGATCTGCTATGCATCTATTATAATGGGAGGCTACATTCTATGTGATCATATTTGTGCACTATGAAGATTTACCTGTACACTAGGAGAATTAATCTGTGCACTCTATTTCTTTGTGTTTCTTGCTTTTCTTTGCTTATTTTCAAAAACCCCTATGGCCTTGAAAGCCTTATGAATTAAGGATGTTTTTATTTCAATACCCCAGTGATGTACTTGTTCTAAAAATGGACCTTCCAAACTACTATATACCTATTCTTATGGTTTAAATATTCTATTGGAATATAATAAATTAGGCTGTAGGGATGTGTGCTCTTCTAGTGAATGGTTCTTTCCTATGACTTCTTATTCTGAGATTGAACCTATGATTTATCTATGACTTTGTTCTACTTCTTTGATTAATACTTCCTATTATTATTTTGATAATACCTATTCTTATAGATGCACACTACATCTATCATCTAACAGATCTACTTCTACACTATTCTTGCCTTCATCTTCAAACATCTCTTATTCATCTCATTATTCATCAGTTCTTTCTTATTTCCAGCATTACTCTTCTTCTTTCATATCATCTTTATTTTTCATTCATTATTCATCTCTTTATTATCATTCATCATGTCTTCCTACTCATAATTTATCTATTTTGATGCTACTCTTAAATTTACACATAGCTACCTGGGTATTTATATATTTACTCCATCTATTCTATTATCTCGACTCACATTCTGAATCTAGACTCTTCTTTTGACTCTTCTTCCCTCATGTTTCCATTTTGGATTTAGGTCCAAGCCTTAGCTTCTCATCTAATCATCATTCATGGTTAGGTCACACACACCCCCATATGCTCAAAATAACTACTCCATATTGGCTAGAGTAGGCACCATGGCCTTGTCCAAAACCAACATCTTCACAAGGATAGGTAGTTGCTACAAAAATTTCCCTTGAATTACTCTAATGAACAAGTCCTTCACAGCTTCAAATGTTATGTATCCTTGTACTGTAAAATCAATTATATATCCATCTACTATAGTATCAACCCAATGATTTATTACTCTTGTCTAGTCAGTTTCCAATCTCTACAACTGATCTATCTTCTCTTTAGTCCAGATTATAGTTTATTTCATCCTTGGGTTAAAACAATAATATTCCAATTGTGGTAACTAATTAGCTAATAATTTAGGTAACTTGAACCAAAAAATTTCATAAATTTCACCATAAATATGCTCTTGAATGATCTCCTATACAATAAGACTAGTCCTTTTTTATTCTTCTTCTATAAAATTACATATCCTTTGATCTAACCATATCTCAATATATCTCTACCTAGGTAACCATATTAGCATAATTCCCTTGAAAAGGAGTTTCCACGCTCACCACAACATTGTTAGTAGAGATTCCTAAACCATCAAAACATGTTAAGGACAAGGATAGCTATGATATATGTTGTATGCATAGATTAGTCTAATATATAAAGATAGGAATTGGGATGATAGAACCAGAGGAAACATTAAGTATCCTATGTTATTGAAGAATTGAGAACATCCAGTATTTCATAAATAGAAAGAATGCATTTAGATTAGTTAGATAAAGAGTAACCAAACTATTACATATGAGAACACATGTGGGAACATAATAAAAAATCACACATATAACCATAACCAGATAATCTCTATTGATATCTAAAAGTGGAACCCTCTTGAAAGTATACATAAATGTTTCCAATCTATGACTATTCATCTTCTTCTCATACTTGGCACCAAAAGTGGAGTCTATTCATATTCTATCCTATTACAAGTTCTGAAGATAGGAAAAAATATACTTATAAAATGACAAAATGAGTGCATAACGTACAAATATAGGAAAAATATCCTGTACAACTTTATAATCCATGTTCTTCTACCAACACTTATTATAATATGTTTAATAAAAAAGAGAACAAGTAATACGTTTACTAAAAAAGAGAACAAGTGTATGGGAGAGTTGTTGTGGTGGTTTAAGGAAGTATTTCATGAGCCCATGAAGTTTCCATGGGTGAGGCCCATTGATCAAGAAAATTAGTTGTTACTGAATAGTCCACTTCCAAGTCTCAGGATGTACAAGAAGTCCTTGAAGGATTCCAATTAGGTAAAGTAACATTTATAGCCTTAAATTAATCAATGTTTAATTAATTCTAATACTTATCCATGAGGTTATTTTACTATGTTAGTGCCTTATAAATATGGTTTAAATATAATTTGTTTTGATTATAGAGAACTTAATAAAATAACCATCAAGAACAGGTACCTTCTTTTAGGATTAATGAAATTATTGATTAACTTCAACATGCTAAGCATTTTATTAAGATTTATTTAAAATCTAAGTGTCACCATGTGAGAATTAAGGAAGAATAATTTGGAAGACATAATTAAAAACAAGGAAAGGGTTGTATGAATGGTTGGTTCTACATTTTTGGCTATGCAATGCAATGGCTACTTTTATGCGATTGATGAATGAGATAATAATCCCATTAATTTATTATTTTGTCATTGTGTATTTGGATAATATTATTATTTTTAGTATAACTTTTGATGAGCAAATTAATTATTTATTACAAGTTTTGATGGAGAACAAATTAGTGTTAAATGATAAGAAATGTGAGTTTGCTAAAAAATCACTTGTATTCTTAGGGAACGTGGTTGGAGCCAGGAATTGAGGATTGATCCAATGAAAGTAGAGACCATAATTAATTTTCCAAAGCCTTTTAATTTGATCAAAATAAGGAGCTTCATTTATGAAATTTTAATATTTGAGGAAGTTCATCAAGAATTTATCTTTCATAGCCAAACCTATGCATACCATTACATCAATTGGCAAGACTTTTATTTGAGTTAAGAAGAAATGAAATACATTTGATATGTTCAAACATAAGATTATCAATGCTTGGGTATTAGTTTTTCCTAATTTACATCTATCATTTGAGGTGGAAATAGATGCCAATAACTATGATATGGGGATGCATGTTATCATTTAGAGTTATTTCATGGTGAAATTATAAATTATTTTACATAAAATTAGTAATTGTATTTTGTTGTTCAATTGGTAAAGAAATGAAAGTAATATATTATAGGTAAGTGAAGTATTGCCCATAGGGATCACAAAAATATCCAATATTTATTGACCAAATTTGACCCTGTAGGTCAAATTGGGACCCCTATAGGTAAAAAATTGATCTTTAGGTGGTTTTAGGGGTATAGTATTATGTCATAGGGTGTATAATAATTATTTTGATGTCATTTCATACATATTAGCCTTGATCTTAGTCATTTTAATCCTTATGTATTTTTGAGCCATTTAAAGGTCATAAAAGGAACATTTAATGACTTGTACAACCTCCTTGGGTAAAGTGAAGGTGTAAAAAGGTGATTTTATATTCCATTTGTCCTATTATGACTTAATCAACTATTTTTAATTGAAAGGTGGTAGGTTCTTTAAAAGAAAGAGAGTTTTATTTTAAAAAGGAAGAGTTTGGCACTTGTACGGCCCATAAGAGAGTGTGACACATGGGAGAAGGTTGTGAGCTAACTCTTCAGCTTCCTCAGATTCATTTCTAAGCTTGACATACTCTATAAGTTCTAAATTTGAGCTAAAACCATTCTGCTCCTTCATCTCCTTTCTAGACATGCAAATCTAGTCAACAGGTTTATGCTTGGTAAGGCCAGTTGAAGAGGTTTAAAAAAAACACATTGGGGAGGTTAAATTAAAATTATATGTCTCCATTTACATAAGTGTTCAATGATTGGTCAACTATGCTTTTTGAATCATCTCTAAACAAGTTGACTATGTTTTTCTACTCACTATTTCCCATGCCCTATAGGTTTTGATTTTGTTTAGAGAAGTCCATACAATCCAGCTACTAAGATTGATTATATATTATATTTTATCTCTCATCTAATGATATCCATGATTGTTTTCACGTTTCAAGGTGTTTGGATAAGACAAGCATCTCAAAGTTTCAAAAGAAGACACCATTCTGTGTTGGTAGGTTTCCATCATGGTGGATTTAGAAGGTGGTGATAGGTTCATTATAACATTTTAAATGTTCCATTTTTCCCCTCACCTATAAATCTCATTATCCAAAACAACATTTCATGAGTTTGCAGTCATAAGTCCCATGTAATCAGTTTGTTCCATGACTATCATGCACAATCAACTAAGTGGATTGTGTTAGGATATTTAGTACATCCATGGAGTCATAGAGAGTTTTAAAATGTCAATACATATCATTGAGACATGGATAATTAACTAAAATTCCCCAAATTACATAAATAAGAAGGAAATATTACAATCATGTGCAACATTTACACACAGTCACCATAGATATGCACCTATAGGTGCCTACAGAAGGGTGCAACATTAAAAATGAGGTATGGAATATTGTATGAAGCTTTGAAACATACTAATGTTTCATTTCAACATCATGATATGAGATAAATTTACTATGAAGGTAGATTCCCTAAGTACATGAACCTAACATCACTCACTACCTACATACAACTCAAAGTGCACCTACAAGTACCTCATGAGGACCAATCATGCTGGAAAGAAGTATCTAAGATGAAAAATGTCCTTGATGATGAAGAGAGTCTATTTTTAATATTTTATAAGGGTCTAAAACTAATAAAGGGTCAATAACAATGCACATTGTCCACATTCATTCTCACTGCTTGTATGTGCAAAAACCCACCTAAGGTGACACTAACGGAGAATTGAGAACTCTTAACAGAGGAGATTAGACAAGTTATAACCCTTATTGAAGTCATCGTATGTTTAAAAAATCATGGAAGACTTATTTGAAATGATAGATTTATAGATAAGGTTGAAGGTCACTTCCAAAGATAATGACTGTGGAATTCAGGGGCCTTTTCCCTAAAAGCATAAAATAAAGCACTTGGCCATTTCATAGAGATCCTATAATAGGGTTTCCAAGAGTTTTGGTTTTACCAAATGTGCATGAATTTTATCCCTATCTTAGGATCCCAACTTGTAAAATAATATAATGGTTTAGTCATTTGGTTTTCTTGTTAGAGAAGCTCAAATGTGTGCCTTTGACCACTAAATTCTAATAGTGTGATCTACAAGATTTGAAACTCCAAGGTGACTCCAACACCCAAAGTTACAAATGAAACATATATTCATGATTTATTTACATTTTTAAGTGAAAAATCACATTAAGGAGAATAAATGTCATCAAGAGAGTTTGTCATGAATTATTTGGAGTCCCGTTCACACCTACAGGTGTGCCTAATTCTAAAACTATACACCTACAACTGACTATAGATATATATAGTCTATGACCCAGGATTAAGCATGGAGATTTAATAGGAGAAAACAATTTAAAATCTAAAAAAATTATTCCTAAGACCTTAGATAGTTCCCATGGATCTTTTAATACAGGTTTCAAGGATGAAGGTCACCTAGAAAACCCTACACAACCAATTGTAGGTGACTGTAGGTAGAAAATAAGCCAAAACATGGTGTCTAGGTGATGATATAGCCTAGACAAGGTGATAATAGGTATAAAAAGCTGATAAATGGACTTCAATATTCAAATTATGTCTTTATGTATTATTATCAAAGTCCAACTAATCAAGCATGCACCTATATGAATCATCTTTTGGTAAAACAGATAGGAAACACAATCAAGTAACTTGACCAGTCAAGTGAAGGGCATGACTTGAGAGGTTTTAACAAAGGTTGTAATGAATAAGTGATTAGAATGGATTTAAAAATATAATTTACATCTCATGATTTACTAAAATCAGTGGAGAATAGCAAAAAAACCCTTTTCAAGTGCATCACACAGTCCACATGGTAGAAACATGCACACAGTCTCTTTCCTCACGGTCTATTTTAGGTTTTAGTGCTATTGAAAGGTAAAATGATAATACCAAGGGATGAAATTTTTTTAATATGGTCTCCATAAATTTTATAAGCCCTTCTAATATCTGTTTAGTGTAATAAAATAGGGGAAGTTCCCTCTATTTTGTCTCAGAGAGATGACACTCCCTTTATGCACAAACTTCATAGTTTTTGAGAAAGGGAATGATCAGGTAAGATAAGATATAGTTAAACCTTAAAAGAAGTTTTTTAAAGTTTAATTACACCTATAAAAACATGAGGAATCTTTCATATAAATAATAATCCCAACAGGGTGGTCTAGACCCTGAAAGTTGTCGATAAGCTTATTAGGCATGGTTAGGCCTAGAATCCAAATGAAAGGATAACTTAAATTTTAACATGAGGTGAGAATTATAATGGATTTGAGAATTTTTATAGGGTAATTTTAGATTTTTCAAAAATTTTATAATTAAGGGGAGATCACATGAAGCCACTTTTGGCTTAAGACCAATTCAAGCCTATAGGGAATGGAGAAAAGAGCTCGAGTGGGCAATTTGGGATGTTCACATCTTCTTTGAAAATTTGAGTTGAAACTCAAGGGGATAATATGGATTGGATAAGGTCCTAAAAAAAATTTTTGTGGCATTTATTTGAGAGTTTAACATCAAATCCTTATGAATAATGGCTAAGAGGGTAAAATAGGCCTAAACTCACCAAAACCCTTGCTAGTGACCAATTTGAGAAGATGGAATAGTTAGTGAATATAAAGGGAATATTTTTACCAAAAAAGTGATTTGATGATGTATATGACTCTCTAAAGATACTCCCCATACTTTTGGACTATACGTAATTGTATATATGGAGTACAAAATAAGGCATTTTTTTTTATAGTTTTGTGTGTTTTGCAAGTTTTAGAAGGAGTCTGAAGATGAAAATCACATGGGAGGGAATATTGAGACTTAATATTACTCATAATTAAAATTTATTTATTTATAAAAACTCTTAAGTACCTAAATAAGAGCTCTCATCTTATCCATTTAAAACTAGCATAGTGAACATGATAGTGAGAAAGGTGAAAACTTCAAGTGAGTTGCTTTTAAGGTGTGCCTAATGACTCTAAGTCCATGGATGATATTGAAGCATGAATTTAACCCCATTTTTCATATTTTCATGAGAAAATAAAGACATTTTATAATCCAAGTATGTAAGGTGTGTGTAATGGGGAGTTTTTTTGACTGCAGGAAGTGATGGCTCATTCTCAAAAAAATCTAGATGATTAAGAATGTAATCAATAAATGGATAAGCATGCCCATAACCCATACCTATTATTTCAATCATGAAAACTATCCCTAGTAATTTTTGGGATATTCCAATAGAGCTAAATGATAAAGGTATTTTTATGGACCAACATAAGAGACTTCATGCCACATTTCAAGAGTTTCATGACTTGGGGTGCCACTTGTCTCTTCAAAATTTGCATGATTAGTTTTAAATTATCTTCTCATGCACATGTAACTCCTTTTATCAACTTGATACTTTTACTTGTGACCTTTTAACTTCTTTCTTCTCTTCTCTCTCTCAAGTTCTATAAGAACTATCCATTTTGGCTATTGTAAAGAATACTCCACCTGAGTATGGTAAAGCCTTGCTCGTTTGCATACCATGGATCATTAAAAAATACTCATTTTACCTCTTTTATGAGTATTCATAGTGTGTTCACATGAATGATTGATCTTGCTTAGTGATGACTATTGTTTCCTTAGCATTATTGTCTCATTCTCTCACCTATTTGCAGCTTGAAAGCTTCTTCTTGTAGGTCATGTGAAGTGTTCTATGAAGTGTCAAGGTTAAGTGAGTTAGTTTATTAAATAGTGATATTCTAGGCCTCTTGTCTAGTATTCTTAGCCTAAACATTCATCACACCCTCATAATGAAATATTGATGTGAGAAGATTCATATTAGAGAAGTGTATGCCTAGTTAGTCTCTTGGTCTCATGTGTGACATGCAGTTGGTTGGTAGTTATCAATTAATTTGGTGTATCATGACCTTTAGGATAATTTAATTTTAATTTTATCTCCCTTTTCCTTACAAGCATAGGTGTATTAGTGATCTAAAAGTGGCACATCAAGGAAGTTAGCCCTATCTAGAGATTCAACTTATTCTTAAGCTACCCACAATATAGAGGTGTTTCAATTGTGCCTCTTGGATGAGGAGAGCTAAGACATCTCCTCAAGGGGTGAAAATCTAAGTGACAACAATATTTTCAATAAAAACCAAATTTAAAAAATCTAGACACTATAAGTGGATGTAATTTTACAACATTTTCAATTAATTATCAAATATGAGAAAGGTACAACTAACAAACTAGATGACATGTTTTATATACCTCCTTTACTATCAGTCACATGCACCATAACATTTATTAAGTATTTTTATGTTTGAGTATTATCTATAGGGATATGATAATGATGTAGATTTTTTAGAGGCATCATTTTATGAAAATAGGTCCTAAGGTGTAGAGTTTACACTTATTTTACCCTAATTTGGATTTACAAACCCTAATAGGATGTAATCTTGAAATGTATTTAAAATTGATAAATATCACATTCAAGCATACATATATATGTAAAATACTAAAAAAAATTACAATGATTTAAAAATTTTCATATGATAAATATAGTAAGTACAATAAAAGGATGAGTACTTAGCTTTAGTGGTTCACCATCAGACTATGACTATGTATTGTTAGTGGAAAATAAACTGAAATAGGCCAATGATTTATCTAAATCAAAACTATGTTTTTATCTATATAGGTTTGGTTTTGATAGATTTAGGCTAGTATTGAATGTCGATATTGACTTGAGTGGTTAGTAGTGACCTGTGCCAAAATATGCACTTATGACTATACAATCAACTTTTTTCTCTCTCTAAAAGCTCTATATTTGTGATGTTGAACCCTAATGATGAGTGCAACTCTATTAATTAGAATTATTCACTTTGAAACCCTAGGTGTGATTTGATTGATATAAACCTACAACAAATGGGAAAGTGTAATGGGATGAGCTAACCCTTGTCACACTCATTTGGTGATTGACCATTGCCTATGTATTTGATGTTTTGAGGAGGGAAATAAAGCCACATGTAGTTCTCTCACCTAGTGTGATTGTGCAATTGTACTCATTCATTATATGAATATAGATAATAATTTTTATTTTATACTTAATAATTCTTTCTTTGACTTGTATTTAATATGCTTTGAACTTAGCTTATGAGTTTTCATAGTGACTAATTCATAATTTGGGAATAATAAGACAAAGTTTCTCAATGTGCAATAGTGTATATATGTGTACAAGATAAATGCCAAGTCCCTATCAAGTTAGGTCTTGATTTGTAAATATATGGGTATAATTAGGTAATTTATCATGGCATTGACATTCTAGGTATATGGGCCAAACTTAAGGAAATATTTGTTTTTAAATGTAGCCATTACTGGGAGAGGGTTGGTACTATCAAGGTTAAGTTAATATCAATAGGTGATATTGACCCATGCACATGAGGAATATAATAAATATATGGAGATGTATATGTAGGATAAGAAGTATGTTCAAAATAGATAGTGAGGTTCCTATAGGTTGTGACAATAAAATATAAGGATCAAACACATAAGGTAACATATAAGTGTGAGAAAATGATAGGTTATGACCATATTTGTGTGATGAAATCATGTGTGGTAAATGTATGACAAGATTTTCATTGTCAAGTAATTAATACCCTATTTAAAAGGGGATTATTACCTTTAATATGTGTTGATATACATGTTAGGTAAACTTTGTGTGCCTAAGGAGGAAAGAGTTCATCTAATGAGGGAAACACATACTTTAAAAGTTGCATGACATTTGGTATTACAAATGTTATTGTACATTTGGAAAGGTATGTTTATTTGCCTAATATGTAGTTTGATGTTTCTATTTTCATAATGGGATGTGTGTTATATAGTAAAATCAAGCTTAGTAATAGGAGTTTGGATTTGTTAATGTCATTACTAGTTCTTTCTAGGCCATGGGAGAGTATTTTCATAGAGTTTATAGGTGTTTTTCCTATGTCAAGGGGCTTGACTATATTTTTATAGTTTTGGAATAGTTTAGTAAGATGTGTATTTTTATTCCTTGTAAGAAGACCCTTAAATTTAGTGATGTAGTTGAGCTATTTTTTATAATGTGTGGGTTCATTTTGATTTGCCTAGTTCTATTATTTTAGATCGAGACTCAAGATTTTTTGGTAAGTTTTGGATGACATTTTGGGAGAATATGGATACCAAAATGAAATGGTGTACTTATTTTCATCCAAAAAATGATGGGAAAATATAAGTTATGAATAGACATTGGTTCAACTCTTGAAAGGGTACAATAGGAAACATCCTAAGACTTATGAAGAAAATTTGGTGTATATTAAGCATTCCTAGTTGGGTTAATATACTAGAAAAAATCCTTTTAATACTTATTTTGATTACTGATCTCATAATGAATTTAATGTTGTTTTGATATAACCATACAAAGGAAATGGGAAATTAGATCAAGATTTCCAAAAAGATGAATATTTCATTGAAAAGATTCAAAACATTCACCTCTAAATACAAGAGAGGTTAAAGGAATCACAATCCAAGTATTAAAAAAGGCATGACCAACATAGGAATGAACATATTTTCCTTGTTGGAGATAAGGTATGGTTTTAATTGAGTATAAAGAGACTTCAAAGTAAGATTAAGCAGCTTAAGCCTCTTAGATATGTGTTGTTCCCAAAAACTGTCACTTGTTTTTGTGGACAACATATCAACTATTTTGGTCCTACAAGCCAAAATGATCTCTTCCTTTTTCAAATTTTTTTTTGATGAGTGAAGTTCTTCAATTATTCAAGCATTTTCAGCTAAGGAACTCGCAAGTTCAACGGGTTCAACAAGTTCAACAGGCAGGCTCTCACAAAGAAATAAGTTTTGAGCACTTAGGCATTTCAAGGATGGTTCAACGCTGAGGTTTAATCAAAGTTCCATCGATAGACTTCAAAGATTTAGAATGAATCAATGAATCAGTGAACCAATGAACCAATGAACCAATGAACCATTGAACCTTTGAACTTAGAAAGGTTCAATGTGGTTCAAGTTTCAAAGGTTCAAAAAGAGTTAAGCACTTCAAAGAGTTCAAAGAAGTTCAACCGCTTCAACGAGTTCAAAGACTTCGGCAAGTTCAAATGCTTCAAAGGTTCAACAACTACGATGGACTTTATAGAAAAGAAGACTTCGAAGAGTAAAGATTGAACCGTTGAACCATTGAACCTTGAACCAAAAGAGTTCAAAGTTTAAAGGTTCAACGAGTTCAATAAATTTGAATGACTTATAAAAATCAAAGCATTTGAAGAGTTAAGATTGAACCATTGAACCTTGAACTTCAAAAGGTTCAAAGTTCAAAGGTTCAAAGTTTAAAGGTTTAATAAGTTCAACAAAAGATGAAAGGATCCAAAAAGTTTGACAGTTCAGAGGATTCAAAGAAAGAAAATGAACCTTGAACTTTGAACCAAAATGGTTCAAAGTTCAAAGGTTCAAAAGGCTTCAGGCTTCAAAGAAATAGATTGAACTATTTAACCATTGAACCTTGAACCGAAAGCTTCAAAGGTTCAAAGTTCAAAGGTTCAAAGAAGTTCAAAGATGGTTCAACTGAAGAAGAAAAAGAAAGCAGACATGGCCCTTTAAAGAAGTTGAACCAAAGAGTTGATTGAACTAAAGAGCTGATTAAACCAAAGAGCCAATTGAACCAAAGAGCCAATTGAACCAAAAAGCCATTAAACCATTGAATTGATGCACTTCGAGAGGTTCAAGGTTCAAAGTGGTTCAAGTGACCAGCGACTGGTGATGTCCCCATGGATGTCAAGTTCAAGGTAATAAAATATCTATTTATTTTTGAATGTGGCACAAACCTAGGAACAATTTTAGTGAATAGCCAAGGAAGGAGCTGAAGGAGCCAATAAAAGCGAGAAGGTAGCCCAAAGAGCTCAAATCACTAGGAAGAGATAAAATACAACAAGGAAAGGGAGAAAAACTATAGGAAATCTAGAAATATTTTTTGGAGAGTTATTTCCAGTAGGTAGAACAATCCACTAGGTGGACATCAGAAAGCCCGAACATTCAAAGGTGTGCCATGTTTTTCTTCTTTGAGTAAAGGTGAAGTGGACAACTACGTAAATATCATAAAAAGGACCAGGTAGCCCATGTTTGAGAGAAGACATTTAATAGAATTAAAATGCCCAAGTTGAGATCGATGACCTATTCTAGCATAGCCCTTTCACATAAATTTAAGGCATTCAATTTAACATTGGCTATTTTCATGAAAACAAGTGCCCAAGTCTTTCTAGGAGTGCTATTTATTGTAATCTCTCATTTTGGAGAAGGGAGATCTCTCTATTAGCAAAAGCAAAGCTCTGTCCAAATTGAAAGGCATTCCTGAGACTTTGAGCTCAGACTGTTAATAATATTTTGTTATTTGAATGAGAAAGCAAGTGACTTTTTAGACTTTGTATTGAAATATCTTGTGTTGTTTAGGAGACTTTTCTTATGTCTGTTTCTTGAAGACCATCTTGTCCATTTAATTAAATAAGTAGAACTAGTGGAAGTAATATGAAAGGTGTCTTAAAGCCAACTATGGGAGACTTTATGCTGCAATTAATTGTCTTTAGTGTGTATTTTCTATTTTAGTGAAAAGGATCTTGGGAAGACTTTGTGCTCCCATTATCTTTCATAATTATTTTACTCCTTTGTAGTTGAGGTGGAGAATTTGTACTACACTTCATTCTGCTATGTTACTATGTCCTGATCAGTGGAAAAAGCAATGAAAGACTATGTTTTCATGGGTTTTTTGTGGTTACCATTAATGCCTGGGAAGAATCCTACTGTTGGTTGAATATCAATTTTAAAATAAGAGAGGTTCCTTTAGTAATTACACCAAAATTCTCCTCTATTTTGTGAAAATCATCTCAAAAAAAAGAGAGATGGATAGTATGATTTCACCCCTATGTGTATTTTCAGCATATATATATATATATATATATATATATATAGGGAACCTCCCCTTGATGAGAGGAGAGATTTATCCCATTTTGATGTGGTAAACCTGCACGCTGTGGCTGATCAAATCTCCTTATGCTATGGTTGAAACACCTATTTTGCCGATAGTTAGCTAGTGACAAAATATTCACCCAACAATTTTTAGTGACTTCACTGGGGATGTGAACGCACAGTTTGTAGCCTCAAGCTTCAAATTGAAGCAATTTTAGCCCTTATCCATTTCCATTTTTACACTCTGGTAGATCCATGGTATACACAAAGCTAAAGAGCTAAAAGTATTGTTGACCCTATATTCGAGTTCGTATAAAAAAGTAATTTTGAGCTGTTTACTTCACCATCTCACCTTCAACAAACTAGGAGTTTTTCTCCTACAAAAGTTAGGTCTCCATTACCAGGTAAAGCTATTTCCTCTACTAGCAGAGCATTGTCAATACATACCCTTTAGAGATTTATTATCCCTCCCTTCAATAGTTATATAATGGTAGTTTAAGGCCCCTGGGGTAACACTTTTGGTCCCCTAAATTTGACTCCACCTCTACATGAGTTGCCTCATAGTTCAAAGAAGAATTTCCCCAAGTTATTTGGTGATGGGAGAGTTCATCCTGATGAACATATTACAGCCTTCAACATCACCTTTGGCATGATAGGTTTGGAGTATGAAGATGTAGCAGTCAGGCTGTTTATAGAAACATTACAAGGTGCTATTGCAAACTAGTATTATCATCTGCAGGTCCAGACAGTGACTGACTGGAACACCTTCAAAGCCAAATTTGAAGCTAGGTTCAAACTTGTAGAAGATGTGCATGCCCTATTGGCTTAGCTCACACAAATGAAGAAAGAACCTCATGAACCTATGAGAGACTTCATAGCCAAATTTGATAAACTAAGGAATAAGATTCCCATAATTACTTAGCTGACCCCCAAGAATCTCAAATGTTTCTTCATCAACTCTCAACTTCCTGAAGTGAGTTTCTTGTTGAGGTGGGATAGCCACATAGACCTTGCTGTAGCTCAAGATTTGGCCACTAAGGTTGAAGATGACCTTATCTTGGTAGGAAAGATAAGAAGAGATCCTAATAGAAGTAAACCTTTTTCATCTTCTAAATATTCATCTACAGGCACCACTGATCCCATGGTGCAAAAGCTGGCAAATGAGTTGCTAGCTCTCAAGAAACAAATGGTGCAAGGGATGTCTGCTCCTCCTTCATACCAATATATACCAAGGAGGGCATTTCCCAATCAGTCATATTAAGGCAATACTACCAAGAATCAAGGGTAGCCAAACCATCTTCCTCCCTTGCAGGGGAAGCTCACCATTGAAGCAACACCAACTAACTCAGCAGTTGGATATCTTGAAACTGATTCTGATTTTTCTTTCCAACCTGAGTTGAACCAAGAAGATGATGCTAATATATTTATAGAGAGAGAATAAGAATTAGCTTGTGACTCTAACATTAGTTTCCTAAATTACCAAGATGAATCTAGAAGTAAGTCAGAAACATTTGATGGATCATACACTGTATTTACCAAGGCCTAGAACCAGTCAGCTCAACAAGCTAATAAGGTAAAATAAGGGGAAGGACCTCAACCAATAATTTCAATTTCTAAATGAGGGACTACTTTGCCTTTTCAATCAAAGGACCCGATAATCAATAAAAAAGTAAGTACCCCAATTCTCAGACTAGCACCGTACCCCCAAAAAACTAAAAGGATGAACTTCCTTCCTCTGTTCCTAGTTCTTTCTAGTCATTTTATATAATTGACCATGTTAAGAAGACCAAAATTCAAATGACTAAGTTTGAATTATTGTAATCCAAACCTGAGTAGTTGGATAGGTTAGTTCAATATGTCAGGAATGAAACCGTCCCTACAGGACAAGAAATTTCAAAGGTTGCTCCTAGTCCCCCTGAGAATACATCTACCCAAAATAATCTTGTGATTACTCCTCTAGCTGCCCCTAGGAAAATAGAACCATTTTATGATTCCCTATTGATAAATGGACACAAGCTGAATAATTACATAATAGATTCTGGCACCTCTGACAATGTCATGCCTACCAAAGTGGTAGACTCTCTTGGTATCACACTGACTAAGACCTTTGGGAGGTGTTTCTCCATGGAAAAAAAATAAGTGCCTTTGCTAGGACAAATCAAGGATGCCCAATTTGCATTTGTAGCTTTTCAAAAAAAATGAATTAAAATGACAGTCCTAGTGGCCGGCGTCCCAGCCTCATATGGTATTCTGCTTAGATGAAATTTCTACAAGGATGTTGGTGGTGAGTTAAGAATGGACTTATCTGAGGTGAGGATCCCTATTAAAGGTATCATGTAGATGCTACTCCTTGAGAAGGATTTGAGGTACATTGTCGCCCAAACATTAGCCATTGAAGCTAAAATTCTGTTTGAGTCTTCAAGAGTGGGTAATTACTTCTTGACCATAGAGAATGTTCATGTCTCATCTAATGAAAGTATTGTAGATGGTAACCCAAAAATTGATCCAAATAGGGTAGTATAAGAATTGGTAGGGTTTAGTACACATGAAAATTGATCCTCCCTTCTTGATGAAGAAAAATTTAAAAAAAGATCAGATTTTGATGATGTTTGGATACTAGAATTTGATGGTAGCTATTCTTCTATCAGTTCTAGAGCTGGGATTATGTTGATATATCTTCAAGGAGATATTTTTATATATTCATACAAGTTGAAGTTTAGCAACACCAACAATACTCCTGAGTATGAATCTCTATTACTCGGGTTGAAGGCAACTCAAGACAAAAGAGTTAAACTCCTTCATGCCAAAGGAGATGCTGAATTAGTAGTTTGCCAGGTGAGGAACCTATATCAAACCAAGAATAGAAGATTGTGCCATTATCGCAATCTGATTTAGGATCAAATTGAAAGTTTTGATGCTTTCAATAATAATGTAGTGCTTAGAGAATTCAATGACTGAGCAGATTCATTAGTTGTTTCTGTGACCCTCATGGTTCCTCATCCTGACTTCACAGAGAATAGGTACACTATAAAATTGGTATTTTGACCAAGTGTGCCTGATAATGCCAACCATTGGTAGGTATTCAATGGTGACAATCAAATCATTACCTTTCTAGAACAAATAGATAGCTTTGAAAAGCTTCATTTTGAAGGCAGTGAGTTTCCACCAGGGAATCAACCCCTAGAACAAACTTAGACACAAGTGAAGAATTCCCATATCTCAAAGAGAATAAAATCCCAAAAATATTGGTTTCCATTGAGAAACTATTTGATAAGCATGATAGGTTCATCAAATAGTAGCAAATGGATTCAAGCTCCTCTCAGGAGTTTGATCAAATAAATTTGAGTACTAAGGAAAATCCCAAGATGGTGAACATTGGGAAGTGTTTCAATCCTAATGAGAATCTCAAATTCACTGCTCTACTTTGCCATTACATAGATGTTTTCGTGTACTCCTATGATGATCTGAAGTTGCTCAGGCCTGAAGAAATTTGTCATGAAATTCCTCTCAAGAGTGATTCATTGCCTCACAAGCAGAAATCTAGGTAGTACAATCCCAATATATTAGGTACTATTCTGTCTAAAATTCAAAAAATGTTAAAAGCTAGGATAATTTTTCTAATCCATCATTCCACATGGATTGCGAACTTAGTCCCTATGAGAAAAAAGAATGGAGAAATCCCCCTGTGTGTTGATTTCAAAAATTTGAATCAATCCTCTCTAAAGGATAACTACCCTCTGCCCATCATGGATCAAGTCCTTCAGACAGTGACTGGTTCAGAGATGTTATCAATGTTAGATGGTTTATTAGGGTAAAATCAAGTAGAAGTCAGTGAAGTAAACCAACATAAGACTGCCTTCACTACACCTTGGGGTACCTTTGCATATAATAGAATGCCCTTTAGTTTGATCAATGTTGGTGCCACCTTCCAAAGAGCAATAGACCTCACTTTCAGAGATGAAATGAGTAAATTCATTATGGTATATCTTGACAACTTGACTATCTTTTCCAAGCATCATCCTGATCATGTGCATCATCTGCAACAAGTGCTGGAATGATGTAGATAAAATAGTATTTCTCTAAATCCCAAGAAGTCAATTTTTGGGGTTATAGAAGAGAGACTTATTGATTACACTGTATCTCAAGAAGGCATAAATATTGACTTAGAAAGAGTCAAATCCATCCAAGAGCTTACTCTTCTCACTAGTAAGACTATAGTTCACTCTTTCTTCAAAAAGGTGAATTTTCTACAAAGATTCATTCCTGAGTTTGTAGAGAAGACTCACCACATTGTGGACATGATGAAAGGAAAGGCAACTTTCAGTTGGACTGAAGGAGGCAAATCAGAATTTTGAGACATCAAGGAAGCTATCACATATGCACCAATTTTGGTTTGTCTAGATTACACCAAAGATTTCATAATGTACAGTTATGCTTCTAAACACACACTTTCAAAAATTCTGGTTCAGTAGAACAAAGAAGGTGTGGAATCTCCTATATCATTTATGAGTTGTATTCTCAAATCTCATGAACTGAAATACTTAAACATGGAGAAGCATGCTTATGCAGTAGTCAAAGTGGTGAAACATTTCTGTTTTTACATTCTGAATTCATACATTGTTGTTCTAGTTCCTGATACAACAGTTAAGTCCATACTAACTCAACAAGAGTTTAGAACAAAAAGGAACAATTGGATTGCTAAAATCTAGGAGTTTGATCTAGTTATAAAACCAACGAAGCTTGTGTGAGGAAGAGGCCTCTGTCAGTTGATTGTTGATAACATATTAGAAGAAACAGGGCATGAAGAAATAGAAATTGAAGACATGCTAACAGTCCTCTTTATCACCATTATGAATGAGTGGTATTCGAATATTGCTCATTTCTTTACCTATGGTGAGTGTCCTACTCACCTATCTCGTAAAGAAAAGAGGACTGTTAAGTTGAAAGCTACCAACTTTGTCTTATGGGACAATGGTCTGTACAAGAGGAACCTTGATAGAGTATTCCTTTACTATGTGGATAAAGTGTAGCAGAACAAAATTTTAGTGTCTTTCCACAATCTAGCTTATGGAGGACATTTTTCTGCACCTATGACTGCTCATAATATTTTATGAGCTAGGTATTATTAGCCTACTCTGTTTCAAGATGCATACAAATGGGTACGTAGATGCAAACTTTGTCAATAGTTCATTAGAAGACCCAAATTGGCTGCATTACCTCTCAAGCTAGTAGTAATTAAAGAGCCATTTTAGTAATGAGGAATTGATTTTATTGGCACTATAAAATCATCCTCAAGTGCTGGACATGATTATGTCCTCACAGCCACAGACTACTTCACCAATTGGGTGGAAGCCATTCCAGTCAAGCATGCTACTTCAGAAGTAGTATGTAATTTTTTCAAAGAAAATATCATTACCAAGTTTGGGGTCCCAACCAATACTATAACAGATAATGCATCCTATTTCTCTTCTCATGAGATTACCCAGTTCTGCTTTTATTATGGGATTATCCTCTCCCACTCTTTTGACTATTTCTGCAAGGAAATGGCCAAGCAAAATCAAGCAACAAGAACTTGGTGACCATTATTAGGAAGCTGGTGGATGACAATCAAAGAACTTGGCATAAAGCATTGTTTGATGCTTTATGTGTAGATAGAATTACACCCAAGAGGGGGATAGGTATGTCACCATTCCAACTTCTATATGGTCTCAATGCAGAGATACTAATCACCCTAGAATTGCTAGCACTGAAGTTGGTGAAGGCAGTCAAAGATCAAACCTTTAAAGGTTCCATTGACAAAAGGATCATGTGTTTGATTGAACTAGATGAGTAGCGAACTATGGTGGTGGACCAAATTGCTGTGCATCAAAGTTTGGTAAAGAAGCTCTTTGATAAGAAAGCAAGGATTCATGATTTCTAGATTGGAGATCAAGTTCTGTTATGGGACAAAAGATGAGAACCAAAGGGAATGCATGGGAAATTTGATTCCTTATGGAGAGGCCCATTTGCCATTCATCGGTTCAATGGTGAAAATAATTTCTTATTGAAGTATCAAGATGACACACCTTTTTCACTACCTCATAGTGGGTAGCATCTGAAGCACTTCAATCCTTGAAGTATCAGATAAGATCAATTATACATATGTATAAATTTTGTATAGTCTTTAGTTTATTTTATGTTCATTTATTTTTGGCATCTTTCTTTTTGGGTAGCATGACTCTGTAGCCCAATGGCCTACATGAAGGCACTGAAGAATCTATATTCTACTCCCTTCAATTATTTTTACAATTGATAGAAGTTCCCCAACTGGAGCCAGCTGTTGTTCCCAAAAAATATCACTTATTTTTGTGGACAACATATAAGCTATTTTAGTCTTGCAGGCCAAAATGATCTCTTCCTTTTTTTAAAAATGTTCTGATGAGTGAAGTTTTTCAATTATTCAAGCATTTTCAGCTAAGGAACTCACAATTTCTATGGGTTCAACAAGTTTAACAGGTGAGCTCTCATAAATAAATAAGTTCTAAACACTTAGGCATTTCAAGGATGGTGCAACGCTGAGGTTCAATCAAAGTTCCATCGGCAGGATTCAAAGATTTGGAATGAATCAATGAATCGGTGAACCAATGAACCAATGAATTATTGAACCTTTGAACTTGGAAAGGTTTAATGTGGTTCAAGGTTCAAAGGTTCAAAAAGAGTTAAGCACTTCAAAGAGTTCAAAGAAGTTCAATTGATTCAAAGAGTTCAACGAGTTTGAAGACTTTGGCAAGTTCAAACGCTTCAAAGGTTCAATGGCTTCGATGAACTTTATAGAAAAGAAGACTTCAAAGAGTAAAGATTGAACCGTTGAACCATTGAAATTTGAACCAAAAGAGTTCAAAGTTCAAAGGTTCAATGAGTTCAATGAATTCAAATGACTTATAAAAATCAAAGGATTCGAAGAGTTAAGATTGAACCATTGAACCTTGAAATTTGAAAGGTTCAAAGTTCAAAGGTTTAATAAGTTCAACAAAATATGAAAGGATCCAGAAAGTTTGACAGTTCAGAGGATTTAAAGAAAAAAAATGAACCTTGAACTTTGAACCAAAATAGTTCAGAGTTCAAAGGTTCAAAAAGTTCCAGGCTTCAAAGAAATAGATTCAACCATTTAACCATTGAATCTTGAAATGAAAGCTTCAAAGGTTTAAAGTTTAAAGGTTCAAAGAAGTTCAAAGATGGTTCAACTAAAGAAGAAAAATAAAGTGAACGTGGCCTTTCAAAGAAGTTGAACCAAAGAGCCGATTGAACCAAAGAGCCATTGAACCATTGACCTGATGCACTCTGAGATGTTCAAGGTTCAAGGTTCAAAGTGGTTCAAGTGACCAACGACCGGTGACGTCCCCATATATGTCAATTTTAGGGTAATAAAATATCTATTTATTTTTGAATGTGGCACGAACTCGAGAATGATTTTAGTGAACAACTAAGGAAGGAGCTGAAGGATCCAGCAGAAGCGAGCAGGTAGCCCAAAGAGCTTAAATCACCAAGAAGAGATAAAATATAGCAAGGAAAGGGAGAACAACTATAGGAAATCTAGAAATATTTGTAGGATAATTATTTCTAGTAGGTGGAACAGTCCATCAGGTGGACATCAGAAAGCATGAACATTCAAAGGTGTGCCCTATTTTTCTTCTTTGAATAAAGGTGAAGTGGATAGCTACGTAAATATCATAAAAAAGACTAGGCAGCCCATGCTTGAGAGAAGACATTTCACATAATTAGAATGCCCAAGTTGAGAGGGATGACCTATTCTAGCAGGGCCCTTTCACAAAAATACAAGGCATTCAATTCAGCATGGGCCGTTTTCATGAAAACAATCACCTAAGTCTTTCTGGGAGTGTTATATATTGTAATCTCTCATTTTGGAGAAGGGATATCTCTTTTTTATCAGAAGCAAAGCTCTACCCAAATTGAAAGGTATTCCTAAGACTTTGAGCTCAGACTGTTAATCATATTTTATTATTTGAATGAAAAATCAAGTGACTTTTTAGACTTTGTGTTGAAATAGCTTGTGTTGTTTAGGAGACCGTTCTTATGTCTATTTCCTGAAGACCATCTTGTCCATTTAATTAAATAAGTAGAACTAGTGGAAGTAATTTGTAAGGTGTCCTAAAGCCAACTGTGGGAGACTTTGTGCTTCCATAAATTGTCTTTAGTGTGTGTTTTCTATTTTAGTGAAAAGGATCTTGGGAAGACTTTGTGCTCCCATTATCTTCCATAATTATTTTAATCCTTGGCAGTTGAGGTGGAGACTTTGTGCTACACTTCATTCTACTGTGTTACTACGTCCTGATCAGTGGAAGAAGCAACGAAAGACTGTGCTTTCATGGGTTTCTTGTGGTTACCATTATTGCCTGGGAAGAATCCTGCTGTTGGCTAAATATCACTTCTGAAAGAAGAGAGGTTCCTTCAGTAATTACACCAAAATTCTCCTCTATTCTATGAATATCATCTCTGAAAAAAAAGAGATGGATGGTATGATTTCACCCCTGTGTGTATTTTCAGCATATATATATATATATATATATATATATATATATATATATATATATATATATATTGTTTATAGGGAACCTCCCCTTGATGAGAGGAGAGATTTATCCTATTTTGATGTGGTAAACATGCATGCTATGGCCGATCAAATCTCCTTATGCT
Organism: Torreya grandis; assembly: GCA_037957365.1. Lineage (NCBI taxonomy): Eukaryota > Viridiplantae > Streptophyta > Pinopsida > Cupressales > Taxaceae > Torreya > Torreya grandis. The sequence goes on along the minus strand of JARHVA010000181.1, from coordinate 1,549,951 downwards.
GTGGTTGAAACACCTATTTTTCTACCAGTTAGCTGATGACAAAATATTCACCCAACAATATGGTCTATCTAAAATTATAGAACAAGTGGGAAAGAATGCATTTAGACTTGATTTTCCTCCATATATTTAGAATTATTTCACTATTAGTTTTGAAAACATACATCTTTTTGAGCCTTCTATGTTAAATAATGAAGATAAATGGTTGATACTACCTTCAATTGAAGACTTCATTCTGGATAATTAGTTATAATTGGAGGATGATATTTTCTATAAAATAAGGAGAGGAAAAAAAGAAGAGGAGTGAAAGAGCATTGGATGGTTGGGTTAAAGGAGCAACTACTTAGAAATAAAAAATGGCATTCCAAAGAATATGTTGGAAAGATATTTCCTTATAAATTTACTGAAGATGCTAGGGACTTATAAGCCTCAAGTTTGGGATGTGTGATCCAAAATTTGGATCTAATGTACCAACTATGCTTGATATATGTTTGCACCATATCCAATTTATTTAATGAATTCTTGTAAGATGTTATTGTAAGAAAATCCAAGTTAAAACATCAATTTAGATAAGTTACACTAGCATAATCAATATGAAGATGTTTTATACATATTCAAAGTGGTGAAGTGAGAAAATTTGAACTATTGAATTTGAGGGGTTTGTCATAGATAATGAAACCACCAATTTGTGTAGGTGGCAGTTACATAAATGTAGAGAGGATTATAAACCAAGTTAGTCAAGAATTAGTTCATAAATAATGAAACATGCATAAAGAACTAACTAACCAAGCCTATGGGAATTACAAAGGATAACAAGAAACAAATGAAAGAAAGCAACACCATATTACCTTCCCAAATGGATTCACCATACCCATGTGGCTCAAAAACATGTTTTCCCTTGATCAAGCATCCTTGTTTTTGTTAACAATGGTGGTAAACTCCTCCAATGCCTCAAGAACACTCCATAAAACCTAGGCTCTTGATTGTAAATCACTAAACTAGCCTATCAATGAAGCTTTATGGAAATGATTTAGCATTATAACTTTGTAATATTCAATCTTTGAATATATTTGAGCATAATAAATTTTCACCAAAATAGATTATAAATGATGTTCATGGCCTCTATGTTTATAGATTTTTGAGATTGGTCAGGATCAGCTTGAACCATCCATCTTGAGATGAAGATGTGTGGTTGAGGATAATCCTAATATTTTGGAATTAAATCCATAATTATATTCATCATGACCTTCAAAGAATTGGCATTGAAGAGGCATGAGAGGCATTAACTAGGCACGGGTGACCCATAATCATGATATTTTATGCACTTATGGCTTGATGGATGCCACCCCATAGATGATGTCACTAGGTGATGTAGATAATAGGAATCAATTTAAAAAAATAAATATCCAACAACTCTCATGGAAAATCCACTTAAGCTCTTGATTTAGATTAGTTATCCTTAAACAAGGTTAATCAACATTTATGCAATTATTTGAAAATTGGCCCTCAATTAATCAAAATGGTCAGGAAGTCATATTACTGGGTCATAATTTGACTAAAGAGGAACTAGAAGGTGATGTTAGATGCATTGGAGCTATATTACCACTTAATATTTTGTCAGTACCAAATAACAAAGGTACATGACGTGTAGCAATGAATTAGAAGAAAAGAGTGATCCAAAGAACTAAATGGCAAAATGGTCATTTTGACTCAAAATGATCTGATCAAAGTTAGCTGGCCCATAAAATGCATTTCCATATTTAAGGTTACTTTGACCTAAATTGGAACTTGTAAGTGACAATTTTGAACCATTTAGGGCATTATATGGATTTTGACCTAAAATGTGTATTTGAGTGCAATTCGAGTAAGATTGACAATTTCAACACAAATGGTGTTAGGAATTGGCTGTGTACATTTTGACCCTATTTGAGAAGGCATAATGAGACATTCAAGTGAAGAAACATTTTTTCAAAGAAAAGAGTTGTCAAAAATAAATTATAACAAACCCATGATGCCCCCTTGAGAGGACATACTAGGATGAAAGAGAAGGATGGACTCTCAAAAAAAGAGAGAAAGTGAGAGATTAACCCATGGAATAGATCACATCTAGATGAGCTAATGTTTGCACATGTGATTACCATCAATGATCAAAATATAATTAGAGGTATAATAGGCCCCAGAGATGGAGAGAATGGGAAAGATACAATCCATAAATGTAAGGGACACACTATAAATGTACCCAATTTGAGAGTACAAACTATGTGCTTACGACATTGATCAATCCCAAAACAAGTTGCACACTAAAATATTGCCATCATGGGCTTTAATGTGGAGAGCTTAGAATTAGAGGAAAATAGAGAATGTTCTACTTTAAGAAGGGAAGCGCCACTAGAATGGGGTCTCCAAAGAGAATATAATAAGTCCTCCAGTAGAGTAGATTTGATCATGACAAAATAGTTTTACCACAGTAGGGTGAATCTTGATCATTGATAAAGAATAAATAATGATTTACACTTTTAGAGATAATTTTATTTAGACATTGTTCAAATGATGGGCCCTACCATGGGTAATTGGCAAGTAAAATAGCTTAAGGATATAACCCAAAAGAAGTGGGTGCAAATGTACATGCAATAGGGTAATGGCTTATAAAGCCATATAAAGCCAAGCATATGAGAATGAACAAAGTGATGAGAGAGATGAAAAGACAAATGGAGATAGCTGAGCTAACCTCAATAGAAATTGATCACTACCTACATAGTTCCATGGACTCATGTTCCACCATGAACTTTAGACCAATGTAGTTCACCCAAGTTTGGGAGAGAATGGAATGAAGAATGATGAAAAATGACCAAGAATTGATTAGAATCAAAATGTATTCAAATAGATGCACATCGAAGCATAGACATGAGTGCTAAAATGCATGATACCTAGAAGCCTAATTCCATATCATGAGCCTAAGTTTTGTAAAGTGTTCTTGAGAATCCTTCATCGGAGCTGATGTTGACGTTAAGACCTTGAGACCTATGCACAAAGTGCTTACTATAACAAAGGAATTTAGGCATCCTAAGTATGAATAACTTATAATGACATAAGATTCCAATTGTGCTGAGGCAGTTCAAATGTGAACACCTATAACTAAGGATAATGTTAAAATAATGACCAAAACTAGAGTTACAACAATTTACATTTAAACAAAAAAGCAAAAGATAAAGAAAAGACAAACATGAATGAACCTAACTTGAAATCAAGATATGATCTTAATTAGGAACAAAATGTTTAAAAACCTTTGTCTTAATGACATGAGACCAAGATATGAATAATCAAGATCCATGTGGACCATCAAGGCATTCTTCAATATAAAAGAGAAAAGTAAAATCAAATAGAAAAAACAAGACACTAACAACAATCAAATAAACAAAAAACCATGTAAATAACATAGGATCAAGATATAAATAATCAAGATCCATATGAATCATCAAGATGTTATGAAACACAAAAGAGATAAGCAAAAAAAAAACATAAAAACAAGACCAAGACGAGACAAGAAGTAATAAAAAGAGAAAAGGAGAAGAAATAAAAGGAGAGGTGCAAAAGCACAAAAAAACACAAAGAGAACTCAAATAAACACACACAAACAACAACCAAGTTAGTGGAGTTTAGAGACAAATGTTCATGCATGTGTGGTAGAGGTGTTACTTTCCACAACATCATAACAAAGAACAATGAAATGATAATTATTCCATAATTAAAGAAAAACAATGATAGAAGAAATGGGGGAAGAGAAGAAAAGGAAGGGGTTGGTCGAGCTGACTCTAGATGTATAAAAAAAGTGGATGTTACCTACATAGTTCCATGGATGCATGTTCCAACATGAACTTCAGGCCAAATGTATTTCTCCCAAGAAATGGGATAGAAGGAAAATGATGATCAAACTAGCATGAATAATGTTATAGAAGAAATGGAAGATATGAAAAACAAATGAGAATAGTCTGGAAAACAAGAAGCTGATGAGATGAGAAAGAATGATCTTGTAAAATGGCAAGTGCATGGGACGAGATGAAATGAACTGGTGTTTCTATGCTTTCAAAATGGCAAGAGCATTCTTTCTTAACATTTACTTATAAAATGGTGAGAGTGTTCAAACTTAACAGTTGCTCATAAAATTGTGAGAGTGTGGGACAAGATGAAATGAACTGGTGTTTCTATGCTTACAAAATGGCAAGAGCATTCTTTCTTAATAGTTTCTTGCAAAATGGTGAGAGCATTCAAACTTAACAGTTACTCACAAAATAGTGAGAGTGTGGGATAAGATGAAATGAACTGGTGTTTCTATGCTTGAAAAATGACAAGAGCATTCTTTCTTAATAGTTGCTCACAAAATGGTGAGAACATTCAAACTTAACAGTTACTCACAAAATGGCAAGAGTGTGGGATGGTGGAACATGAATGTAAAAATGTATAGAAGTGTGAGATGATATTTTTACTCTTCTATGGATCATGTTTTTATGTTTTTGGTATTTTCAAAGTATGTCTAATGTTTTTAGTGTTTTTAGGATAAAATATGCACAAGGTGGGACCATCTAGTCAAGGAGATGCACGTCCTGAGACTAGAGGTTTCAATAAGATATCTAAGCTAGCTGCAACAGCCCATGCTCACAAATTGGTGAGAGTGAGGTTATTGATAAAATAAGAAAGCAATAAAGGCTTGTACTAAGAAGATGCAGTTGTTATCCTGTTGGAAGCTGCATAAGATTGTCCTGGTTGAATTGCTTTGTAGAACTACTTTTAAAGATGTTCATAATGCTCATGAGACATAATTGAGATCATAATTAGTTAAGGGACAAAATGTGTTCAAGATTATAACATGCCTTAGACATAACAAATAATATGCCTCTTGAAGAGCAATCTAGAATAGGATGAAAAATGTGCTCAGAGTGCCAAGGGTTCAAAGCCTTTACTATCAGGATTCATGAAAAGTGGACCAGGGTAGTATAAAATGTGTTTAAGGTAAGATAAAAGGGTTGGATAAAATTATGATCATATAAGTTGTCCCTAAGTCAGGGGTCTTATAGATAATGGTTCAAATTTGTTCATGCATAGAACCTCTTAAGGTGTATGATGTTCATGGGCTCTGAAAGTTCTTCACCATTAGGTTTATCCAATCAATATGCTCCTAACCCATAGTTTACTATGACATTATATGGTCCTAATCAATTAGGCTAAAACTTGCCTTTCTTCTTAGGTTCAACATTTGTGTTCTTCTGGTTATCTTTCAAAACTAAGTCACTAATCTCAAATTCTTGAGGGAGAATTAATTTGTTGTAGCTTCTCTACAATCTATTCTAGTAGGCCTACAAGTTTTCTAGAGTAGCCAAACGCTTACCATCAAGATGTTCTAGTTCTTACAACTGTGAAGCTCTATAGTATTCATCATCTTCAATGTGCTCCAATGATATTATTAATGATGGGATCTCAATCTTGATTGAGATGATAGCTTCAGTGCCAAAAATAAGGGAGTATGGATTAGCTCCAGTTGGGGTGTGATGATTGGTTCTATAAGCCCAGAGGGTAGGAAAGAGTTGCAAGTGCCAATTATGACCAACATCATTGACAATCTTTTTAAAGATGGCTAGAATGGTTTTATTTGATACCTCAGCTTGTCTATTGCCTTGTGGGTTATATGGATTGGATTTCTTGTGCTTGATCTTGAATTTTTCACAAAGATATTTCACATCTTGGTTTACAAAGGATCAACCATTATCAGATATAATACTAGTTTGGATACCATATTGACATATGATATGGTAATGAATGAATTTGGTTATTTATTTATCGATAACATAAGTGAGAGGAATGGCCTCAATCCACTTGGTAAAGTATTCATTTGTAGTCAAAATGTGCTTATGGCCATCTGAAGATGTTGGGTTAATTTTTCCAATGAGATCAAGACCCCATATGGAGAATGACCATGGTGTTTTAATTGGCTACAATGGGAAAGAAGGTATATGTATCAAGTTTCCATGCTACTGGTAAGGAACACACTTATTTACATAATTACAAGCATCTATATCCATTTTGGACCAAAAATAGCCTATTTTGAGAAGTTTATTTGCTAGGACTACACCATTGGTATGGGCCCCACACATTCCTTCATGAACCTCCTTTAGTGCCAGCTTGGATTCTCCCAAAGATAAATAATGAAGAAGCATTCCATCATAGCCTTTTTGATAAAGTGTGTTTTCAAGGAGGATATAAGATGTTAAGCGATGAAGGAAAAGTTTTTGTTGGTTATTGGAAAGGTTAGCGGGAAATACATGGCTATGGAAATAGTTATAAAAATCTTGGTACCATGGTGGCTTAGGTGAGAGATTAAGATCAATAATGGTGCATATCCTCTCTAAATTTGATATAATATGTGTTGGTTGAAGAATATTTTTGATTAAGAACTGATACTCTTTAGCACTATCATGCATTTGAATCATGGAACTAATTGTTGCCATGGCATTAACAGATCTATTGTTAACTCATGGTACTTGCTTAAACTGTAGAGATTTAAAATGTGTTTTAAGGTTATCAACAATTTGATTGTAAGGAATAATATTATCATCTCTTATTTTATACTGATCAGTAGTTTGATTTATGATTAGCTACGAATCTCAATAGACCTTTAAGCTTTGAATATCCCACTGTATGGCAAGATGGAGCCCTAAAACCATGCCTCATACTTGGCCATATTATTTGTACACTTAAATTATATATGGAATGCTTTGGGGATCAAATCCTCCTGTGATGTGATCAATAATATGCTAGCTCTAGATCCTTGAGATGTGAATGATCCATCAAAATAGAGCATCTACTATTTAGGCTCTTGTGATGCTTATTCTATCATCATGAGATAATCATCTGGAAGGTCAAAGTTGAGAGGTTGAGTGGCTGTAATAGGAGCTTCCACAAGTTAGTCCACAAGAATCTACCCTTTGATTGCCTTTTGATTCTGGTATTCAATATCAAACTCACTGAGGAGCATAATCCATTTAGCCATGCATCCTTGGAGAGTTGCCTTAGATAAGAGGAAATTGAGAGGATCTATCTTGGTGATAACAATAGTTTTATAATTTAGCATATAATTTTGAAATTTTTGAGTGGAAAACACCATAGCTAAACATGATTTCTCAATAGGCATATAATTATGTTCATAGGCTACCAATGTGTGGCTTAAATAATAAACCACGTATTCCTTACCATGATCATTATGCTGAGCCAAAAGTGCCCCCAGTGCATGTTTTATGAATGAGATATAAAAAAGTAGTGGCCTTCCTTGTGTCAGAGGTCATAAAATTGGTGGATTAGCCAAATATTTTTTAATCTTTGCAAATTCTATTTGACAATCTTCATCCCACTAAAATGTTACCCCTTTCTTTAAGAGATGGATAAATGGGTGGCACTTATTTTCTAGTTGAGAAATGAACCTGCGTATAGACTGGATCTTACCTTGTAGACCTCACAAATATTTAAGATTGTTTGGTGGAGGCATTTGCATAATGGTGGTGACCTTTGCAGGGTCGACTTCAATCCCTTGTTGTGATACAATGAACCCTAGTAATTTTCTTGATGTGACTCCAAAGACACATTTCTTAGGATTCAAGTGGACTTTATATGTATGAAGCCTCTCAAATATTCTTTATAGAATATCAGGGTGTCTAGTTCTTATTCTTGATTTTGATAGTATATCATCAACATAGTCCTCGATAATGTCATGCATTATGTCATAGAATATGACGGTCATTACACGCTGATATGTGACTCCATCATTCTTCAAACTAAATGGCATGACTTGGCAATAGAATGTCCCCCATAGAGTGGTGAATACGGTCTTATACTAATCTTCAAGAGCTATTTTGATCTGATTGTAACCAAAAAATTCATCCATTAAGGATAACATCTCATACCCAGCAGTTGAGTTGACAATCATGTCGATGTTTGGTAGAGAAAAATCATCTTTGGGACATGACTTGTTGATATCATGAAAATTTGTACAACACATATGCCTAGGGTCTTTTTACTTATTAGCACTATGTTATAAATCCATTTAAAGAAGTCCAATGGTCTGATAAAATTTGCTCCTAACAACTTTTCCAACTTAGCCTTAACCAAAAGGGCAATGTGTGGGTGCATCTTTCTTAACTTTTGCTTGATGGGTTTAGCATCAAGGTTACAAACTAGATGATGCATAACTAAATTTGGATCCAGGTCTAGCATGTCAAAATATGCCCATGTAAATATGTCTATATAATCCTTAAGAATGGATATAATATGTTCATGTTCTACTTCATTAAGGGAAGCTCTAAGATAAATATTTTTAGGATCCTCATGGGTTCCCAAATTCACTTCTATTATGCTCTCCATAAAGAGTGTGGATCCATCCTCTAGAATTGTAATCAATATATGGTCATGATCTTCTTCTACTATATCTTCTTGTTTTTCCTCCTAAAGATCTAGATAATATGAAGAATCAAAATCTGCCTTCTCAAGTAAAGGCCAATTGGCAAAGACCTCTAAAAACTCAAGAGCAAGACACTTAAATATTTGATGTTGTTCTAAAGAGATGCTTATACTAGCTATGGAACTTGGGCTAGATGGAATTTCTACATCCTGAGGGGATGAACAAAATTTCATACTTGGGAGGGCTTGAAACAAGTTTTCACTCAAAGGCTTGTCTTTTTCTTTACTTTTTCCCTGATCAACAAGTGCCTCAAAGAGGTTTTCACCTGAATATCTTGATGTTTGTTCTTTATTATGACCAAGTAAGTTTTCCCACTCTCTAAAGTAGGTAAAACAATTCAATGAAAAATCAAAACCCTGTTTATGATCCCTAATGGGGAATGCATCTCATAGGCACATGTATTCTATAATCAATTCTTCATTTTGAAACTCATCAAGGCATATAACTTAATTTTTTTGATCCCAATCTATGAGTTCAAGATGGCAAAGGCATAGGTTACACTGAGGGTTTGCTTCAAGATGGGAAGCACCAATGGTAAAGATATAATGTCCTGCTTCAGGAAGGGAAGCACCACTAGGATGGGTTTTGCTTCAAGATGGAAAGCTCCAATAGGATGAATTTTTGCTTCAAGATGGGAAGCTACAATAGGTGTTATGGTCAATATGGCATTTGAATCAAACAAATATAAATCAACAAGCTCATCAAAAAGGCTATAATAGGATGTTGCATCACTGCTAGGAGTCTCGTTACCAGTCATTTTGGAAGAGGCACTACCAAATTTTATGAGGTCATCCTCTAGTGGTTTAAATTTGAGACCATGATTCCCATTGACAACTCCAGCTGATAAGGGCTCTAAAATTCCTTGTGCCTAGGGGCCAAGGCCTTTCCCTGTATAGTCAAGATGATCCATTATCCTATTAGGGATATGATACTTTGGATTCTAAAAATAATCTACAAGGACCTTAGAATATAACCAATTTCCCTCGATAAAAGCCTCTCAATCTTTCTTTGGTGTAGTTATAGGTATAAAAACCACATGAGGTTTTGGTTTCTTCTTCTTTGGTTTCCAAATTTGATCGGGTCTGTTAGAAGTCTATGAATTTTTAGGCTTACCAAATGTTTTATGGGATTTTGGTAATTTTTCAATATGGACACCCTTTAGATGGTACATGGAAATTCCTACATCTTTAATAATAACCTACTTGCCCAGAGCTATAAGAAATGGATCAGTTGAAGTGGAGGCTAGATCACTAGGGTTTATATAATTAGATGGAGATTGATGAGAAATGATGGCTTTGTTCTTCTTTGCAATGAATTCAGAACCTAGGCAATAGTTATAATTACAAAACTCTACTTCAAGATGTTTATAGTATTGGTATGGTTGCTGATCAATAGGAATAGTAACCTTGATCCCATCATGGGGAAACTTAAGGCATTGGTGAAGAGTAGATGGAACTGCTTGTACTTCATGGATCCAAGGATGACCAAGAAGTATGTTATAAGGAAGCTCAATATCCACATGGAATAACATGTGATGAGAAATAGACCCAACCATGACTAGAAACCAAATTGTACTAGATGACTCCCTCTCAGCATTATTATAAGCCTTGATTGTAATAGTCTCTAGCTGATTTTTTTTATCCAAGTAACCCAATCATCACACCAATTTAAGAGATATGATGTTCAACCCTGAACCATTATTTATAAGAACCCACTTGATCTTGTGATCTGCAATGATTATCTCAATGTATAGTGGGTTATTATGGTTTGGGCCAAGGGTGGACATGTCCTTTTGATCAAATGTGATTTGCTAAAATGAAGATAAATGTCCAACTAGGTTCTAGAATTGATCAAGGTTTATATCATTAGGCACAGTAGACTCTTGTAAAAGTTTTTTGAAGATGGTTCTCTAGACATCAGATGTCTACAAGAGTTCTAATATGGAAATTTGCATAGGGGTTTTATCTAATTGATCTGTTATACTAAAAGGCCTTTGAATTATGGATTGAACTAGTTTGGTCTTTATTGGGACAATATTTAGCTTTAGAACTATTGGCACAATGTTCTCATTGGGCTTATAGAAAAAAGTGGGTGAAGGGCCCTGGATGGTAACTCATGGGCATTTATTTGTAACTACATAACCTAGAGGTGACAAGGAGTCATCATAATTAGAGGAGTGAGGCAAAGGGCCTTGAATGGTGATTCATGGGTGATTAATGGTATTTCTATAATTTTGGGTCAGTGAGGAGCCTTTAGAAGAATGGTACTTTTGTTCAAGATTAGTAACCCATGAAAATAGAGTAGCAACATGATGATGTGAACTTGACATGGCATTACTAGGGGGAGAGGGTGCTGACCCTATAATGATGGGTCTCATGTTGCGAGGAACATGAGATTGGCCACATGGTGTCACAGTAATAGTGGCAATGTGGGTTATAGAAATGCATCCCATAGTGTTATTTTAGTCATAAGGTACATTATTATAAGCCACATTATTAGTGTGGGGATCATGATCTTTATTATGCTCATTATGATTCTAACCTTGTTATTGGTTTTGATTCTACCTCTATCCTTGATTATGACCATTTTGATTGTTTCTTGGTGGTGGTGGATCATGTCGAGGAAAAGGGTCTTTGTAGATTCCCATATCCTATTTATGTCCTAATTAGGGGCCAACTTAATTTCTAACTCACCATTTTCAATAAAGTTCTCAATAATATGTCACAATTTAACACAATGATATGCACAATGACCAACAACATGATTAAAGTTACACCATTCATTCTCTTTGTACCAATCTAGTTTTGGCTGATCTTGAGGAAATGGCCTTGATACTGGCCGTATAATTAAATTAGTTACAATGAGATTTTGTAACATTGTTTCAACTGATTCTTCTAACTTGCTAAAGACTCTAAAATTGTTATGAAATGTCCTTCATGAAGATTGTCTTTGCAAAGTAGGTAGTGGATTTGAGGGAGTTAATTGTATATTTGGAGGAGGCATAGCCTATACCATTTGTACATGTCTTATTTCTATCACCGCATTTCCAATCATGTTCTTATTTTTGCTAAAGCTCTTAGGCTTATCCTGTATAATTGTTTGAGCTAGTGATTTAGTTTGATTAGATGCTTGTCCTTGTGTAAAGATCTTAACAAGGCCCCTAACAATAAGAGACTTCTCAATATGAACTCATTTGTCATTAATTTATTCAAATGAGTTAGCACAAGCTAACTATAGATTATGCACAACTTCAAGATGCAAATTCTATGCAAAGATATTAGCCAACTATTTGTCTAATAAATTGTGTTGAAATTGGCCTGCCAATGCTATCCACTTTTGTAGATATGCAACAAAACTTTCACCATCACGCTGTTTGGATTTGCATAAGTCAACAATGGTCAATTCATGTTCTATGTGTTAGGTATGTGGAGCTAAAAGCTTCACCAAGGAGCATAGACAAACAGGTTCGGGTCTACACAGACGCCGGCGTCGGTCAGGAGCGACCGACGTCGGTCAGTTGCAGTTCAGAGGCACCGACGTCGGCAGTATGGTCGGCTGGCGACGGTCACAGGCGAACAGACAGGAACCGACGTCGGTTACCTGCGTGTCCAGAGAGCTATTTCCGAGGACAGAAGCGAGTGTTTGCATGATGAGTTTGAGTTGTAGACTCATGCTCGCGTCTCTATTGTTAGCAATATTATTTTTAGAGCCCTTGTTGAAGAGGCTTAACTGTTTGTTGTAAGAGCATGCTTAAGTATCCTATTTCTATATGTAGGAGAGATCTTCTAAGCTATTGTAAGATGATGAAGTGTATGAGAGTGTAATTGAGTACGAAGTAGAACATTGTGAATGTTTGAAGGACTGTACTTTAGAGAGAACTCTTAAGGAATAGAGATCTAGTGAGAGATCTTGTGTGCATCTGAGAGAGGTGTGGAAGAACGAAGTTCTTCATTTGTATTCCTATTGTAAAGAGTTTTTAATACAAGTTTTCAGGGTGTTTTCTTGTATATCTTGTTCTGTGCTATTTATCATTTCAGTTACTTATCTATCTGATTTATTTCCGCATTCATTGCTTTCATAAGTGTAATCCATTGTTGGTTGATCCCCAACAAGTGGTATCAGAGCTCAGGTTCACTAACAGGTGGTTCAGATCTGTGTAGTGTGTTCGGATTACAGGTTGCTCACAGGGATTTCTGTTTGAGTGGGAGAAGCAATGGCAGAGGAAAGTAAGTTGAGAATGGAAAAGTTTAATGGCAAGAACTATCAGCACTGGAGAATGCAGATAGAGGACTATCTGTATCAGAAGGATCTTTACTTACCGTTAGGTGGGATAGCAAAGAAGCCCAAGGACATGGAGGATGAAGAATGGGAAGTTCTTGACAGAAAGGCTCTTGGTTCTATAAGACTGAGTCTGGCCTCCACTGTGATATCTAATTTGTCACAGGCAAAAACTACAGTAGAGTTAATGACCACGTTAGCAAATCTATATGAAAAACCCTCCGCTTCAAACAAGGTATATTTGATGAAGCAGTTATTTAATTTGCATATGCAAGAAGGTGGATCTGTTTCTAATCACCTGAATGATTTTCATGGTATTGTTAATCAGTTAAGTTCTGTTAATATTTCATTTGAAGATGAAATAAAGGCTCTTTTAATTTTATGTTCTTTGCCTGAAAGCTGGCATGGCTTGGTAATGGCAGTTTCTAATACTGCTTCTGCTTCGAATATTTTAAAAGTAGAGGATGTGGTTAGTGTTATTTTGAATGAGGAAATACGCAGGAAAAGCACAGAAGAGACTTCTGGGACATCCGGGAACGCTTTAAATTTCGAGAGCAGAGGAAGGCAAAAAGAAAGGAGCAAGAGGAGATCAAGATCTAAGTCTAAGGGAAGAGGCAGATCCAAATCCAGGAATGGCAGAAGGCCACAATGCTGGAACTGTGGAAAGTTGGGGCACATAAGCAGAGATTGCTGGTCAAAGCCTAAGGAGGACAATCAGCACGAAGGAAAGGAAGAGACAAAGGTTGCAGGTATTGCACAGGATGCTCTTATTTTCTCTTTGCATAATAACATAGAATCTTGGGTATTAGATTTTGGTGCGTCTTTCCATGCTACCCCTAACAGAGAATATTTCAGTGACTATGTCCATGGAGATTTTGGAATAGTATACTTAGGGGATGATGAGCCTTGCAAGATTATTGGCAAAGGTAAAGTGCAGCTAAAGATGCAGAATGGCAACACATGGGTGTTGAGGGATGTGATGCATGTTCCTAGTTTGAAGAGAAATCTGATTTCTGCAGGTAAGCTTGGTGATGAGGGTTGTACAGTAACTCTCACAGCATATTCTTGGAAAGTGACCAAGGGTGCACTTGTTATGGCCAGAGGTAAGAGAGAAGGTACTCTCTATTTGTGTAATTGTATTACTAACAAATCTCCTTCAGTTTTATCTACTTCAGATGTGGATGCTAAATTGTGGCACTCAAGGCTTGGCCACATGAGTGAGAAGGGGATGTCTATCCTGAAGTCTAAAGGTATGCTTTCAGATTTGAAAAGTATGGATCTAGAATTTTGTGAGCATTGTGTGTTTGGAAAACAGAAAAGGGTTAGTTTTCTAAAGACTGGGTCTACTAAGAAAAGGCAGAAGTTGCAGCTTGTTCACACAGACGTGTGGGGACCGGCTCATGTAGCCTCTATTGGCGGATCACAGTACTATGTTACATTCATAGATGACGCCACAAGAAAGGTATGGATCTACTGTATTAAAAAGAAATCTGATGTTTTTGAGACTTTTAAGATATGGAAAGCCATGGTTGAGAATGAAACAGGCAAAAGATTAAAGTGCTTGAGATCCGATAATGGTGGTGAGTTCTGCAGTCTTAAGTTCAAATTGTATTGTTACATAAATGGAATCCGTAGGCAAAAGACGGTTCCAAGGACACCTCAGTAGAATGGTATTGCTGAAAGGATGAACAGGACTATTATGGAGCGTGCAAGATGTATGAGATTGCATGCAGGGTTGCCCTTAGAGTTTTGGGCAGAAGCAGTTGACACCGCAGTGTACCTGATCAACAGAGGACCCTCTACTGCTCTGGATGGTGGAATTCCAGAAGAGGCATGGACAGGTAAAAAGGTTGATCTTTCATATCTCAAAGTTTTTGGTTGTGAAGCCTTTGTGCACATAGATAAGGAAAATAGAAAGAAGCTAGATGCTAAGTCTATGAGGTGCACGTTTATAGGCTATGGCTCAGATGATTTTGGTTTCAGATTTTGGAATCTAGGAACTAACAAGGTAATCAGGAGCCGTGATGTTGTTTTCAACGAAAGAGTGATGTACAGTGATCAGACAAGGAAGCTAGATCAAGCTGGGCAGAGCAATAATGAGTTGGATGAAATTATGGTCCAAAATGAGCTCGCGGGAAAAAGAAATAATCACTTACAGGAAAACACAGAGACCGACGTCGGCAGGTTTGGCACCGACGTCGGCAGTACAGAAACCGATGTCGGTCATACAAAAACCGACGTCGGCAGACCAGGCACCGGCGTCGGCCAGGAAGAACCGGCGTCGGCCAGTAACAGGTCTACAGGTGGCCGAGGTCGGTCACTGTCAGAAAATTTGGGTGGACAGATTGTTGAAAACGAGTCCAAGACACCAATCAGGAGGTCTGAAAGGGTAAGTAAGCCTCCAATTAGATACTCTCCTTCTTTATATTATTTATTGCTAACCGATGGTGGAGAACCAGAAAGTTTTGAAGAAGCTTTACAGGTGGAGTCCAGGAGTAAGTGGGAGCATGGCATGATTGAGGAGATGGAGTCCTTAAGAGAAAACCAAACATGGGATTTGGTTGAATTGCCAGCTGGTAAGAGAACACTGAAGAACAGGTGGACTTACAGGTTAAAGGAAGGTGAGGATGGTTAGATGAGATACAAGGCCAGATTGGTTGTAAAAGGATTTGCACAAAAGCCAGGTATTGACTTTGGCGAAATTTTTTCTCCAGTTGTTAAGATGACTTCTATAAGGGTTGTACTATCTTTGGTTGCTTTTGAGGATTTGCATCTCGAGCAGCTAGATGTTAAAACAGCATTTCTTCATGGAGATTTAGATGAGGAAATTTACATGGAACAGCCAGAAGGTTTCGAGGTCAAGGGTAAGGAGAAACTAGTGTGCAGGTTAAAGAAAAGCTTGTATGGCCTCAAGCAAGCTCCAAGGCAATGGTACTTGAAATTTGACAGGTTTATGACTGAGCATGGTTTCAGTAGGTGTCAATCAGACCATTGTGTATACTTTAAGAGATTTGATAATGGTAGATACATTATTCTATTGTTGTATGTAGATGACATGCTGGTTGCAGGGTCTCACATGCAGGACATCTCAGAGCTTAAAGTGAAGTTAGCTCAAACGTTTGCCATGAAGGATTTGGGAGCAGCTAAGAAAATCCTTGGCATGAGCATTAAGAGAGACAGAGAAAATCACAGGTTGATATTGTCTCAAGAAGATTATGTGGACAAGGTGTTGAAACGGTTCAACATGCAGGATGCGAAACCGGTAAGCACACCTTTGGCAGGACATTTCAAGTTAAGTAAAGAACAATGTCCCGATTCACATGATGAGGTAGAGTACATGAACAAGGTTCCATATTCTTCCGCAGTAGGAAGTTTGATGTATGCAATGGTGTGTACTAGACCAGATATTGCCCAAGCAGTGGGAGTAGTAAGCAGGTATATGGCCAATCCAGGAAAGGAACATTGGAAAGCAGTACAATGGATCCTTAGATATCTGAGAGGAACCAGCAGCAGACACTTATGCTATGGAGGTTCAGATACATCTCTACATGGCTATGTAGATTCAGATATGGCAGGGGATTTGGATGGCAGGAGGAGCACTACAGGTTATGTTTTCACTGTAGGTGGAACGGCAGTTAGTTGGATTTCTAAGTTGCAGAAGGTTGTAGCCTTATCAACTACAGAAGCAGAATATATTGCAGCTACAGAAGCTAGCAAGGAAATGATATGGATGACACGGTTCATGGAAGAGCTTGGAAGGGAGCATGGGAGTTGCAGATTGTATAGTGACAGTCAAAGCGCAATCCATTTGGCTAAGAACTCAGCTTTCCATTCTAGAACCAAGCACATACAGCTAAGGTACCACTTCATACGGCAGGTATTGGAAGATGGTGAGTTGAAGCTGGAAAAGATCCATACAGACATTAATCCTGTGGATATGCTAACAAAGCTGGTTACTAAGGAGAAGTTGAATCTTCATTCAACTTCTGTTGGTCTTCACGATTGAGTTGAAGATGGAGGAGCTAGAAGATCTTGCTGTACAGGGATTGGTGCAGCTGGTTTATCTCCAAGTGGGAGATTGTTAGGTATGTGGAGCTAAAAGCTTCACCAAGGAGCATAGACAAACAGGTTCGGGTCTACACAGACGCCGGCGTCGGTCAGGAGTGACCGACGTCAGTCAGTTGCAGTTCAGAGGCGCCGACGTCGGCAGTATGGTCGGCTGGCGACGGTCACAGGCGAACAGACAGGAACCGACGTCGGTTACCTGCGTGTCCAGAGAGCTATTTCCGAGGACAGAAGCGAGTGTTTGCATGATGAGTTTGAGTTGTAGACTCATGCTCGCGTCTCTATTGTTAGCAATATTATTTTTAGAGCCCTTGTTGAAGAGGCTTAACTGTTTGTTGTAAGAGCATGCTTAAGTTTCCTATTTCTATATGTAGGAGAGATCTTCTAAGCTATTGTAAGATGATGAAGTGTATGAGAGTGTAATTGAGTACGAAGTAGAACATTGTGAATGTTTGAAGGACTGTACTTTAGAGAGAACTCTTAAGGAATAGAGATCTAGTGAGAGATCTTGTGTGCATCTGAGAGAGGTGTGGAAGAACGAAGTTCTTCATTTGTATTCCTATTGTAAAGAGTTTTTAATACAAGTTTTCAGGGTGTTTTCTTGTATATCTTGTTCTGTGCTATTTATCATTTCAGTTACTTATCTATCTGATTTATTTCCGCATTCATTGCTTTCATAAGTGTAATCCATTGTTGGTTGATCCCCAACACTATGTTGTATGAGAAATGATTAACAAACTTTTTTGATAAGTCATTCCAATCTATAACTGATCCCTTGGGTAGTTTAAGTAACCAATCAAGAGCTTGTCCCACTAAACTTCATGGAAATAGTCATAATAAGTACTCGCTACTATAAGTAACCTCTTGACACAAGACAAAGAATAATTGTATGTGTTCACATGAATCTCCTCTCCCTTTGTTTTTGTCAAATTTGGGTGTCTCAAAATAAGGTTGAAAGGGGTTTTGGAGAATAGATAAGTTAAATGGATATAGGCATAACTCATCAAATTTGTAATTTTTGACTCTATTATTCATCTCTAATCTTTGGATAATTTCCTTCATAGAATTCCATTCTTGTATGTTTGGTGCATTTGTGGATTGGATAAGATATTTTTGGGGTGGGATGTGCCCCTGGTTTTGTTTCTATTAGGATGAAATGTGCCCTTGGTTTTGTTACTGTTGGGGTGGAATGTGCCCTTGATTTTGTTGCTTTTGAGGTGGAATGTGTCCCTAGTTTTGTTGTTGTTGGGGTGGAATGTGCCCCTAATTTTGTTATTGTTGGGGTGGAATATGCCCTTGGTTTTGTTGTTATTGGGGTGGAATGTGCCCCTAGTTTTGTTGCTATTGGGGTGAAATGTGCCCTTGGTTTTGTTGCTATTGGGGTGGAATGTGGCCCTGATTTTGTGTGGATCTATAGGGAGCATATACGTTTCAATCCATGATTTGGTTCTGATTTACTACTTGAGTTGAGAACATAGGCCGTTGATTCTTGGATTGTAAAACATTCCTTGAATCTAGTTGTTTCATATTTTGTTGATTTTAGAAATTTCTATGTTTATTTACCAATCTTTGGTTTGTTTGAGGGATTTCCTCAATTCAAACTAAATGTTTGGGTTTCTAAGTTTTTAAAGTAATAAGAGGTTCTTGATGATTGAAGAATATATGTTCCATATCAAATGGAACATCTTATAAGGTCTCTTATGAATTTAACTGTTCATTTAGATTACCTTGATCCACTATGGTAATATTCTCATCCAATACTTATTGCATATTTTCCACCATATATTCATGTTATTTCAAAACATTATTGTGAATTGAAGTGGCAACTAGGGAGTTAGTTAAGTTTGTGACAAGTTGATTTGCATATCATTGACTTATTATCTTGATCTTAGCTAGAAGATCCAGATTTGTGGGTTTTGACTCTATTTGTATTTCCTTTCCTTTGTTAGAAGAAGAAGGTATGTCTATTTTTTCAAAAGCTTTCTCTTGCCATCATTTTTCTCCTTCTCTAACCAAGGTATGTAATTGTTCTATAGGAAAGTCATAAGGTAGTCTAGCACATGATTCTATCAATATAAGAAGGGATTAATCTTGATCTTTTTGGGGTTGATATTCATTGTAATCATCTTAAAATCCTACTATTGTGGGGATATCATCAAAAATAATGAGGTTATGTTCACCATCATAAAATTTCCCATCCTCATAACTAAGGCCATAAGAGGCCCCACTATGAGTGAACCTTTGAGTCATGTCTAAAAAGAGCTGTTCTGCGTGTTTGACTAACTTTGGACCAATGCTCGGTAACCAATCAAAGTATGCTTTGTCTCTCTTTTAAACAAATAACCAAGGTGCCAATGAGACTATAAGGGAGGGTGGTTTGAAACCACACACAATTTAGAATATTTGGTTCATGAAATTACTCAACCTTTGGTAAAGTTGAAATCATATAGATCGGAAGAGATTAAGGTAACTCAAAGACCCAAGGTGAAAACTAGTACACCAAATCCTAGATCTTTGTGATACACCCACACTACAAAAGTTAGTTTTAACTTCGACAAGTTGACCCTATAAGTTTAGAGGAAATCTCTCCGAATTTTGAAGAAGATAAAATGAACTAAGAAACTCAAGATGTAAAGACATACATGAATCACTAAGTATAAGGCTAGGACCAAATAGGCAACACAACATCATCACATGATTTTAGTAGGATAAAATATGTTCTATGACCCAAAGAGTGAGTAATACACAAGATGATTTGAGTCCACTAAGATGATAATGTGATTTTGAGTCTTAATAAATGACCTTCAATCCAAATAGAAAATTGAACCCAAGTTAAAACAAGCTTAGTGTACAAATGGAAAACCCACTTTGATGCACTAACCCTTAGAACTAAGAAAGGTTCAATTTTGAATGTGGATTATAAATTAAGGATTTAAACAAATTGTGTAAAAGATATAGACTCAATTGGGCAACATGACTGCAACAAGGTGGATGACATGACACAAAGCTTTTGATAACAGATTGAACAAGGAAAAGATGAATTTTCCATTTGGATAGCATAACACCTCCCTTGCTCAAGAAAATTGAGGACAATGTGTTTTGGTTAAGTTCATTGAGTTAACAAGCAGTTTTAGACACAAATCAAGACCAAGTAAGCTAATGACAAAAAATAAAAATCTTAAGTCTAAATTGACAAGGTATGGCAAAGTGGGGTCTACTAAACTAGTAAGGTTTTGATAATTCTAGGGGAATCAATTACATAATGACTTTCACATCAAATGATGCAAAAGACAAGCATGGAAATTTGGTGACCATGGCATTGGTTAGTTGTAAAAAGGTCTAGTCCTTTTCACAACCACTACATCCTACTATTTGCTCAATGTAGTGTGATGTTGAAATATAGATACGTCCCATGTGCAACTCCAAAGGAGTCAAATGAAGTCAATGCTAGGAGGTGAAACCCCCAATCAAAGCTTCCCTAAAGAACTTGCAAGAGGTAATGACATCCCCCTCACAAGCTAAGTTTGCATGAAAATAAATAAAGCATAAAATAGAAAGACTTTAGGGTCATTTTCAAGATCACCCAAACTTTGGTGAGTTTCTGGGGAGTGCTTTAGGCAACATTCTTTCTAAGCCTTAGACTAGGCTATTTGAAATAGGAATGGCACTTTTAATTCCAAGGGTTCCCTATAGGGGAAAAATGGAAGAGCATACATGCAACATTCCTCTTTTTTCCAAACAAAATCTAGTTAAAAAACTATTGCAAGAAAAAATTGACAAGTGTGTTCAATTTTAAACCCAAATGAAATGTTTGGTGGTGTTCATTTGATCCCTTGATCTAAGTTACAAAACTTTGAAAAACATTCACCCAAACATCTAAATTCCTTGTTAGACACCCAAAACAATGTTCCTAATTCATTTTTAAGCATGAAAAAATATGATTTAAACATGTTTTAAGAATAAATAAAGTTTAGTCCTACAACAAAAATGTCAGCATGTCCTTTAGCTTTGAAGCTCTTTTGAGTTTGAAATAATGAACTTTGGAAAAGTAGGTCTGGGGTCTATGTTTTTAAAAAATATAGTGACTGATGTCAGTTATAGATAACTGAGATCTAACTGATCTCAATTTTGCTGATTGACGTCGATTAATTCAGCAATTGATGGTATTTTTTCCAATGTCAGTTACTGTGTAAAATCCATGGCAACCAAAAATGGCAAAATAAAGTTATAAAATCAATTTATAAGATTTTTAAAGGCTCAAATAAATATTTTAGAGTTTTAAAGTGATCTTCT
Organism: Torreya grandis; assembly: GCA_037957365.1. Classification (NCBI taxonomy): domain Eukaryota; kingdom Viridiplantae; phylum Streptophyta; class Pinopsida; order Cupressales; family Taxaceae; genus Torreya; species Torreya grandis. The sequence continues at coordinate 1,528,815 of JARHVA010000181.1, read as the reverse complement.
TTAGGTGTGAGATGCGTCTAGTCCCACTGGGTGTGCCAAGATGTAGAGAGGATTACAAAGCAAGTTAGTCAAGCATTAGTTCATAAATATTGAAACATGCATAAATAACTAACTAATCAAGCCTATCTATTTCTATGGGAATTAAAAAGGATAGCAAGAAACAAATGAAAGAAAGCAACACCATATTTCTTTTCCAAATAGATTCACCATATCCATGTGGCTCAAAAACTTGTTCTCCCTTGATCAAGCATCCTTGTCTTTGTCAACAATAGTGGTAAGCTCCTCCAATACCTCAAGAACACTCTATAAAACCTAGGCTCTTGATTGTAAATCACTAAACTAACCTATCAATGAAGCTTTGTGGAAACAATTTATCATTATAAATTTATAATATTCAAGCTTTGAAGATATTTGAGCATAATAACTTTGCACCAAAATAGCTTAAAAATGATGTTCATGGCCTCTCTATTTATAGATTTTTGAGATTAGTCAGGATCAACCTGAACCATCCATCTTGAGATGAAGATGTGTGGTTGAGGATAATCCTAATATTTGGAATTAAATTCATAATTATCTTCATCATGAACTTAGAAGAAGGGGCATTGAAGAGGCATGGGAGGCATTAACTAGGCATGGGTGACCCATAATCCTAATATTTTATGCACCCCATAGATGATGTCACTAGGTGACACAAATAATAGGAATCAATTTTCAAAAATAAATATCCAACAACTCTCATGGAAAATCTACTGAAGCTCTTGATTTGGATTAATTATCCTTAAACAAGGTTGATCAACATTTGTGAAATTATTTGAAAATTGGCCCTCAATTAATCAAAATGGTCAAAAAGTCATATTACTAGGTCATAATTTGACTGGAGAGGAACTAGAAGGTGATGTTAGATGCGTTGGAGTTGTATTCCCATTTAGGATGTTACCAGCACCAAATAACAAAGGTACATGACATGTACCAATGAATTAGAAGAAAAGAGTGATCCAAAGTACTAAATGGCAAAATGGTCATTTTGACTCAAAATGATCTGATCAAAGTTAACTGGCCCATAAAATGCATTGTCCTATTTAGGGATACTTTGACCTAAACTGGCACTTGTAAGTGACAAGTTCAAACCATTTAGGGAATTTCATGGATTTTGACCTAAAATGTGCATTTGAGTGCAATTCGAGTAAGATTGGAAATTTCAACACAAATGGTGTTAGGAATTGGATGTCTACAATAACTACCTTAAAAACTACACAAGTACCAGTATTTGTAGGTGATGATTGTGAAACCACCATGATGGTTAAAAAATCACACAAATGGTTTTGAAATTATTTATCTACATATTGTGACATTTTCTTCACCATATAAAACACGAGAATGGGAATGGTTTAAAATGTTTCCATTCCCTTATGATAGATTTTTTGAGATCTATGGTGGGTAATAAGGTGAGAGGGAATAAGTACAACCTATGTTGAAGGTATAGGACATCATAAACATGATAAAAAAGGTAGTGAGATTATTTTAAGTTGGATTCACATTGTAATTTTCAAGTTTAATACCATTTTCATTTTCTCTCATTGTTCTCTAGCTGTGATGGTTGTTTTAGTGTGAAGTGTTTGGTAGGTGCAAAGTAATTGCGTGTACAATCTTTAGATAGTGTAGGAGTGAATTTTTTTTCCATGAAGGCCTTATTTTATATTATATTATATATTTATTTGAATTATATATTATAAGGGGAGTGTATTTACTTCACGCATTGAATTTTTTCCACACCAGGTTTCTCTAAAATACATAGTGTGTTCATCTTGTGTTGTGTGTTCTTTTGTGTTCAATATTCTGCATATTTTTTTAGTAGTTATTTGTCTCTATTTTAGTAATGTAAGTTGGTATATAATAGTTTTATATTAATCATAAGTTGATCTTAGAATATAGAATTCATGTTTATGAATATTAATGTGGACTATCCATTTAGTTTATAGATTCAATTTGGCCATTTCCAATGATATAAAAGTCCCAAAACTATGTCCATGAATGACACTGGCAAGAATTTTCAAAATCCTTCCACATACCATTTTTAAATTTCTCAAGAAAACCATTCTAACAATTAAAATATGGATATGAAAAAAAACTAGCATACTCTTCCTAAACCTAATGTTAACACAATATTTAGGGATATAAATAAATCCCTCAAATAATGTGTTATAGAGGGTGAAGCTAAATAATGTAATGAGTACACACATGAGATGAAAATATATATTCATGAACATCTCAAACATCAAGGAAAATCATTTGAATAATTTCATGCTCTCATGATGTTTCCTTTCTTTGAGATTATTCTAAACATATATTTTATATAGGACTTGGGATAAGTCATTTGTGACCTCCTCCAATCCTTTATCTTCCACTATACCTACCATAATAATGAGTATTATTGGACCTAAATTTAGTGCCTTAATTCAACGTTATAATGTTAACACTAGTGCTAATAATGCATCTATTACTACCCAAGATCATCACTCTACTCAACATTTGACTCAAGCTTCTCAAGACAATAAAAACACACTTGACGCTACTCAAGTAATGATGAAAAATTTGAACCAACTTTATTGAATGAAATATGATATTTCAAACCAATTCATGAAAATTTAAATTTAATTCATGAAAATGAACAATAAACCTAAGCAAATATAGTTGGGAATGCTAAATCAATGTGCCATCAAACCCTCATTAAGGATTATCTAGTGAATCTTATCCTTCAACCTCCAATTCAAAATAAAGTCATTAATAACCTCAAAAAAATTCCACTATCACCTCATATTATAATTATAGATGTTAGTTGAATCACTCCCACCATATCTTATGATGGATATCAATATCTTAATTTCCACCTTAAAGCCTTTAGGAATCTCTATAAGGAGTGGCTCAAAATTAACACCTTTACTACTACCAAACTACCTATTAAAACTCTAATGGGTGATGTTTTAGAATGGTACAATCAAATTAATCTTATCCTCATATAGTTGGGAATGCTAAATCAATGTGCCATCAAACCCTCATTAAGGATTATCTTGTGAATCTTATCCTTCAACCTCCAATTCAAAATAAAGTCATTAATAACCTCCAAAAATTCCACTATCACCTCATATTATAATTATAGATGTTATTTGAATCACTCCCACCATATCTTATGATGGATATCAATATCTTAATTTCCACCTTAAATCCTTTAGGAATCTCTATAAGGAGTGGCTCAAAATTAACACCTTTACTACTACCAAACTACCCATTAAAACTCTAATGGGTGATGTTTTAGAATGGTACAATCAAATTAATCTTATATCTATCATTGAATTATAAGGCTTAGTGAATACATTGGTCAAATAATTCCAATATCATGACTAACCTAAAAATGATTTAGGCAACTTTTCCAATTACAAGAAAGCAAAAAATGAGATAGCACATAAATTCATTAAATATTGGAAATAACTAGCTAACAAACTTAAACATAGCTTGCTTGAAGACACTCTTTTCAAACATTTTACAATTTCCTTATCAAAAAAATCTAATATGTAGTTAGGTAATTTTTTCCTAAGTCATTAGAAAAAACCTTCGATCAAGCTAAAATATGAGGCCACCTCATAAGATATATTAAGTTTCCTAAACATAAGCAAAACACTAGAATGCTTATGAGACCTAAAAACAAGCATGATAAATATGATGGTGTTAGTGACACTTATAATCATAGTCATGATTCTAAGAATAATATTCACGTAATCATGCTTGGTGGTTCACAAAATGTGACCCTTTCCAAACCTATTGTAAGAAGCCCATTTCAACCACCACCCTCCTTATAATCTATAAATTTTATACTTGAGGAGGTTTTTTAAGCCTTCCTCATTTAGATGACACGTGGAGACACCTATAAGCTATGGGTGGTCTAATTATTGAGGTGAATCTCTAGATTAGGGATAGATCCCTTGATGTATCACCTAAAACTACTACTAGACCTATTGATTGCAAAGAAAAGGGAGAGAGATAACTGAAAACAAGTAAATGGAAGGTTAATCACCAAACTTAGTATCCTCCACTTGCATATACTTCACTAAGAAATGAACTAGGACTGAAATTTTGTTACACAACTCAACATGAGTCTCCAAGCATTAGTGTTTCAATATGAAGGTTATGGTCAAGATATTAGAAAAGAGGGATGAAAAGAGGTCTCATAAGAGACACTAGTGAATCAATATCCACACTTAGTCATTTTAGGACTATATAACACGCTTCATATGACTAAAAACCTACAAAGAGGTAAATAAATAGGATAAAAAAGAGGAAGTTATAGACAATATCATTAAAATTCATAAAAATACCATGTACATACACTAGTTTTAGCATTAAGAAGGTTAGATATCAACATATATTTCAATTTAGAGGCAAATAATAAGTGTTTATGTGAGTAGGAATTCACCATACTCCAATTAAGGATACATACAATATCTTTCAAGGCTTAATTTATAGAAGAAAGAAGGAGAAAGAGAGATAGTAAATGAAGAGAGTCTATGACAAATGTCATCCATTACCAATAAGTTAAAAATATAAGTACAAAGTGATATAACAGTCGTTTAATTTTCCCTCAACATGTGTTGCTTGATATGATGATGGTCTTCATGAAATTGGCACAAGAGTTCTTGGTTGTGCTTGATGACTCATCAAAACTCTCTTGAAACTATCCTACCCTCATTGATTGGGGGGTTACAAACATAAATAACTAGCTCCACCATATTGATATATATTCTTGACATGTCATGAGATGATGCAAAACTCCTCAAAATGATGTTATAGGTTTGACATCTCATATGCTCACTTTGTCATCTTGCCAAGCTTGTGAGATGCATAATGAAAAGATAAAACTTGGTGAATTCATATGATTTTTTAAGAGAATAGGAATAATTTGGACTTTAAAATAATTTTAATGTTGGCACAAACCTCCATACAAGTTTTTATCTCTCTACTCCACTTGAAACTCCCAAAAATGCCCAATTTGTTCTTTTTAGGCCTCAAGAAGTGCTAGATTAGCTTAGGGGGTGAAAAATGAGTTTTAAGGATCACCTAGATATATTATTAGTTCAATTAGAAAGGTATCAATGAGTAATACCTGTATGAGTTAGAAAATCTTATAAATACCTCATCAAACTCTCAAATAATTTGTTTTTCAATTGTGCCTGTTTGTTATCCTATAGGTGACATAAAGGTGTTTTAAAGTTATTTAGGCTAATTTTGTCTCATTTTGTCTCTTTATAAGATGTATGATAATTGATTAAAGTATAAAAAATATGTATATACCATATCATATTCTTGGTGTTAGGTTGTGGAGCTAAAATCTTCACTGATGCAAACATGGAGGAGGTTGCTGGGTTGCTGAGTTGCAGAGCGAGTTGCAGAGTGAGTTGCAGAGGAACCGGCATCGGTCAGGCCAACCGACATTGGTCATACTATAGTGCAAAAGAAACTGACGTCAGTTATAAATCGGCTGACATCAGTCATAAAGGAGCCGACATCGACAACCTGTGTGTGCATGCAGTTTGCATGCGGGTTCTAGACTGGTCTATTTTTGGACAGTCAATTTGCATGTAAAGGCTAATTATAGTCTTGGAGTTGCGTGTCTAATTATTGTAATTAAGAAAGTCTAATTATTGTATGCATGAGATCTATATAATAGACTCATGGGTTGTATTGTAAAAGTGTGTAGAAAGCCATTGTGCTTGAAGAGAGAGAGCTAGAGTAGCTCCTCCTAGTTCCAAAGGGGTGCTGAGTGTGTATGATCAGGGAGAGTTGCAGGTTGTGCAAGTTCTACTAGGAGATCCACCAGGGTATTGGTTGAAGAATCATAAGGACTTAGGGTAGTAAGGATAAGGGTTCTTCAGGGTGTAGAGACATCTACATGGTAAGTAAGGTCTGTTGATTTGCAGGTGGCAACAAGAGAAGGGAAGATCTACTTGGAGTATGGTTGTGTACTTGGTGTACTGGGAGCGTTGTTACTGACTAGTGGAGGTGAACAACAACTCTGTATTGGAGTTGATTGTTGTGACCGTGATTGAGAGAGTGAACTATTGAAGGGAGAATTACTAGTGAACCCTAGAAGTGTGGGAGCTCTAGAGGTGTGAGGAGAATAAGTGTGGCATCTTCTTTATTGTATTTCCTTTTGGATAAGTATTAATACAATTGGGTGTTGTCTCTCATATTCTGTGTTGTTTCATATTTTTGGTTACTTATTCCTTTTGGTTAAATTCCATGTTTAGTTGCTTATACAAGAGGTAATCATATATACTCTTATTGAGGATTAGGATCCTGACACTTGGGTCTTCAAAGGTCTTAAACACCCAACTCATACTTCATCCATGAGCAAACTAGTCAAGAACCTTGATTTCCTTCATGGTGTATAACTATGTTTTGAAATTTTATCTACATTAAATGGGTATACAGACCTAAAAACACTTGGAAAAGTTTTTAAATGTTTTCAAAAATTTAATTCAAAATTTAATGAGTTTTGGAGCTCTAAAACTCAAGTTATGACCTTTTTAGTGTTGCCTCGCCTTGCATTTTCTTATTTCGGCGTGACTATAGGTCTGTGTTTTGGCATTTTATATAGTTATATGAGGTATAAATACATAATTATTTTTTAATTTGGACTTATATATACCATTATAACCATTACAATCATTTTTGGGTTATGATAATCAATAAAACCACCCTTTTCTGACTGTAACAACCTAGAAATTGAGAACAATGGCACCTAGGAAAAGATAAATGAGCACAAATTAAATTTTATGAGGTATAAATACCTAATTATTTTTGAATTAGGACCTGAATATACCCCTATATATCATAAAACCATTGGATGCATTCAATAAATCACTTAAACCTCCTAAAAACACCTTTTTAGAACTGTAACACTTACATTTTCTCCACTTTGAAGACATGTTCTCTATCATGGCACTTGATCATGATTCATTATTAATTGGATATGAAATTTTAGGTATCATTATACATTTCAATAAATCTTAAAAACTTCCATTTGACTCAACAAGCTCAAAAATGCAGCCAAATTCCTTAAAATCAAGATGTTAGGGTTTTGAAGGGGTTTTAAGGAAACTTAAATTCTTAATGATGATTCATAAATCTATGGTCCTATATCTCTAAAATATTGAAATAGGGGTTATATACAACCCATAATATCATTTTTCCTAGTGTTCCTCCTCCTTCATGAACCATTCATCACAAATTTACCCTTCGTCACAAGCTTGTGACCCGATGAAGATATTGAACTGCCTTTCCTTTGTCTTGAACCTATAAAATCCTATCCTATCATGATTTTGGATTGAAAATTATGGATAATGATATGGTATACCATGTTTTTCCTTCATCACTTGTGACCTTTGGACTTCACTTTAATGTAGCATCTTATTTTCTCACAATATGACAACTTGAACCTACCACTTTCATGTTAAAATTTGACTCACAAGATTTGACATGTGTGTGCAACATCCAAGTCACCTATTTTATATTTAGGCTGACCCTTAAAATATTTAAGAATATTGTTTAGACACAAAAATTACTTTGGCAATAAGTATTTGCATAAATAATGACTTGGACACGTATAAAACAATGGAAACATAAACCTTAACTTTTGCAAAAATACCTTAAACTATGCTAAACATGTCATTTGAAGGTATTTTGACTTAAGGATGAATTAAAATGACTTAACATCAGTTTTAACATGATAGGGGTCAATGTTGGAAAATTCAAGAAAACTCCCTAGGAATCAACCTAAAGAATTAGATGATTTGTGACCCAAATTTTAATGGTATGTCGACAATTTTTTTTTTTGGTTTCATGATAATTGGGGTCATTCTCACTAAAACTACCATTTTATTCATAACTTAACATATGAATATATTATTTATTGTAAATTTTACCATGATGCTATGAAAATACAACATTGTCAAGCCTTTTAGAAAGTTTCTAAAGTTTATGAGAAGAGGGTCAAGCGTGATGCACTTAATCAAGCTAATGATTAGCTTAGGATCTATAAAAGTTATCTTTAGAATCACTCTTAAATCAATAAAAAACAACCTAAAAATAATATCAACTCTTCATAATCACAATATTATCCTCCATTTAACTCCAACCACTAATGTTATATAAATTTTAGTTAACCCTAATTCTTCCACTCATATGATTGGCTTGGTTAAAATGAATAGAATGAGGCACATTATTGATCAAATTTAATATTCTAAAATACACTCAAACTTATCTCTTCACACCTACTAGAGCTTAAAAACTAGTTTAGACCTATCCTACAGGTATGATTTTAGTATCTATCCCTTTGTAATATTCAAAAGTTTAAAAATTTGAAAAAATAAGTGAACTCATCCATGTCAATATAATTTTACATTTTTATAATAATTCAAATATATCACCAATGCTGATACTATCTTATATTCATACCATTATACCACCTTTTTCAATAAAGACACCTATTTTTATGCTAATATAGTCTTCTATTTTTGTGTTGATACTATATTCTATTTTTACAATTGTATCTGTAGGTTTGATTCTCCAATCTGCATCACATGTGTTGATACAATCAACTGTAACTGAATGAAATGTATCACCATGGATGATACCATCAAAACAATCCAAAACTCACTTAAAATCATGTCCTAAACTTTATACTTTCAAATGTGACACTATATAAACATTTATTTCCTAGTTACAATCATATTCAACCTACTTTACCTTGAATAATGGTATCCCATTGAAAAAAACCTCTAGTCTCCCTAGTGAGATTCCCTTAAGATTTTTCATATCTCTCTTAAGCATCTAAATTTATTAATGTAAACTCTATTTATATGAACATTCCTCAACCAAAACCTATGGGGTAAGAACCCACTTTACATAGTTTCAAGGAAAGTATAATGAAACAATGTGAAATTGATAGAATAATAGACCAAGCCTCGTATTTAATATTTCTAGTCCAATTTATGATCCTTGATTGAATCATTCTTTTTGTAGTGACCCTCCTTTATTTATTAGCATTCAAAGTGGTGATGTTTATGTCAAAAGGGCCATTATAGATGATGATTTAGGTACTTGTTTCACTTCTTTGGAATTTGTTAAATCTATTGGCTACTCTATAATCAACCTTCAGTCCACTTGTAACATGTTCCGAGAATATGACTAAAGACAAACACCACCACCCATAGGGTAGACTTGGATTCCTATCATGGTATTATTGATACAATTAGAGTGAAATGTTGGTTTTAAACATTCCCTTATCCTATGATATCTTAATTTTTCACCTTTGGACTCATCACATAAGGACCATAACATCTTCCACATGTCAATGCATTAAATTTACTTACATAGGAGATATCTATAAAATTCAAGGCGATATTAACCCTTATAATTATGAGAAATGATAATAATTTGGTGTCTTTAAAATATAATTTTTTGAAATAATTCCAAGTATTTAATTTAGTTATTATCAATGTTTTAAATTTCCCATTAATTTAGTTATAGGTTATAGTGGTGACCTAAAGCTCATGCGATATATCCCACCCAACCTCCTTGATTTTGAAAATGATGAACTTGATGATATTAACCTTAAAACCAATACCACTAATCTTACCCATATTATCATAAATTAATTTAATCTTACCTTGTGATTATTTTGTTTTAAGAGGAAATTGATGAGATAATTAATAAAATTGTTATTCGAAAGAACTATCCTCTAATTAATCACTTTAGTGATATTGTGGTTGAATCCTTCATTGTGGATCTAATCACTTCTAATTATGATGATGGTTATATGTTCTATGAACCTTATTTATTTGTATACACTCAAGAACACTATGTATAAATACTATGGTATAAATTTTCCCTTAAAAAATCAAACAAGCATTCTTTAACCCTAACACTAACATGATTACCCATTCTAGTTCCAACATGCATGATGACTCCATTCTTTTATATATTCCTAGTAGTGTATCTAAGGTCATAATACTAACTTAGTTACTTTTTTTAGGTCTTGTTTATATTTTTTTACTAAAAATGTTAAAATGTCAAATAAAATAAGGGAGCTCCATTAAGTTTTTGGAAAAATGCCTTAAATTGACCCAAAACACTCATTTCCCTAAGTTGGTGAAAATCATAGATTGGACTACAATTTGCAACTTGAAAAATTGCAAATTTTTTTCCAAGCTCCACTTCCCATAATCATTAGATGATGGAAACCTAAGATCTGGGTACAATTTATAACTTGAAAACTTGTAAATTGCATCTTGACTTCCACTTCTCATTAAACACTAGTTGACAAAAACTGAAACCCCACTCACAATTTATAACTTGTAAAGTTAAAAATTGCAAGTAAGGTTACACTTCTTGTAAACCAAGTACCCTATAGAAACTAGAACCCCACTCACAATTTGTAAACTTGAAAAGTTACAAATTGAAAGTGGAGTTTCTCTTCCCACACAACACACCAATCAGGATCTAGAACTCCCATTATAATTTGTAACTTAAAAAGTTGTAAATTATAATTCAAGTTATGCTTTCTGTCGAACACCTTTCCTATGGAATTCAGAACTCCAAGTGTAAATTACATCTTGAAAATTTGAAATTTTTTCCCTAAGTTTTGCCTTCCAATTTTCTAAGGGTCAAACAAACCAAGCCCACAGAATCTGGAGCTCAAAGTGTAATTAGCAAAATTACAAAGTTACAAATGTGTTTGTAGACTCTAAATCCCCACCAAACACTACCATTAGGGAATTTATTATATGGGTCTTATAATAAGGAAACTAGGGTTAAATAAAATCATTGTTTAAACTTTCTAATTTGATTTTTGAGCTCTTTCCTCAAACTGTGAACCTACTAAAAAACCTCGAGCTATGCACCATGTATGTAAGCCATGCAATTGAGCAATGTCACTATACAATAATGCCATTAACCCCCTTGCATAGTATTAATTTATACCTTCTATGTTTTAAAACAATCTTTTATACAAATTGAACTTGACTTAGTTATTTATATTTTCATGTGCTCCTTTATAGATTTGACTACATTTTTAGGGTTTTCATTGCTTTCCTTAGGTGTTGATGGGTTGTTAGTAGTTTTCATGGTGGCATTGGGGTTGTTTACAACTCATGTCATCATTCCAAGATTTTTTAAATCACATTGAAAACCTAGGGTTCGCAAAAATTCATATACCAGGTGAATATTCCCAAACTAGTCACATATTCCCTAGTAAAGGTCACCTCATAGTCCCCATAGACTTTCCATCTACATTTTACACCTCTAAAACCCATGGGATTCATACCTACATTTGTAACCCCACAGTCCCATGAATATTTCTAGTACATTAAGAAACTTTAATCTCCACCAGAGTTTTCATTGAGAAATGTAAGTGTATTTTGTAACTCCCATCTCCACTAGAGATTTATACTTGCATTAACAACTCCAATCTCTACCAAAGCTTTCACCTATATTTTTCACCTACAAATTATACCAAATCTATAGTTAGTTTCCCTTGGTATTTTATCTAGAATCCATGTCTGGGAAAGAGATGAAGTTAAAAACTAAAGGACCCAATATTACACTTAGTTTGGAATCTAATACAACTAAGATTGTAGACATAAACCTAGGTCACATTGACCTAGGTGTTTTTTAGACCAGAATAAATGCTAAATTCAAGAATGACTAGATCTATAGCATATATGATTATGGAATACCCTAATTGGTAGCTTCCCCCCTAACCATGCAAAGCCATGAGTTGGTACTCACACTTGTAAAGCATTATGATGCTAATAAGAGAGAGGTGTTAAATGACAAAGGGGAAAGGATTTTGAATTTGGACTTAGATGTCATAAACTCTATATTCTTGATAACTAAATTTGAGAGTTACCTAGATATAAATCCAAAGTCCTCAAGGAAATTCTATCAAGATAACAACACAATATGTTAGAGAGTAATGAATACACAAAGGCTAAGGATCCTTAGGGCTAAAACTATCAGATTGCCTAAAACATTAGCAAGGATTGATTTTAAGGATGAGGTAGGTGTTCTAATCATATCACTGCATAGGATCACTGGTAAACTTGATGCAAAGAATTTACAAGATTAGATGTACCAATATATTTTTGTGATCCATCAAAACTAGCAATAAATCCACTAGGCACGATTCATCAGTGACTCCATCCACAAGTAGTTTATGGAGGTCCAAAACATAGGGAAATTTTATATGACTTCTTATCTAATTTATATATTAGCCAAAGGGAGATATTTCTAAGGACTCAATGTAATGGTTGACTAGGAAAATAAAGTGTTCAATTATTACCTTGACCTCACTCTTGAGGCTAGTAGACATCACTTTAGGAGAGTCAATGATGCATTCATCTACTACATCATAGTTATTTTCAACAAGGAACTAGAGAAGATGATATTATTTGATGCTACCACCTTAGAGATCACTAATTGGGATTCTTATTTTATCTAGTTCCTCACATACTCATATATTAGAGTATGCCAACTCAAAGTTTGTCCTTATACCCTCCTGAGGTATGTGAGTGATAAATGGGCATTAATGAAACTTGTGAGGTAACTAGTTAAAACTCTAAGTTATTATCTAGCAAACACAAATCAAAAATTCATTTCCCCATCAACATAGGCAAGTACACATGCCCTTCTCTACCCAAATCTAAGTGTATAGAGGTTAAAATAACACAAATGACCTTGAGAGCCTTGGAGGCAAGTCCATTATATGATGTCTATGGAAACATTACTAGTACAGTAGGAATCTACACATATTGCCATGTCCCTTACTATGAATATTACTGGGAAGACTTAGAAGATGAAGAGGAAGTAAGACTAAAGGACTACTCTATAATGACCCTTGATCAGATCAAAGCCTTCAACATGGCACCATACCCCAAGGACTTGGTCTATGATGAGTTCGTCTATAATGAAAACATAATATATACTTTACCCCTTCAAATAGTGAGGTGGTCCATTCCTGAGTCTTTCTCTTTAATGGATAGAACTATCAATGTAATCAATAGAACACTTAGATGGCTCAAAAGTAAAGGGGTCCAAGTGACCTAAGAAATAATATGCATCAATGAAAAACTACTAAAACTTAAAAAGAAGGGAGTACCACCATCAATAGAAGGTTATATCGATGCCATCAATAGAAGGTTCTAGCAGTGGAGAACTCCCATAATAGGTAGATAAGACAACAATTTACCATAAGAGAAATAATAAATCAAAGGCCAAGAAGGGAAAATCAAATAGCCAAGGAGAAACAATAGATCAACGCATAGTGATTTCTTCAAAAGATGCAACTATAGTTGAAACAATAATAGTTTCAACCCCCATCTCAGTTATAGTTTCAACTCCCACCTCTATGATACTCCCTCTACCTATCTCTATCATTTTTACATCTTCAACACTTCCTCCTCTTGTCTCCACTCCTCATTCACCTTAAGTGACTCCACGCTCCATTCCCACCAGTTTACCTATGTCAATAAGTCCATTGCCTATAGTTCAATTAATGTAATTGGACATCAGGTTTACCTTTAGTTGTACACTCAAGTTTCCATTCCACTTCCCTCTTCCACAATCTCACTCCCCCCTTCCATAAATACTCCCACTACACAATAATATATAGACAAATATTGAGTCATTATCACTACAATCATGTTGGCCATCCTAACCCCTAGGATAACTACTACTTCATCTTCATCTCCCTTCATCTTTCCTATTTTACTAACCTTGAGTGTCCCAACCAATTTTATTGAATCATTTAAGGCTTTGGAATTCACACTTCTATAGGTTCCTCAATTCTAACTCCCTATATCTACTCCTCCAATGGTATCTCTTCCACTTCCCACACCCCTAGTAGACACATCCATTTACATTTCCCCCACCTCTTCCACTTTCAAAGTAACCCCAACCCCTATAGAGGAGGTAGATATGGAGAAAGACACTGATACAAATGTGGACCCTCAACCCATAGATGGGGAAGAGGTGGAAAATACATCTACCAAATAATCAATGTTAATATTAGTGAAGGATACAACACTTATCATCATGCCAACATCAATGCAACATCTTCAACTGAAGATTCTCAAGTGATAGTGTTAGCACAATAGGATGATATTCCTAGTTGGTTATCATATATAGTATGGAAGAAATGCAAGTAGATGGTATCCCCAAGCACATTTGATTTTGGCCTCATAGATGCACATAAGAAATATAAGACAACTCCCTAGACCATTTCAAGAATATTTTATGATTCAGCAAGGGAAAAGTATGTAGAGATTGTAGTCCCCCCACCAGTTAAACAAAGAGAAGATCTAGTGGTGCAGGATTACCAAGTATCAAAAGTTTACCTTGGATGTCTTACAAGAGAGGGATTAAAACATGATGTTAAATCCAACATTAACTCTCTCTTTGAGAAAATGAATAGTGATAAGGTTACTAAGGATGAGCTGAAGAACAAGGTTGAGAAACTAATGACTACATTGAAAAAATTCATTGAACCCACTTCTCAACAAGCATAGCCTACTACTTAGATCAAAGATAAAGTAACACTTGATACGATGATAAAACTTGGTAGCATGGGAAGGGCCACTAAGGAATGGGAAAAAGAGCTCATCTCAAATGGAAAAAAGTTATTGAATTAGTAATGGACCAATATACAACCCTGAGGGAGAGAAAGGTCATCTTGAGAGAGTAGATCAACAATAATGAGGAAGAGACATAAAGGTTATAACTTTTCTATCCAAAATTGTCAGTTGTGGATATAATTGAAGTTAAAATTATTCTTATAGAAAAGATATTGAGAAATGATTTAGAGTAACAGGGGTTGGATAGAGTATCTCAATTCAAAATAAAGATACTTACAAATAGTTCCCATAAGGCTAAAGTTACACATGACAAAGCCACTGATATGGTATATGACATTAAAGATTTATTGAACAAAGTTTCATGTTAGGCAATAGATTAGTAGAACCAGGTCCTTTCAATTCAAGAAGTTTAGGATAAATTCAATTAATTGGTTAAAAGAGAATCAACAAGAGATACAACCTTCAACTTGAGCTCTATCCACCATTTCATAAAGTAACATAACACATTAGATCAAATGGGAAAAGAGACTTAAGACTAAAAATATTTTATAAGGGAACTCTTCGATACAATATCAAAATGTGAGATAAGTAACCTTTACTCTTTTGGTCCTGATGAAAACAAAATCTTGGAGATCTTTAAGAGTTTTGATGTATATATTGAAAATACACAGGCAAAAAAGGACAAAGAGTTTACATAAGTGTTGGATATAGATTAATTCTTTCTATAAAAAAATTCTTGTATATTGTATTTTCATTATTGTAAAAATATTGTAAAGTTACAACTTATAAATTGCAACTATCATTTTGATAGCTCTTTTTGAGAAAGATCCATGTGTAATTTCCATGTTCCATTTTGATAGGTTGAAAGTTATAAAAAGCAAACTTGTAAATTACACTTTCCATTTTGACAAGTTTAAGTTGCTTAAGTTTCAAAAGGACATATTGTAAATTGCATTTCTAGTTTTGAAAAATTATGTGAATTGAAAGTTGTAAAAGTCCCAATTAAAAATTGCAAGTTAGGGTTTTGCAAAAATTAATTTAAGTTATCAAAAGCTATCTTTTGACTCTAATTTTGAGTTTCACTTTGGTGTCCCATTGTATGAAGATCCATTGTAGCTAAACTAAATAATATAAGGCATTTCATGAAGATTTCCATGTCTCCTCCATGCCTCCAATAGTTAAGCGGAATGCCAACTCTTGCATGATATTTTACAAACTTGTTCACCTCACCAAAGATGCCACCAACTAAATATCATGCCCCTTTTTTCATGGAGTTCCAAATTTTGCATGTCCTTCTACTAGGCATGGATTTCCTTGTTAAATATATTTATTTTATATGATTTTTTGTATGGATATGGGCAATAAGGCATAGCCCATTCATCTTTTTAATGCTATAAATATTATTCAACATTTTGAATAACTTGTCTACATGTAACCTGGAGAATGAGAATAAATTAAAGATTTGCCTTCCTTGTCTATGTAATGTTTATGTATGAAAGGTTTATTGGGACATTTTTGGTAGTGTGTTGTCATTGATGTCAATAGGCATGAATGATGACAAAGTGGTGAAAGAGAATACACTTGGTCCAGTCTTCATTGATCTTGTAAGGTTGGATGCTAGTGTGAGCAGTTGGAGTAGTTGGTTCTATGGAGGCATGAGTGGATAGAATATATATTGGAGAGAGATTATTTGACATATTCTTGGTATGGTCCTATGAGGATAAGTTTTCTCATATGGTATTCATGTGGATTTCTAGTCATCCTAGGCCTTGTGTGTTTGACCTTTCTTGGTTGCATATGGAGGTAAGTGTTGTATGACTTGCATGTTCTTAGTAGGTGATTCTAGTGTTGGTATTGAGTGCATTGAAGATATATAAGGTGATATGAGCTCATTTCATAAGTTTCTAAGTACCTTTAAGATGCATGTTAGCCTAGTGGTTCTAGGCCTAATAGGCAAGGTGGGCTAATGAGGTCCTTGTGAGCATTCATGAAAAGATTCCAGTTGGTAGAGCTCATGTAAGCATGGATTTTAGTATGACATGGTTGGTCAAAGGTGTTGACCAAGTTTTAGGTCCTGAGGAGGAAGAGAAAGCAAGTTAGTACATTGGGAAGTATTTTGTGCATATAAATTAGTGGTTTCCTAGCCTGAGAAGAAGTTTGTGATACTCATTGGCACGTGTAGACTTTACATGGGGAGATGAGAATTTTGGGAGAGGTGGCACATGGACCTAAGAATGTTTTACAATTAATTTGTGTGGATTGAGGGATAGATCTTTATGAACATTCATTAATAATGTAAATTGGTCAAAACCCTTTATAAACCCTCATAATGGAGTGATTGGAAAGAAATTGATAGAAAGGACCCATAATGGATTGGTTGACCAATTTTGACTTTTGGAAGGTCTAGAGGACTCATATAAGAATATCTAGGTGGTAGTGGTGTGTTAGGGAAGTGAGTAGAATGTATAAAAATATGTTTATTTTTGAAGATTTTAGCACTATAGGCAAGGTTGATTGAGTCAACACATGAGAGTCATTGGAGCTTGAAGGTCAAGACTTGTTATTGAGGTATATGGATTAAGTTGGGAAAGCTATGTTCTTTATTTCAATTATATAAGTCAATAAAGTTTCCCTATTACTAATCTGTGAGATAGTGAAAATAGTGACAAAAAGGCAATATGAGTGAGAATCCATTTAGGGATGGTGTGCATGTGAGTAGGGATGAATCCAATGGTTTGGCATATTTTTTTAAGACCTATGTATTATGTTCCATTGATTGGTATGTGATGTTGATTTCCATTAATATGAAATAATGTGCCTTCAAGATGACTTGTCTGAGTAATGAGGACAATAAAGAAGAATGTCTCATAGAATGATATATATGCTTGATATATGACATTATACCTCTATATGTTGGTAATTGGAAATTTTAAAAGGTTTTTAGAGGATAAAATTAATGCATTAGAATATTAATAAATTTTTTTCACAAGTGTTAGATGTCATGTTCATCATGACTAGTTTTTGGAGCTTGTAGGTAGTTTGGAGTGGCCTATTTAGAGATGCTAGTTTGAGTAGATTTTGAGGTGAGTGAGAGCTTGGTGATATTATATGAGTTTCAGATGTTTATTAAATGGATTTTTTATTTATAATTTGTCTCTATTTTGGTTGGAGTAGTAAAATATCTTTGACTGAGTTTCTGATGTGTATGACTAGTTTGAGTAATCAATTTATTTGAGTTGGTTTGGACTTGTGTGAGCTATGTGAAGGTGAAAATGGATTTAGAGGTGTTTTTTATGTCATGGAGGACCTATCCATGTTATTTTTTTATGTGGTTGTTTTATAAAATAGATACTATGCCTCAATTCTTCTTGGTAGTCTTTTTTAGGTGTTTGCAGGACTTGGAGCGAGAGAGAGAATGGCTTGGATGGAGTAGTGGTTTGGAGTTCCAAATGTTGTAGACCCATGTGGGAGTGAGAAATGTTATATTATAGGTATATTTTATGTCATAAATATATTTTTATAAGATTAATTCATTTTTAAGGACTTTATGGATCATCTTGATTCATTAGTTGGTCATTAAAGCAAACCGGGTAATTGGAATTAGGCCTCCTTGAGACCTAAAGAAGATATGATAGTCAATGAAGTTTTCTACATAAAATAAACTATTTTATGGATATATATGCATGTATAAGACTCATATAAAATTGAATCAAATTATATGACAAGGCCTGGGTTATTAAGAAAAGCTCCATGGAAGTTGAGTGTGTCTCAATGTCTCTTGATTGACAGACTAGTGTGACTTGCTAAGTTGAATGGTGAGCTTAGACTCTCAAGGTGACTAATAAAATTATTTAATAGTGTTATTGAAGGTTAAATTTTGAGGTTTAATGGATATTTTATATCAAGATGACCTCAAATGGTCATAATAGGTCTTGTTTCTATACCATAGATCCCGTGAAGAAGTTCAATATTTTGAAGGTGAAGAAATTTAGAGTTTGCATGAAGGCAAAGTTGGAGTTGATAGAGTTGATTATGTTATTTTTCATGATGATGAAGATATATTGGTAAGGATTAGAATTAACTAAGGTTAATTTACTACATTATTTCATGTTGTTCTTTTTATAGTTGGCTCAAGAAGGGGTTTAAAGTACAAGGTTCAAAATAGTGGAATGGAGCTTAAGAAACATTGACATATTCATAGTGATCACTATCCATAACATCATAAGGTTATTATTTTCTTGAAGAGGTTTTTGTATAATTATTCATTAAGCTATGTTATTGATATCATGAAAAGGATTTATAATTTCTATAGGTGATGAAGCATGAGAGTTGTTCAAGAGGTATGTTTAGGTCTCGTAGTCCTAAAGTGCTTTTTAAATCAATTTGTGATGCCTTGTTTAAGTATTTATTTGAAGGAGAAAGGTGAATTGGTCTATATGAGGTCATGAGGAATTTATTCATGAATCATTCCCACGTGTTCTGAGTCTTTGATGAGCTTAGATGTGAGTTTTGTGGTCAAAAGTTAGAGTTGACCAATTTTGGTAGTGATGACTACCTAGAAGTTGCCCAAAGTGCTCTTATGGTGATTTATGATGGATATAAGATTGGAAATAGATGATTCAATTTGGGTTTGACATGTAAAATCATAATAGTAGGTTTGATGATATCCATGAGGTGCTCAAGTATGTATTTGACCATTTGGTCAAGGTGACTCCTATAGGTTGTGGCTTGTATGCATAGATTGTTTGTTTCAAGGGTCACTTGAAGAATGAAGATGTGTCATGAAGTATTTTATACTCAAATAGGTTTTAGAATGTGTTTAAGGCATGTTATAGGTATATTCATGCATCAAAAGTATTTTGAAATATTTTTATTGAATTTTATGTGCTCATTATTGACCCTATTTTGACCCAAGGAGGAGAAAATCAAAACCAAGTTGAAGGAATTGTTTGTTACCCAAAGAGTAGGAGATTTAAATTTGATCTAGAAGTATGGATAGATGGTCTCTTGGTGTGGTATCTAGCTCATGTGTCTACATTGACCAGAGGTTGACCTTTGACCAAGGTTTACTTTGAAAGCCTAGTCATTTAAGCATGATTAAAAAAGAGGTCTATCTTTGGAGTTGGAGGCTAGAAGCTTCAAATCAAATGGATGGGACAAATGGGTATCTAAAAAAAAGTTTAAAGTGGTTTTGAATTAAGTATAATTAATTTTATTCATGTTTTAGCTCACTAGGAGGCCTAATTGGCTAGCAGGCTAAAGAAGGAAATTTGCTAAAAAATATGAGTTAGAAGCTTATTATTGGCATATATATGGAGGAATGGTATTGGAATTTTATTGTTTAAAATGATTAGGTTAGAGATTTATGTGGTTTTTAGTGGCCAAATAGGGCTATAATGGATCTAAGTAGGCCTAGTGGAGAAATTGAGCAATTTTGTGATATCTTTCCAAAGAAGGTTGGATTTATTGGTTCTAGTTGAGTAGGTTGGTATATTATAAGCATGATTAATGTATGTTTATTAACTTGGAGTGAATTTGATGTTCTATAGGGTGCCTTGAGTACAAAGGTATGTGAGCTTGCATAGTGCTATGGTGCTCATATTGTTGTATGAGTTGATGGTAGTTGTTCTTGAAGATACTAAAAGTATGCATGGGTTATATAGACTAAGGGGGAGCCTTGAAAGTGGAGCAAGGTCCTAGGGAGAGATATTTTATTATGAAATTTGTGATAGGTCTAAGGATCTATGTAGCTTAGAAGAAGGAATAAGTTTTAGCTATTTAGTTTTGCTTGAGAAGATTTAGTTGTCTGATCAGATATTTTAAAGGAAGGGAGTGTGCTTTAGTGTTGTCAAGGTATCCTGGAGACTTAGAGGTCTGAGTTCACTATTTATAAAATGGGGAACTAAGTTATTTGTTTCTTAAATGGTAGTGGTCTAAGGGGGAGTTAGTGTGCTTTCCTAGGTAGTCAGATGTAAGGATCATGAAGGCATATTGGATAAGTGACCTAAAGTGGTTTGAGAAAGGAGCTTGATCTAGGGGGGAGTCTTGTGTTATTACAAGGCTTGATATTTTTATATTTATAAGGTTTTATCTAAGTTTAAAAGAGTGAGGGAGATGAAGGTATGTGCTCTTGGTTTATATCTTGAAGATTTTTTGATTGAAGAGGAGAAGAACTTGCAGTTGATAGATGAGTCCACTTTGTCATTTTGGCAAAGGGGGTGAGATAAAAGGAGTGTTTCCATCAATGAAAAAGGGGGAGATTATTGGGACATTTTTGGTAGTGTGTTTTAATTGATGGTAATAGGCATGAATGATGATAAAGTGGTGAGAGAGAATACTCTTAGTCTATTCTTCATTAATCTTATAAGGTTGGATACTAGTGTGAGTAGTTGGAGAAATTGGTTATATGGAGGTATGAGTGGATAAAATGTATCTTAGAGAGAGATAATTTGACATGTTCTTGGTATGATCCTAGTAAGATAAGTTTTCTCATATGGTCTTCATGTGGAGTTCTAGTCATCCTAGGCCTTGTATGCTTGACCTTTCTTGGTTACATATGGAGGTAAGTGTTGTATGAGTTGTATGTTCTTATTAGGTGATTATAGTGATTTTATTAAGTTCATTGAAGATATATAAGGTGTTATGAGCTTAGTGGATAAGTTTCTAAGTACCTTAAAGAGGCAAGTTAGCCTGGTGGTTCTAGGCCTAATAGGCAAGGTAGGCTAATGAGGTCCTTGTGAGTAGTCATGAAGAGATTATAGTTGGTAGAGATTATTTAAGAATGGATTGTGGTATGAAATGGTTATTAAGTTGTTTACTAAGTTTTAGATTTTGAAGAGGAAGAAAAATCAAGTTAGTATATTGGAAGTATTATATGCATATAAATTAGAGGTTTCCTAGCTCAATAAGAAGTTTGTGATACCCATTAGCACATATAGAATTTGCATGGGGAGGTGATCCTTTTAGGAGAGGTGGAGAATTTACCTAAGAATGTTTTCCAAGTATTTTGTGTGGATTGAGGGATAGATATTTATGAACATTCATTAAGAATGTAAATTGGTCAAAACCCTCTATAAACCCTCATAATGGAGTGATTGGAAAGAAATTGCTAGAAAGCACCTAGAATGGATTGGTTGACCAAGTTTTACTATTGGAAGGTATAGAGGACTCCTCTAGTAATCTCTAGGTGGTAGTCGCATGTTAGGGAAGTGAGCAGAAGATATAAAAATATGCTTGTTTCTAAATATTTTAGTACTATAGGTAGGGTTGACTAAGTCAACACATGAGAGTCATTAGATATTGAAGGTCAAGAATTGTTCTTGAGGTATATAGAGTAATTTGGGAAATTTATGTGATCTGTGTCAATTATCTATGTCAATAAATTTTCCCTATCACTAATTTTCCAGACAGTGAAAATAATGACAAAAAGCCATTATGAGTGAGAATCCATTTAGGGATGGTATGCAGGTGAGTAGGGATGAATCCAATGGTTTGGGGTATTTGTTTGATACCTATTAATTATTTTAACTTGATTTTTATGTGATGTTGATGACCATAAATAGGCAAGAATGTGCCTTCAAGATGACTTGTCTGAGTAATGAGGACAATAAAGAAGTATGTCTCATAAAATGATATATATGTTTCATATATGACATTAGACCTCTATATATTTTTGATTTTAAATTATATAAGGTTGTTGGAGGATCACATGAATTAATTAGAAGATCAAGAAAGTGTCTACACAAGTGTTAGATGTCATGTTCATCATGACTAGTTTTTGGAGCTTGTAGGTAGTCTAGAGTAGCCTATTTGATGATGCTAGTTTGAGCTATTCTAAGCAGAGTTTAAGGTAAATGAGAGATTGATGATATTATATGAGTTAAAAAAATTCAGTAAATGGATTTTTTATTTATAATTTTTCTCTATTTTGGTTGGATCAGTCAAATATCTTTGACTGAGTTTATGGTGTGTATGACCAGTTTGAGTAATTAGTTTGTTTGAGTTGATTTGGACTTGTGTGAGATATGTGAAGGTGAAAAATGGATTTTGAGGTGTTTTTTTTTATGTCATTTAGGACCTATCAATGTGATTTTTTGAGGTGGTTATTTGATAAAATCAACAATATGCCTCAGTTCTTCTTGGCAGTATTTTCTAGGTGTTTGTAGGACTTGCAGCGAGAGAGAGAATGGCTTGGATGGAGTAGTGGTTTGGAGTTAAAAATGTTGTATAAACATGTGGGAGTGAGAAATGATATATTTGATGTATTTTTTATGTATTTAATCTATTGGTTAAGGCTGAAGGTGGACCAAAGAGTCCAAGGAGTATCATGTTGGTTTGTAGGCCTAATTCCTTTAGGTTTCTATTAGGCCTAATTGATTTTTGGGTCTTAAGGCAAATGGATGACATATGGAATATTTGGTTCTCATATGTAACATGTGTAATAACCTATTTTGAGTGTGATCCATGTAAGTGAATCATCTTGGATGACCAAGATGGGTTAGATGAAAGAGTGGTATATATACTAGCAGTATTTGGCCTATTTGGGAGTGAGAGTGAGTGTGGACAAAAGTGAAGGAAGGAGCTTAGTCAAGGAGAAAATATGAGTAATTGAGGAAGATCAAAGGGTGAAGAGGATGAGTCATGTTTTATTTATCATGTTCATGAGCTAAAAAGTCATTAAACCTAACAATCTAAAGGGCGACTTGGTTGAGCTAATGAGGTAGGTGTGCCTACCTTGAGAAGAGAAGAAATTTTGTAGGTGTTAGAACAAGAGAAGGTCATCATCAGGTGTAGAAGACATCAGAGTAGTGGTGGAAATCATAGTAGTGGTGGTTGAGTGGGTTCTTAATGACCTAGGGGGTTGTATCCTCCTTGCTAGTTGGATCTAGCTAAAGGTGTAGTAGGTGCTGGACTAAATTGAGGGGTGGATGCTCCTTGATTAGTTGGTGCTAGTCTAAAGTATCTTGTTTGCTTCATATTTATAGGATAGTAGTCCATTGTTGTTTTAAGCTTGAGAGTGGGATTTTTCCCCCTAGAGGGTTTCCCACATAAATGATGTGTTCATAGATGTATGCTCTTGTTCATGTTTTGATGTATAAGATTTCATGTTCATGTATGATGAATGGGTTTTAGAATTGAATGTGCATTGTTATCTATTGATTCACCCCCCTCTCAATAACTACTTAAAATAAGGTTATTTAAATATTTATGGATATTTTAATTCTTATTTTAGTCACAAAATTTCATTTATGGTGTTCTTTACCCTTCTCAAATATTATTTGATTTAAAATAATGAATCTTTTCTGTTGTATGAAAAATACCCAATATTGCCTTTGATTTCACATTTGCATTAGTTTATGTTCCTAAAAATTTCAATATATTTATCATTATATTATGTTAATTCAAGAAAGCATTAATGTCCACTACAAAATATTTGGTACAATCACAATTTTCAATTTTTTAATTTCATTTCCAAAACTTTTTTCCCATTTAAACCTTAGTTTAGGAGCAAGATCACTAAGAATTAGAATTTCTTCATAGGCTGATATTTTATCAGTTACACCAAATTTAGTGAAAGGAAGTTAGCCTTCTATATAGGTTTACCTCAATTCACCAAGGTCCTAAAACTTAAAGGTGATCCATTGCATCATTATATTTTCACACAACAAGCTACAACATCAAGATAAGTGCAAAATCTATGTGATAACCATTTTTGGCATGCTCGGTAAGACCAAAAAATTATAAAGACATTGGTGTTATTCTTAGAAAGCATTGTATAAATTTTGTACACATTCTAAAATCACCTGGTTACTCCACTAAATTATAGGTTAAAGAATTCAAGGTTTACATATGCCAAAGAAACAAACAAGATCATTTACTAAAGGTAAGAGAGCTAATTTTTTAGAATTGTCTTTTCCATCTAAAAAGAGATCAAGTTAGTTGTACCTTATCCTAGAGTATATCCTATAAATTTATTTACATCTCATTCAAATATTATTAGAAGTTTCATACCTCCCATTATTATGATATATCTACCTCAGTTTTCAAAACCCTTTTGTATTTTACTAGTGAAACTTCCACCACTTCTATGGAACACATACTAGACATTGATAATCTTTATTTAGTCCACATTATGGTACAAGATAATTTTATGATTAGAATCTTAGTCTCCTCTGTCAAGGGTCAAGCCTTGCAAAGATATATACACCTACCTCTCAATTCCATCCATTTTGGGATGATTTAGGCACTATATTATTCACTTAATTTGAAGATAAGAGTGACCACCTCTCCCTGGTCTAACAATTAACTTATATTCAACAAGATTCTCATGAGCTCATGACTGATTTCAATTTTTGATTTCAAAAGACATGGAATATAATTCTAGTATTGGTCAATCCAATCCCAAATAATGCTTTCCTGTATTAGTTAAGATCCTTGAATAGTGATATAACTATTATGATTCAATCGATGGGTGGCACCACATTTCCTAATGCCTATGAAATTGTAATAAATTCAAAAAATTATTTAATTCAATAAGGAAAAATTACCCCAAGGACACCAATGCCTCTATTTATAGAAATACCTCCTACACCACTTGTAATTTCTCTAATTCCCACCATGAGTAAAACACAATCTTTAACTCCCACTCCTATAGATGATTTATATGATGTTAAGTCACTACTTAAGAGTTTTGGAAATGAGTTAATAGTAATGAAGAGGTAGCAATACCAAAACTACAAGCCTTATCAACAATCTAACCAATCATACCAACCCAATAGGCAGCCATACTAAGGAATTTCACATCTACAAGGTCAAAATATGCAAGTGAAACATCCAAACATTCATGCTCTACTTGCACTAGGTGCTTCCAAAGCTATTGTACATGTTCAAAACAACCTAGATCAAGAGGATGAATGGTTTTATCCTTGTGCTCAACCACATAATTATAATACTTATCCTAATGGTGTCATCAATCAAGATTTGATGGTGCAAGGACAACAATAAGAAGCCACTTCCCAGTAATTAGATACACAAAAACCTACTCAAGGTGAGGCTACTCTTTTAAATTGGCAAGAAGAAGACTTTTGTAGTGTAAATCAGGAAGAGCCATTATTAAATGATAGAGATCTGGTGGTAGTCAATACACATTCAAATAAAAGAGCAATAGAAAGTGTTTAACCCCATAGAGTGGAACAAGTTACAAATTATAAAGTTGTACAAGAACCTTCAAAGAGCAACATAACATAAAGGCTGCCCTTTGTGCCCATGGGCTAGTTTAAATCAAAATTACTGACTCTAAATCTTGTAAAAGAAGACATATCTCCTATAAAGGCACCATTAAAGGTTGGTAACATTCCTTTCAGCATTATCAAATAAATGAAGAAGACCAATTTGAATGTTACTATGTGGGAAGAACTATCCATTCTAATGCAAAGAGATTTATTACAAGAAGCTTTGGAAAACTTATAGATAATGGACAAGGTTCCAAAAATAGGACCTAATGCTGCAATTAATTTATGTTAGCCACAAATTGATACTACAGTGAGTAAAAATGATAAGCCTTCCCCTTCTATCTTTCACTTATAATAGAGAAGCATCTCATTCATAATTGCATGGTAGAAATAGGGGCTAGAAGTTCTATCATGACCAAGAAAATATCAGATGATCTTGGTATTAAGTATACACCTATTTCAAAAGGTATAATACAATTGTATGGGATTATTGTTCAAATAGTAGGTACATTAAAAAATTAAATCTCACTATCCACACATGTCCAAGCTTATCAATTTCCCAAGATATCTCAGTTATTGATCTCCCCCCTTATTTTTCCATTTGTCTTTCATGAGACTTCACTAAAAAAATGGGAGGATATATATCTATGGATTATTCTCACATGTTTATTAGAATGAGATATATAACAAGATTAATAATAAGCACTGATCAAATTGCTAAAGACCATATTGAGCCATACACTCTTATCCCTATTGATGTGAACTGTATATTATAGGACCAAGAAGAGGAGAATGATTATGAAGTTGAAACACCCATAGAAGAGATTATAGACACTCATCTGGAGGAATGGGCATCAACTCTTCAATTTGATCCTTATGATTGCATATAGAAAATTGGGTTGGGTATATATTGCATTCATGAAAATGATGCAATCATCCTAAATCTAGTAAAACTAGCTAAAGATCTTCAAGGAATGTGAAAACTATTCTTTAATGGTTTGAAAAGTAGGAATGGTGCAAGTGTAGGTATTATCTTGATCTCTTCATAAAAAGAGAGCTATTTATATTATTTTAGACTTTAGTTTAGCTGCACAAATAATGTAGCTAAATATGAAGCTTTGATTTGAGGTTTATAATTGGCCAAGGAGAGAGGGATAAAATCCATACAAATATTTGGTGATAGTAAGTTGATTGTTCAACAAGTGAGATCCATAAGAATAACTAAGAATAATTTACTAAGACCTTCCAAACATAGGGTTTGGGACCTATTAGAATACTTTACCACCTTAAAAATTCAAGTGGTACCAAGAGCACAAAAAAAAGATGCTGATCATATAGCCTTGGTAGGATCCCAACATAACCTACCTAAAGAAATAAAGAAGAAAAATAACCAACATTTAAAGTTGATAGTAAGGCCATCTATTCTTGATAATGCTACCAACTAGAAAGTCTCTGACAGTGGTCAACAAATTATCAATTTTTTGAGAGAAGAAGCTGAGTTCTTTGATAGAAACTAGTCCAGACTCCAAGACCAATATGGAGATCAAATCATTTAGTTGAAGATGAAAAAATTACCCTTGGGCCTTGTTAATTTAGAGTGTATCTTCAATTCAAATGATTAGTTGAAAGGAGAAAAGAATAACATCATAGTAAATGAAGAAAACTACAAGACAGTAGTCATCTCAAAGGGTAAAACACTCAATATTAGGAAGGTATGTAATGATTATGAAAAATAAGATTTTATTGAGTTGTGTCAAGAGTTTAATAACTTCGCTTGGAGTTATCATGATCTAAGGGGGTTTGGCCCTAACTTAGGCCAGCATACAATAGAGCTTGACCTAAATACCAAGCCTATTAGATAGGAGCAGAGACCAATTAATTCAAAAATAGAACCCTTGATGAAGAGTGAGCTATCCAAATTGATAGAGGCTAACATCATTTTCCCTATCAAACACTCATCCTGGGTTGCTAATTTGGTCCCTATAAAGAAAAAGAATGATGAAATCAGTCTTTGTGTATATTTTAGGGATTTGAATAAATCATCTCTAAAGGATAATTATCCCCTTCCACCCATGGAGCAAATTTTAAAATTTATATTTGGATCTGAAAGGTTTTCCCTTCTAGATGGTTATTCTAGATATAGCCAAATCCTAATGTAGGAATCTGACTAGTTCAAAATTGATTTCACTACAAAATAGGGTACATATACATACATAAATATGCCCTTTGGTATGACTAATGCTAGCAAAACATTCCATAGAGCCATGTATATGTATTTCAGATGTTTGATAAATGAAATAATCCTAGTATACCTATCACATATCACTATTTACTCAAAGCATGCTAATAAACACTTGGATCACCTTAGGAAAATATTTAAAAGGTGTAGAGAATTCAAAGTTTCCTTCAATCCAAAAAAATGCATTTTAATAGTTTATGAAGAGAAACTACTAGACACATTATTTTAAAAGAGGGTCTTGTAATAGACCTAGAGATAATAAGTGTTATATCTACATTAGCACTACTAAGCCATAATAAGGTATTAAAAAGTTTCCTAAAAAAAATAAACTTCGTAAGAAAATTTGTTCCAAATTTTGCCTCTATGGCAAAGCCCCTTACTACAATACTTAAGAAGGGTATCATTTTAAGTTGGACATAGGAAGTAAAAGATAGATTTGAAGCCATCAAACAAGTTATTTCTCAGGCTCCTACCCTAGTCAACTCAAACTATGAGGAAGATTTCATTTTATATGATTTTGAAGGGAAAGACAACATCTAAGCTATTCTAACCTAGCAAAATAAAGAATAATTAGAACAACCAATATCTTATTTTAGTCAATCCTTGAAGGATTATGAAGAAAATTATAGTTTTACAGAGAACCAAGTATATACTATAATTAAAGCTCTCAAAAATTTTAGGCATATTCTCTCCAACAATAAAATTCATCTGATGGTTAGTCACCAAAGTGTCAAAGAGTTCATGTTGAGCCAGGAAATAAATGAAAAAAGAGCAGGATGAATCACCAACGTCATGGAATATGACGCAGACATCAAAATTACAAATCTTGTAAGAGGAAAGGGATTATGTGAATAGATGGCTTATAATATCAAGAGTATTGAAATAATATTTGAAGCAGTATATGCTCAAAGTAAAACTTATCCAACCAATCCACCTCTTTTTAATGGCTAGATCCATGACATGACCATCTTCCTATAGACTAGTGAGTACATGTATGATTTATAGTAATCAAAGAAAAGGTATTTTAGACTCCAATCTATTCCTTATGTTCTTGTTGATGAAATATTATTTAGAAAAGAGATGAATGGAGTCATGTTAAGATGTACTGAGTAAAACCAAGTCCCCAAGGTGTTTGAATAATTTCATGATGGCCCATTTGGTGGACATTTATCTACAAGAACCATGACCATCAAAATAATGAAAGGGGGATATTATTATCTCAACATATTCAAATCTACCCATAAATGGGTAAGGAACTATGAGAAGTGTGCTTACTTTATAGGAAATCAAATATTAGCAACCTTCCCCCTTAGACCAATTCAAGCTAACCAATCATTTGCTTAATGGGGATTGGATTTCATTTGTATGATCAATCCATTATCGAGTGTAGGCCATAAATAGGTCCTTATAGAAATAGGCTATTTCATAAGATGGACTGAAGTAGTTGAATTGAAAGATGCCATGGAGGCATTTATCTTGGAATACATGGATGTCATCATTTCAAGGTTTGGTATTCCTCACACCATTATCTTGGACAATGTTGAAGCTTTTGTGGACACTCAAGTGAGTGAATGGGCTATAAATAAAAATGTATACCTGAGTACTTCTTCCAATTATTACTTGAAAGGTAATGGCTTGGCTGAGTCTACCAACAAGAACTTCATAATAATTATCAAAAGGATAATGGAGGACAACTAAAGGACATGACACACAAATTTGAAATTAGTATTGTGGGTTGATAGGATCACTCCTAAGAGAGCCATTAGCAACTCTCCATTCATGTTGGTATATAGAAGGGAAGCTCAAGTCCCACTATCAATTGATTTTCTATCTCTAGAACTCAATTATCAATTGGATTTGATTGACAATGATGAAATGATAGTAAGGTTGGTGGAACTCATGGAACTTTAAGAAGTCAAGAACTAGTCAATGAAATTTATATAAGAAAATCGAGCTCAAACAAAAAGGATTTTGGACAAAAAAGCATTTTATAGGAGCTTCAATGGAGACATGGTTCTCAAGTGGGATGCATACAATGCTAAACTAGGCAAGCACACCAAGTTTGATGCAATATGGAGTGGTCCATATATTATAACTCAGTATAATGAAGCTAATGCATTCCATCTATCCAAGCTTGATGGATCAGAATTGCCTATCCCAATCAATGGGATATACCTCAAAGCTTGTTTTTGAGGTTGAAATCTATTCCAAAAAGTAATTTTTTGTATATATTAGGGTTAGTTGTGTTTCTTTTATAAGTGATTTCACATAGGTCAACTCATTAGGAGTTTTTATTTCCTTAGTTTATTTTATTTTCCCCTACTTTATTTTGTTTAGGCAAATGCCAATTTTATTCTTCACCAAATAAAGTGTGTTAAGCTTAAAATGATTCCATGCCCAATGAACTATAAGATTACTAAAAAGAAATTGATTAAAAATCAATCGCCGATAGAGGTTGCCAAAAATGTTGATATTTTTATTTCAAAAATGTCAAATAACCTAAGGGAGACCCATTAATATTTTGGAAAAATGCCTTAAATTGACCCAAAACACTCATTTCCCTAAGTTGGTATAAATCAAAGATTGGATTGGAATTTACAACTTGAAAAATTAAAAATTACTTCCTAATCTCAACTTCCTGCAATACATTAGCCAATGAAGCCAAAGATCTAGTTGAAATTTAGAACTTACAAACTTATAAATTGTGTCCAGACCTCTATTCCCCACTAAACAATAATTGACAAAAATTAGAACCCTACTTGCAATTTATAACATGCAAAGTTACAAATTGTAAGAAAACTTTTGCTTCTTGCAAACCAAGTACCCTACAAAAACTTGAACCTCATTCACAATTTAAAAACTTGAAAACTTGAAAATTTCAAGTGAAGTTGCTTCTCGCACAATACTCCAACCAAAAAGTAGAACTCTAATTACAATTTGCAACATGAAAAGTTACAAATTGAAATTTGAGTTCTACTTCTCATCGACCACCTTTCCTATGGAATCCAAAAATCCAAGTCCAAATTGAAACTTTCAAAGTTTCAAATTACTCCCTAAGTTTTTCCTTTCCATTTTTAAAGGGTCAAAAAACCAAGCCCATAAAATCTGGAGGTCAAAGTGTAATTAACAAAATTAAAATATTGTAAATGTGTTTGTAGGCTTTGGATATTTTCCAATCACTGCCATTGGGGCATTTATTATAGGGGTCTTATATAAAGGAAATTATGGTTAAATAAAATCATTATTTAAACTTGTTAATTTAATTTTGGAGCTCTTGCCTTGAATTGTAAACCTGTTAAACAACCTCAAGCCATGTGCCATGTAAGCAATACCACCATGCAATGATGCCATTGATCCCCTGCATGATATTGTTTTGTACCTTCTATGTTTTAAAGCCATATTTTTTGAAAATCAAGATTGCTTTAGTTATTTACATTTTCCTATGCTCCTTTGTAGATTTGACTACATTTTTAGGGTTATCATTACTTTATTTAGCATTTGATAGGTCGTTAGTAGTTTTTTTAGTAGTATTAAGGTTGTTTACAACTCATATAATTCTTCTAAGCTATTTATTATCACATTGAAAACCTAGGGTTTACCAAAACTCATATACCAGGTGAATATTCATAGAGATATTTTGAAAACTAGTCACATATTCCTTGATAAATATTCCCTCATAGTCCCCATGGAATTTATGCCTACATTTTACACCTCCAAAACCCACAAGATTCATACCTACATTTGCAACCCCATAATCCTACAAACATATCCAGTGCATTGAGAAACCTCAATCTCTGCAAGATTTTTCATCAGGAAAGATAAGTGTATTTTACAACTCCCATCTCCATCAGAGATTTATACCTGCATTAACAACTCCAATCTCCATCAGAACTTTCAATTGCTTTTACACCATAAATTTTTCCAACTCTGTATTTGGTTTTCCTCTAGAATTTTCTCTAGAATCCATGTTTGGGAAATAGATGAAGTTCAAATCTAAAGGACCCAGTGTTATACTCAGTCTGGAATCTAATACAACTACATTATAGACACAGACCTAAGTCACATTAACCTAGGTTATTTTTGGACTAGAATTAATGCTGAATTCAAGAATGATTGAATCTAGAGCATCTATGACTATGGAATGCCACAAGTGGAATCTTTCCCACTGACTGTGCAAAGCCCTAAGTTGGTACTCACACTAGAAAAGCATTATGATGCTAATAAGAGAGAGGTGTTGAAAAAAATGAGAAAGGATTCTAAATCTAGACCCAAACTTCATAGACTCCATCTTTTTGATACCTATATTTGAGTTACCTATATTTAAGTCTAGAGTCCTCAAATAAATTCCATCAAGACAAAAACATAGGATGCTAGAGAGTAATGAATAAATAATGGCTAAGGATCCCTAGGGTTATAGCCAATAAATTACTTAAAACATTGGCAAGGATTGATTTTAAGGATGAGGTAGGTGATCTAATCATACTAATCCATAGGATCACTAGTTACCCTGATGCAAATAATTTACAAGATTGGACGTATCAATATATTTGGGTGATCCACCAAAACCAAAAATACATCCACTAGACACATCTCATTAGTGACTCCATCCACAAGTAGTTAATGGAGGTCCAAAACATAAAGAAATTTTATATGACTTCTTATGTAGTTTATATATTGGCCAATGGGAGAGCTTTCTTAGGGCTCAACATAGTGGCTGACCAGGAAAATAAAGTGTTCAATTATTACCCTGACCTCACTCTTGAGGCTATTAGGTATCACTTGAAGAGATTTAATGATGCATTCATCTACTACATCATAGTTATGTTTAACAAGAAACGAGAGAAGAAGAGATTTTTTGATGCTTCCACTTCAGCGATCACCAATTAGGCTTCTTATTTCATCCAATTCCAAACATACTCATACATCAGAATATGGAAATTCAATAGTTGTCCTTTACCCCCCTGAGGTATGTGAGTGATAAATGGGCATTCATGAAACTTGTGAGGCAACTAGTTAAAAATCAAAAGTTATTATCTAGTAAACACAAATTGGGAATTCATTTCCCCATCAGCATAGGTAGGTACACATACGCTTCTCTAACCAAATCCAAGTGTGTAGAGGATAAAATGACATAAATGACCTTGAGAGCCTTGGAGGAAAATCCATTCATTGATGTTCATGGTAACATTAATAGTAAATTGGGAATCTCCACATATTCCCATGTCCCTTACTATCAAGACTAATGGGAAGACTTAGAAGATGAAGAAGTAATACTGAAGGACTACTCTAAAATCACCCTTGATTATATCAATGCCTTCAATATGGAACCAATTCTTGAGGACTTGGTCGATGATGAGTCCCCAGTAGACAAGGTCTATCATGAGAATAAAATCTATACTTTACCCCTTCCAAAAAAGAGGCGGTCCATTCCTACGTCTTTCTCTTTAATGAATAGAACCACAAATGTAATCAATAGAACACTTAGCTGACATAGAAGTAAAGGGGTCCAAGTGACCAAAGAAATAGTAAGAGTTAATGAAAAATTACTAGAACTTAAAGAGAAGGGAGTACCACCATCAAAAAAAGGTTTTAGCGATGGAGGACTCCTAGAATAGGTAGATAGGCCAATGATTTCCCACAAGAGAAAGAAGAAATCAAAGTCAAAAAAAGGAAAATCAAGCAACTATGGAGTAGTAAAAGATCAACTTGTAGTTATTTCATCAAAAGATGCATCTGTAATTGAAGCAACAACAATTTCAACCCCCATCTTAATTATAGTTTAAACTCCCATCTCTATGATACTCCCACCACTTATCCCTGTCATTCCTATAGATTCAACACATCCTTCTTCTGTATCCACTCCTCCTTCACCTTAAGTGACTCCACCCTCTATTCTCACCAGTCTATCTATGTCAATAAGTCCATTGGCAATAGTTAAATCAATTTAATTAGACACTTAGGTCTCCCTTCAATTGGACACTTATGTTTGCTTTCCACTTCCTTCTTTCATAATCTCACTCCCCCTTCCATAATTCCTTTCATCTAATATACAATTAATTCCATTCCATTAATCACCAACAATACACAAAAATATATAGCCATGGATTTAATCATTCTGACTACAATCCTGCTAGCCATCCTGACTCCTAGGATAACTACTACTTCATTTTCATCTCCTTTCATATTTATTACTTTACCAAACCTAAGTGTCCATACCAATTTTATTGACTCATTTAAGGTTTTGGAATCCAAAATTACATAGGTCTCTTAATTCCAACTCCTTGTGTCTACTCCTCCATTGGTATCACTTCTACCTCCCACACCCCTAGTAGACACATCCATTTCCATTGACCCAACCTCTTCCACTTCTATAGTAACTCCAAACCCTATAGAGGAGGTAGAGATGGAAAAAGACACTGATATAAATGTGGACCCTTAGCCCATAGATGGGGAAGAGGTGTTAAAGACATCTACCAAAAAATCAATGGTAATATCAATAAAGGATATAATACTTATCATCATGCCCACCAGTGTAACATCTTTAGCTACAAATTGTCAAGTGATAGTGTTAGCATAACATGATGATATTCCTAGTTGGTTATCATAAATAGTGGGGAAGAAATGCAAGTAGATGGTGTCCCAAAACACATATTTTAGCCACACAGATGCACATAAGAAATCCAAGACAACTCCCCAGACCATTTCAATAATATTATATGATTCAACAAGGGAAAATTATGTAGAGATTGTAGTCCCCCTACCAGATAAATAGAAAGAAGATCTAGTGGTGTGGGATTACCAGGGATCAAAATTTTACCTTGGATGTCCTATAAGAGAGAAAAAAAACATGATGTTTAATCTAGCATTAACTCTCTTTTTGAGAAAATAGATAGTGATAAGGTCACTAAGGATAAGCTGAAGAACAAGGTTGAGAAACTAACAACCACATTGAAGAAATTTATTGAACCCATTTATCAACAAACACAACTTATTACTCAGATCATAGATCAAGCAACACTTTATACAGTGATATAGATTGGTATCATGGGAATAGGCACTAAGGAATGGGAAAAAGAGATCATCTCGAAGGGAAACAAAGTTATTGAACTAGTAATAGACTATTATGAAACCCTGAGGGAGAGAAGGGTCACCCTAAGATAACATATCAATAAGTATGAGGAAGAGACAGAAAGGTTAAAACTTTTCTATCCAAAATTGTTAACTATGGACACAAATAAAGTTGAAATTATTCTTACATAAAAAATACTGAGAAATGATGAAGAGCAAGATGAGTTAGATAGAGAAGCTCAATTCATAATAAAGATACTTAAAAATAGTGCCCATAAGGCTAAATTTTCACATGACAAAGCCACTGATATGGTATATGACATTGAATATTTATTGAAAAAATTATCATGCCAAGAAATAGATCAATAGAACCAGGTCCTTTTAGTGTAATAATTTCAAGATAAAATCAAATAAGTGGTTGAAAGAGAATAGACAAGAGATACAATCTTCAACTTGAGCTCTGTCTACCATTTCATCAAGTACCATAACACATTGGATCAAATGGGAAAAGTGACTCAAGACTGCAGAGCTTTTAGAAGGGAACTCTCCAATACAATAGCAGAATGTGAGATAAGTAACCTCTATTATTTTGGTCCTAATGAAGATAAAATATTGGATAGATTCAAGAGTTTTGATGTATATATTGAAAATACAGGTGAAAAAGGATAAAGAGTTTACATAAGTTTTAGATATAGATTAATGCTTTCTATAAAAAATATTCTTGTATATTGTATTTTCATTATTGTAAAAATATTGTAAAGTTTTAACTTATAAATTGTAACTATCATTTTGATAAATCTTTTTGAGAAAGATCCATGTGTAATTTCCATGTTCCATTTTGATAGGTTGAAAGTTGTAAAAAGAAAACTTGCAAATTACACTTTTCATTTTGACAAGTTTGAGTTGCTTAAGTTACAAAAGCACATATTGTAAAATGCATTTCTAGTTTTGACAAATTATGTGACTTAAAAATTGTAAAAGTCCCAATTGAAAATTACAAGTTAGGGTTTTTCAAAAATTAACTTAAGTTATCAAAATATATATTTTGACTCTAAGTTTGAGTTTCACTTTGGCACCCCATTGCATGAAGAGCCATTGCAACTGAACTAAAGAAGACAAGGCATTGCATGAAGATTTCCAAGTCTCTTCCACACCTCTAGTAGTTATATGGAATGCCAAACTCTTTCATGATCTTTTACAAACTTTTTCACCTCACCAAAGATGCCACCAACTTAAGATCACGCCCCTTTTTTGCATAAAATTCTAGATTTTGCATGTTATTCTACTAGGCATGGATTTCCTTGTTAATTATATATCTTTTATGAGATTTTTTGTATAAATATGGGCAATAAGGCATAGCCCATTCATATTTTTCCTACTAAAAATATCATTCTGCATTTTGAATAACTTGTCTACATGATGTAACCTTGAGAATGAGAATAAATTGAAGATTCACCTTTCTTGTCTATGTAATATTTGTGTATGTAAGGTTATTTAAATATTTTTGGATTTTTTAATTCTTATTTAAATCAAAAAATTTCATTTTTGATATTCTTTACCCTTTTGAAAGATTGTTTAATTTAAAATAAAAAATCTTGTCCCTTGTATGAAAAATACCCAATATTGCCTTTAATTTCACATTTGCATGAGTTTGTGCTCCTAATTTTTTTAATATAATTATCATTATATTATGTTCATTCAATCAAGAATTAAAATACACTACAAAATATTTGGTGGAATCACCATTTTCAATTTTGTAATTTCATTCCCAAAATGTTTTTCCCAGTTAAACCCTAGTTTAGGAGCAAGATCACTAAGAAGTGGAATTTATACACAGGCTAGTATTTTATTAGTTATACCAAATTTAGTTAAAGGAATTTGACCTTCTCTGGAGGTTCACCTTAATTTTCCAAGGTCCTAAAACTTGGAGGTAATCCCAATGTATCATTATATTTTTACATAGTGAGCCACAACATCAAGACAGGTGTAAAATCTATGTGATAATAGGGCTCATAATAAGAAAAGTATAATCCCTCCCCAAATGTTTGATTTGACACCATACATACCAACACTAAGGCTTTTGATGGAAGAGTTAAGATGTCATCATCCAAAATAATTTTGTTTGCTTCATAATTCATTGGGCATTGATCCATAAGATTAGAGAATATACGAGAAACTTAGTAAAGAAAAATTCATAAGGACAAGCTCCTTATGTGTTATACCAACACTCATGTGTCTTCCCCACCAAGTTAATTTTCTGATTTTTATGGGACTAACACTCATTCTATGACTAATTATTGAGACGTTCAATAATACTTTGATATAATTTATCTTGAGGTCATGAAATTTCCTCTTTATTTGGTTATACCTCCTTCAAAGACACTTCTTGCATACATCCCAAATAATGGGGACTATCATCACTTTGGCATGATTATCCTACCCATTCTACAAATAATTGTACAACACTTAAATAAAAAATTCTATACTTTACTAAGGCCAAAACATTAGGTTCCATAAAAATTTCAAAGATGCCTCATAATGAGGTGCCACTTTCTTATCTTGAGTCTATTTTTATACCACTAAATATAACTTCCACATACATCCAAATGAAATGGGAGAATTATCTTTAACATGATTTTCTTTCCCAATCCACAAATGAGTGTAAGGATTATCAATAACATATCAATCATCAAATATAGGGGCATTAGGCTTCTTTGAAACCATTAAAACATGTTCCTAAGATGGAGGAATGGCCTCCCACATCTCAAACATGAATATTTACATCATGCTTCACATTATTCATAGTTGGAGGAGTAATGTCCTCCCAATTATAACACCTAAAATTTATCTATTAGATAAGATATAATCTTACGACTATATATTAGCTCAAGAATTTATCCTAAAACCTATGAGAATCTACCTCAGAAGGAAGCCCCATAAAACATAAACTATATGATCCTTCATATAATTTCCAACCAAGAGTCATATAATTATGTAAGGAGTTTGCATTGCATATACAACACTAGACTATGTGAAATAATAAGAAGGCTAATACATACTTGATGAAAGAAAATACACTTCTGTAAAGTATATGTAAATAAATTAAATTGTTGGAAATTAAATTCTATAGAGTGACTTTGTAAGAAAGGAAAATATAGGAATTGAATTTTTAGTCTTGTTTGGAAGCTTCCCACAAATAATTGAATATTGTAACATTATAAAGGCTTATGCAAAGAATGAAACATGAATGTAAAGAAAATATGTTATGACTACTCTAAAAGTGAAATATACATACACATAGTACAAAATGAAACTAAAATAATGGATGGGATATTTTAAAAAAACCCTCTCAAGTGGGCCTTGCCTTGATTGGAGTTATGTTATAATACCTTCCTCTACTATAGATGGATTACTTCAAATCATGTTTATTGCATTAATGAATCAATAATAATGAAAGTATTATTATGGTGGCATTACAGAGTTATAAAACTGTAATACTGAATTCACCTTCTATTATTTATAATTTTACAACTTACTTCTTACTAATTTTATCCTACTACCTCTGTCTTAAATAGATAAGACAAGCCTTTATGCAAATTGATAGTTAGCAAAACATTGAAAAAAATAATAAGATAACAATACATAATAAGTAACAAGGAGAAATAATACATCCCTTTATTATAACTACTTAAGGGTGATCATCTAATGAAGGATAAATGGTGGTATGATAATATGTAATTGTTTCTCTTTTTTCCTCATAACAAGGAACTATAATAATATTTAAACTATAAAATTTGCTTTAAACCTTCATCTATCTATCAAACATACATGCACAACTATTGCTTCAAAAAATCCCCAATTTATACGAGTGGATCAAAATGTTCCAGCCATTGCTATAGGCTACTTAGCTTGTAGATACAAGATACTTAACCTATTTCTATGGGATATTTACCCAGTTTCTATGGGTAAGTTCTCCCACTTCTATGAGTGAGTCTTCCCAACTTTTATGGATGAGTCTACCCAGCTGCTACAAGTAGCTATTTTACCTATGATAAACTTAGGATCTAATTTATTTGGATTAATGATAATAACCATAAATAACAATAATGATAAATGACATTATTTTATTCATAAATATATAATTCTAATGTAAAACACCAAACATATATGCAACATATTTATTAAGTCTTATATGGTAAAAATGGCTTCAAAAGGAAACACATATATTTAAATATACTGG
Organism: Torreya grandis; assembly: GCA_037957365.1. Taxonomy (NCBI): domain Eukaryota; kingdom Viridiplantae; phylum Streptophyta; class Pinopsida; order Cupressales; family Taxaceae; genus Torreya; species Torreya grandis. Next base: position 1,489,353 of record JARHVA010000181.1, on the reverse strand, counting down.
TTTTGAAAGGTCTACAAGGGAAGTTTAAAGGGTTAATCATGTTCAAATTTTGAACTCATCAAGGACCATTAACACCTTCATATTGGAGGTAGATTGGGACACAACAAATCTTTCCATCACTTTAGAGTATGTACATGTGATTTTTGGCCTACCACTGAAGGGTATGCACATGGTATGTAATGCATTAGAATCAGTTGTTAAGAGGCAAGATCTGGCTCATGGGATACTATGTTAAATAAATACATTCAATGATATTTAATTGTATGATTATTCTATGTGTATGTTTTAGATGTTCCAAATATCTGAAAGGTGATCTATATCTAGATTACTAGACATGTGATGTGTCAAAATTCAATTATTTTCCACTATCATGTGCCAAATTGCTTTAGAGTAGGGAAGAATCTATAGCATGGGACTGAGCAACTAGTTGCAACTAGTGCATGATTTTTACAGTATTTTGAGTAGGTAACAATAGACTATGTGACCAATCATACTATTCACTAGTTGGATTTATGAGAGGTTCCCTGTGTACCACCATATGGTGATTATACACTATATTTCAAATAATCTACCCTAAGTTAGATGTTGAGATAAAGTTCTTTGATATAAATGTGTAACACAATATGATATATTAGATACCATTCATAAAGAGTAGATAATATTGATGTCATATAGGAAAACTATGGATATATTTCTATCATGGCATTCCATAGTATAATCTCAGGGTCGGTACAAGGTGATTAGGCATTATGCATGGTGGATTGAGCCATAATTTTGTGTACAAGTTTTAGCCTTGATAGCTTACAAGGTGAGGCATTTTAGAGATCCATATGGGGATATAGGATATGAACCACCAACAAAGGTTATAGTGTTGAGACAATGGCATGCTCCTTAGTATTATAGGAGGAGACAATAGCATCAGATAGTGGTGGATGAAGTAATAAGGGGAAGAGGCTAGGGATTCCTTCAAAGGATGTCCCAAATGTACCTATAATAGAGTCACCATAGACAATACCCTAGACATGTATTTTACAATAATATCAATGAACACAAAGTGAATAGATCTTAGTGTTGAACATAGAGAGATGGGTGGTAGCCTTAGGGGCTCATCAAATAGAGGATGAAGATGAGGATGATGGTACTCTTAGTAGCCACAATTATGGTATGATTATTAGTGCTAGGGGAAAACATTTAGGTATAAAATAATGATTCTAGTTTTATTTCTACACTTTATATATTTATAAATAGAATACTAGATAATAGTGATAGTTAGATTTTATTTAGATTTATACATCTTGTGATCCAATGTTTTATTTAGTTATATTTTGTAGGTATAGTGGAGATGACATGGTGAGGATTGATTTGTTATTTTTGGGAATAATGGAGTTTTATTCCTATTTAATAAACAAGTCTGAGTAGGAGAAATTAGTAAATAATATTCCTAATTAAAGCTACTAATTCATGAAATTGAATTGCAATTAGACCTTTTCTAAAAATAGTAGTGAGAGAGATAAAATCAAACTTAGCTTATTCTAGATTATTCTGACTAAGCCGGGGTTTGTAAATTTGTGTGTAGGAATAGGACACTATCACAAATAGGATCTTGGACTTTGTTTTTTGATTGGATAGGAGTGATAGAATTAGACACCCTAGGCTCTGGCATTATAGTCCCTCCCTGACACTATTATCCTAAGGATTTAAGCTTTTTGGGTTTTGTTTTCCTACTCAATGTTACCCTGTGTACCATTTTTTAGGTCCTCACTATAAATAGAGATCCCTATAGAGCTGATTCTTCATGTGCTTGTATCTTTTATGTAATTTAAAAAACTTTGACAAATAGGGAAAAAGGGGTTAGTGTGTGTAAGATGCACTAGATGTGCTTCAAACCCTGTGTGTGGGAACATTGTCTACATATAGATACTCTGAGGAGGGATCAAGACATATGTATTTCTCCCTTTAAGAGTGCTTGGTGCAATAGTGAATGAAATGCAAAAAATGCTAAAACTAGGTATGCGTGAGATGACTAGGGACTGGTGTAAGGACTTGGATTGGCTTGTAAGTGTATAACATGGCTATATGTAGAGAATAGGGAAGATTACTTAAGTGGTCTCACTTGTATTCTTGTTTACTTGAATGATATTTGGAAACCCTTTCTAAATGATCTTTGAATGGGCTTATATATGGATCTATTGGTCATGGGTTAGATGAAATTGGACTAGGTTGACATAATGAACAAGAGGAATTAGGGAAAAATGGTAATCTGGTCTTGAAATGTGATTGGATAGGAGCAATAAAAAGGGGACACCCTAGGGTCCAACACTATAGTCCAACTTTGGCACTATTGTCTTGAGCTAGTCTATCATCACCTAATAAGTGAAGCTAGATGATCCTGTGTGTGATAATCAATGTCTAGACTATGTGTCTAATCCCTCTGAATAGGTGGCTCAAGAATGCAAAGGCTGGTCCTTTGGCTCTATCATTTCCCCATGAAGTGAAGCTAATGATTGATAGTAGTATATATGAATGTGTATGTTTTATTAGATGGCTTCTAAAGCCCCTGAATGCTCTGGAAATATGATAATGTGGTTTGGATAGCTGAATGTGTGTTAGAAACTAGGCCAATATTGGCCAACTCAGAAAAAATGGAGATTAGGCTTGTATAAAATCCACTCCAAAATGATTCCAACCACCTGTAGATGAAATAAGGCATGCAACTACTAAGAATGCTTGGGTAATGCTAAAAACTAAAAGAAAAGAAGAAAAAGTGTTGTGCAATCTGCCCCCAATCACTAGTGTCTAAAACATGGATTCTAATTTAGAAGTTATACCAACTATCGTATCTAAGATTAGAAGTGAAGGCCAATCATGCCATGTATTATGCCCCCTATATTTGAATTCTATAAGAAAATTGTTCTAAAAAATGCTGATCTAAACTGGTCTAATTATGCAAATATGTAGCTGAACCTACCTTTCTACCTGCTTTTGGAAAACTTGGTTTTTTGATTATTTGGATAAGAGCACTAAAAATGGACACCTTGGTGTCCAGTGATGTAGTCCATACTTGGCACTATTATCTTAGGATGAAACTAATCACTATTCTATAATCTTGACTATTTTCTTGGTTTGTTTTGAGTGGTTTGATGATTGGTTGTTCTGATTATTTTGAAACTAGATTTTTTGATTGATGGGAATTTAGATCTTTGTAGCAAAACCCCTATTCGTTGACCCCTCTTATGAGGGTAGGAATAGGTACCCTTTAATTACCACCCTCAGAAGAAGAAGCCCTATAAGTGTGTTAAGATAAAAATATACATGATATAGCAATGATAATCAACAAGATATCTCAAGATATAACATTGTTTGATTTGAGAGATTGTTAGGTCAATAGGGGTATGCCTAGATAGATGTAACAATGTAATAGCATGTACAATGTTCTTGAATTGAATTGAAACTAGAAATGTTAGTTTTGAGGTGGAGGGATGGAGCATGATGTCCATCATGGCATCCAAAAAAATAGGAAAAATGCATTATATGGATCATGACATTACAATCAATCAAAATTAATCAAGTAACAAGCACACAAATAAAGAATCAAGATGCATACAAGGGTTGCCAAGGGGAAAAGTAAACAAGGGGCATAGTCACATGCCACTTAAACTAGAAAAGAAACATACAAGGCATGTTCAAATGCCACATACACATATAAATACAATAATCAAGTTGGTGTGGAAGCCACAATCACATAAAGGAGTATAGGAAAAGGACATTGGCAAATATCCTAAGGCACACACATGAATAGAAGAGGACATTGGCAAATGTCCTAAGGCACATACAGGAGACAATCAAGAACTAGAAATGTAATCCAATAAGCTATTAAGTAAGAATAGAAAGCATGTAATAAATAGAAATATAGAGTCACATCTAACTAATGAAAACAAGAGTGAAATTATGCAAGACATGTTTAGTATAAGACTAGGTATATGCTAAGAGATACACAAGTACTAGATACTAGTGAAATACTGATATGGTAATCTATGAAATCTAGTAAGTAATGTACATTAGCATGATAACTTGGAGTGTGTAGTGTAGGAATGACATAACCTAGATGGTGTAGTCATGTAGAAGATGCCCCCAGTGGGTATGTATATCGAAGTGGTTTCAAATGTAGAAGTAGGATGTCCCCTTGATGGGTAGAGTGAAGTAATCAAGTAGTTGGATGTCACTGCACACACTCAAAAAAGATTAAGTGAAGCATGGTAATGTAGATAAATCAACATACAATAGCATGAAAAAACAAATGTAAGTTCTATAATAGTAGTAGCAATGTAAAGCATGGATGATAATTACAATTGAAATGTTTTTATTATTTTAAAAATTTTGAGTGTTTTTGAATTTTGGAATGTTGTACTATTTTTGTATTTTTGGAAAATTTGAAGCATGTAAAATCAATCAAAAAAAACTATGTACAATCAATATTGAGGAGAAATGATACTAATCAATGAGTCTCATGCGAGACTCCCTATCATGGTGTCCTATATCAAGGAGTGGAATCGTGTGTGATTGTGAAGCATGATGAAAATGCTGAGATTATGGATCTAAAAGCTATATATATTGTAAATGTTCTAAAATATCTAAAGTAAAAACAAATCATGGGGTCCCTCTATAAATCTAAGAGGTAGATGTAGCTGTAGGGTTCTTAGGGACCTATTTGGAAGTAGAAGAAACTCTCTAAACATGTGCTCTATGTGTAGATGTATGCGATCTCAATGAAAATGCTCTAGGTGTGAATATTATAGCTAGGAGCTGTCTAGAATTTTGAAGTTATGGAGGTGTATAAACCCTCTATAATGGTGATGGTGCATCAACTGTGTCTCAATATAAAGTGGAAGATGAACTTAAACTAGAGGAGAAGCTAAAAATGGTGTCAAAACTAAAATTGGTGGCAAAACTAAAACTGTTGGCAAAATTGAAACTTGTGACTACAAACTGGTAGATAGTTTTGAAGTGGGGAGTGGTAACTCATATGGAAATCTATTGACTATAACTCGTGACTAAAAAATAATTATCATAAATGAATTTCACACATCTATGAACTGTATAAGGTACTTCTTTGATTTTTCAAATCTATAGTCAACCAAGTAATATATCAAAAACTCCTATGCCAGGAACTATAGTGAATGGTGTGGCCACATGTGTAAGACCAACTTGTAGTGGAAGTACTATCTCACCCAATGAAATCTATATATACCCACTAAAACCATTGATAACTATGTCTATTGGAGTGATATCTTGCTTTGAATAACCCAAATGCTATAGTAGTGTCAAGGTGCACATGTTAAGAATAGAACCATTGTCAATAAACACACTATGAATAGGCTGATTATGAATGTGAGCTCTGATAAAGAGTGCATGATAATTTGAATCATCCTTGATGATCTCTTACTCTGAGAAGGAGATAGAAGGTCTAGTTGGAACTCTAGAATTTTATACACCAATCATGTTACTCAAAGGATGTAACTTAATTGAAGGTGCCCTATATGTATCTGGTGGTGGATGTGCATGATATGCATGATGGACCCCTAATGTGTCCCTTGTATCATATTTTGAATGTTGTGAAAATGGATCTTAGAAGATTTTCAATGCTTTATCTTATGTTTGTTTTGTTAGTGGAGGCTCAACTGAAGTGCCAAGATCAATAGCATTTGAATCTAGTAGGTTTTATATCTTGTGATTTAAACTAATGCATCTATTTGTTGTATGGCCTAGTGCCTTGTGGTAGTCACAAAATTCCTAATGATCATATCCCTTTGGAAGAGGCTTTGTTGGATCAACTTCTTGAATAGGAGAGAGAGAATTATATTATAATCCAAAATCTATTGTAAAACCTTGGATGGAGGAACTAGAAGATGCAAAAAAGTATGCAAAGGGGGTGTTGAAAAAACTATTCACTAAGGAGTATTTAAGCCACATTAATTGTAGGTTGATTCTTCCCTTCAGTATCATTGAACATAACTTTATATGGGACTTTGTTGTTACTCTTATTAATTGTGTCTGATGTATTAGTGTATTGTAGTTTGCCCATTGAAATTAGTTTGACTTTTCTTTCCTTTAATGTGTGACACAATTCAATGAAGGAAGATAATATTTTGAACATGATTGATTCATGAAGTGCTAGTAGAAGACTTTGTTTGAAAAGGTCCTGTAATTCTTGATATACCATGGGGCTAGTCATCTTAGCCAAGATGGTCTTATACCAAAGAACATAGTCTCTGATATGCACATTTGGTCATTATTTCTATTGAGAAATTTGAGGATATGAAACCCTATCACCAATGTTGATACTAAAGTGTGCTATGAACATATCAGCTAAAGGATTGAATACATTCATCAATTTATTCAGTAGACTATAAAACCATTGTAAAGCATAATCCTTTAGGCTTCATGGAAATAGTTTTGTAAGTAGCCAGTCATTTGGTACATAGTCCAAGCATGCTACATGAAATTATATAAAATGTATCTCTAGATCACCCTTTCCATCATAAATATTAAGCTTGGGTTGAACTAAACCTTGTGGCAAGGGTGTAGAAGCAATGTGACATGACAATGGTGTATGTATAAAAGTAATAGAATCCAAAGGCTATGTAGGTCTAGTGGTACCTTGCTCAAGATGTAGCACCTTGGATTAAATATATCTTATCTCTTGCACAAGGGCTATCACATTAGGAAATAGGGATGTACTAACTATAACTAGTGGCATAGAGGTAGGTTGGGTTATTATAGGGCCTTATTGAGACATACTTTCTCCTGTAGTGTCATTTGCAACTGGTTTCTCTAAAGGAATGGAAGACTCAACTTGCTTAGCATTTTTAATTTCCATGATATATTATAGGATAAGAGTATGATCTTGGGGTTGTTCCTTAAGTCTTTCTCTAAAACTTTGTAAAATCAAATCTTTGTTGAGGATAACTTCATTATCAACAATAGGTAGAAGTGGATTAGTAGTCCAATATGGTGGAGCATAAGCATTGATGTGTACATCATCATTGTTATTTTCATACTACTCATTGTTTGAATCATTCTCATTAAAATTGGTGTAATCTAGATGTGTAGTATTTATAACAAGAACTTGAGCTAGTTTTTTGTCCATGGTGTATGGTCAAATTGAAGGAATTTGGGTGAATTTTGGAGGATTTCCACTAATTCTTGCACTTTATCTTGAAGGAAAAGATGCAAGGAACTTAGGTGGCATAAGGAAAACAACTTGGATAATAGTAGAAAAGATTAAATTGATATAATCTAAACAAGGAATTGGAATATGCATAGAAAGGATACAGAGTTCCCAAACATGTAAGGTGATACCTCAAGAAGCAAAATAGGAGTTAGTACATGCAACTAGGGATTTAATAGTGATAGTTTTGAAAAATACTATAATTTTTTTAAATTGCTATTGAATTTATATGTTAAGTATGCAAGTAAAAAAATTAGAAATTTATGGGAAAGTGTTTGATTTAATGGGACCTAGTAGATGCAACTAGGGTTTTGAGGATTTTTTTTTAAATTACTATGAATTTTTGAATTTTGAAGTGATTTTCTAATTTTAATATGCAACTAAAAATTTAGAAAATGATTGGAAAAATTATTGGAAAATTATTGGGAGATAGTTGATGCAACTAGGGTTTGAAATAAAATTGTTTTTGAAATTACTATTGAATTAAATTTTTGGTTTATATATGCAAGAAAAAAATAAAAAAATCATTGGATTAATGATGAAAAATTACTGGGACCTATTGTATGCAACTAGGGTTTTGAAATAAATTTATTTTAAAATTTGAGAGGAATTTCTAATTTTAATATTCAAGAAAAACTTCAAAAATTAATGGGAAAAATCAGCTAGGAATTTACCGTAGGGTTTCTAGGATTTTATGTGAAATTTGTAGGAAGTCGGGTTCACCAAATGATTTGTTATTTTTGGCAATAATGGAGTTTTATTATTATTTAATAAACAAGTATGAGTAGGAAAAATCAATAAATAATATTCCTAATTAAAGCTATTGATTTGTGAAATTGAATTGTAATTAGACCTTTTCAAAAAATAGTAGTGATAGAGAGAAAATCAAACTTGCTTATTCTAGACTATTCTGACCGAGACAGGGTTTAGAAATTTGTGTGAAGGATTGACACACTATCGAAAACAAGAGCCTAGACTTCATTTTATAATTGGATAGGAGCATTGAAATTGAACACCTTGGGCTCTAGTGCTATAGTCCCTCCCTAACACTATTGTCCTAAGGATTTAAGCTTTTTGGGTTTTGTTCATCTACTTAGTGTGAGCTTGTGTACCAATTTTCAAGTCCTCATTGTCAATAGAGCTCCCTATAGATATGATTATTCATGTGATTGTATCTTCTATGTAATTTAAAGAAACTTTGGCAAATGGGGAAAAAAGGGTAAGTGTGTGTAAGATGCATTAGACATGCTTCACACCCCATGTGTGGGCATGTTGCCTACATACCAATACTTTGAGGAGGGATCAAGCCATATGTATTTCTCCCTTTAAGAGTGATTGGATCAATAGTGAATGAAATGCAAGAAATGATAAAACTAGGTATGCTTGAGATGACTAGGGACTAGTGTAAGGACTTGGATTGGCTTGCAAGTTTATAAGCTGGTTGTATACAGAGAATAGGGAAGATTTATTTAGTGGTCTCACTTGTATTCTTTCTTGATTCAATGATATTTTCCAACCCTTTCCAAATTATCTTTGAATGGGATTATATATGGATCTATTGGTCATGGTTTAAATGAAATCAAACTAGGCTGACACAATGAATAAGAGGAATTGGGGCAAAATGATAACCTGGGATCTAAATGTGATTGGACAAGAGCACTAAAAATGGGACAACCTAGGGTTCAACACTATAGTCCAAGTTTGGTGCTATTGTCTTGAGTAGATGGGACCTATGGGGTGGATCAGTCATGAAGAGAGGGTCCTGGCTGAGTCAGGGTCAAGTCTAAAAGGCCACAAATGATTGGGAATTAGTGAAAGTAAATCTAAAATGGTCATGAGAGCAAACAAGACGGACATAAGGATTGGGTGTCATTAGCCATGCTCAAGTTACCAATTTTTGCATTTTATATGACTACAAGGATCAATTATTGAGGCCACCCACCATGAGTTTTTAGATGTCATGCTACTATAAAACAACACTAAATTTATGCTAGATCCTATAACACCATTTATGGAAGATCACTTTAGTTGGCTTAGACTAGTGAGAGCTACAACATGGGCACTCCAAACATAAGTGTAGGATATTGGTTCATCTACTATAATGGTATCAGTAGGAGGAGAATTTTTGTCATGAAAACATATAATAATGTCTTAATAAAAGGTATTTACATCTTAGTAAATTTAGTATCTAAGATAGTAGAACACATGGATATGATAATAGTGGCTATGGTGAGAGAGAAAACATTGACTACTTATATTACCAAACTATAGACATGGGTAAATCATGTAGAGGGGAAAATTGCATGATTATATTGTAAAAATGACACCTTAGTGAGATATCTCAAAGATAATAGAGATGTGATATATAAACATAATGTATCCCATCTCCCACTAGGGGATGAAGGTGACCATTATCCTTGCATGTATATATGTTTTATTTTTTTATTTGGTTGTATATGAGCTATTAAAAACATTGATTCATATATATTATTATTTTAGCACGTTGTTGTCTAAATGGGAAATGTTTATTTGATAAAAAAAATGTGCCAAAAAAATGGTATATATGAATCAATGTTATTTACATCTCATATACAACCAAGTAAAAAAATACAACATACATAGATGTGAGGCTAGTGGTCACCTTCATCCTTAGGTGGGGGAGGGGATACACTCTACTAATATATCAAATCTATATCATCTTGGAGAGATACATATCTAAGGTATCATTTATAAATCTCAATCCTACATATTCTCCCTCTAGTCAGGATGCCCATGTCTATAGTATGGTAATATAAGCAGTCAATGCCTACTTTCTCACTGTAACCACTAATATCATAGCCATGTGTGCTACTCTCTCAGTTTCTAAATCATCATGAGTTGTAATTACCAACTACTAGGACATAATTATATGCTACCATGACATAATGTCTCCTCTTATCAATACCACTATAGAATTAGATGAACCAAGATCCTGTACTTATCTTTGTAGTGCCTATGTTATGAATCTAACTAGTCTAAACCAACTTAAATGATCTCCTGTAAATGATGATATTGGATATGGCATAACTTATGTGTCATGACTTAGTAACATGACATCAAATATATCATGGTGGGTGGCCTCAATCATTGAGCCCCACCACTCTGTACCAACTACACTTGAAAAATATAACTAAATTTAACATTAGATCAAAAGATATATAAAGATAAATAAAATTTAACTATCACTATTATCTAGTATTCTATTTGTAAATATATAAAGAGTAGTGAAAAATTACAACCATCATTTTATACATACATTTTCCCCTACATTGATAGTCCTAACATCACTGAGGATATCAACAACACCATCATCCTCATATAAATCATCTACTTGGTGATCCCAAAAGGCTATAACCCATCTCACTCTATTCAAGACTAGGATATATTCACCTTATTTCCACTAGTGATATTACATGGTTCATGTCTAAGGTGATGCCTATGGTGAATATACTATAGGTAAATCTGGGATGTCCTTTGGAGGACCTTTTGGCCTCTCTCCCCCTATTGATTCCTCCACCACCACTTGATGGCATTGTCTCTTCTTCTAATACTAAGGAGCATGCCATTATCTCAACACTAGAACCTATGTTGGTGGATCCTATTTTATATCCCCTTTAGATATATAACATGTGTCACTCTATAGGTTAGTGAAGCTAAAACTTGTTCATAAATTTATGTTACCAAGAATGACCTAAAACTTATACACAAAATTGTGGCTTTATCCACCATGCATAATACCCAGTCACCTTGGCCCGACATTGAAATTGTAATATGGATGGACATGATGGTCATCTATTCAAAGTCCTCCAATATGACATCCATATTATATACTCTCTATGAATGTAACCAATCTAGCATACCTTGTTACACATCTAAATGCATGAATCTTATCCCAATGTCCAACATGGGGTAGCTGATTTTAAATATGGCATGTAATCATCATAGGGTGGTATATAGGGAACCTCTCCTAAATCTAGCTTGGGAATAGTATGATTGGTAGCATAGTATATTTTTTACTACTCAAAATATCATTAAAAACATGTTATATTTGCACCTATATGATTATTCCCATGCTATTTATTGTGCCCTACTCCAAAGCAACTCAACACATGATAATGGAAAATTATTAAATTGCACCAATTGAATTTTGACACATCACACGTCTAATCATCAAGACAAAGATCAAATTTTAGATTTTTGGAATGTTTAACAAAGACACATATAATAATCATATATCTAAAGATCACTAGATGTATTTTTTTAACCTAGCAACCCAATGATCCAAATTCTACCTCTCAACAAATGATTGTAAAACATTGCATACCATGGACATACCCTTCAACAATAGGACAAAAATCACATGTACATCCTCTAAAGTGATGGAAACATCCACTGTGTCCCAATCCACCTCTCATATAATTATGTTAGTGGTCATTGATGAGCTTGATGATTGACCATGATTAACCTTTTAAACTTCCTCTATAGACCTCTTCTAATCAATATATACAAATATCTATGTTGCCTTTTATAGTCCTTTTTACCATATAGCAATTAATAAATATGTTGCAGATTGTTTTGGTGTTTTTCATTAGGACTATTTATTTATGAATAAAATAATGTCATTTATCAATATTTTTGTTTCTTGTTTTTATCATTAATCCAAAAATTGAAGATCTTATGTCAATTGTAAGTTAAATAGTTACCCATAGCAACTTGGTAGATTTACCCATATAAACTGGGTAAGTAACTTGTATTCACATGGTAAGTATCCTATAGCAATGGATGGAGCATTTTAATCCACCCGTATCAAATAGACATTACTTGTAGTAAAAAATTGGCATTACCATAGAAATAATTATTTCAAGAAACTTTTATGGTTTAAATATTATGATAGTTTATCATTATGAGGAAAAAGGTGAAATCACCCTAGACTATCACATCACCATTCCTCCTTCAATAGACCATCACCCTTAAGCAATTGTAATAGAAGGATACATTTTTTCTCCTCGCTACCTATTATTTGTTGTTTTTTTGTTTTGTTTTTTAACTTTTATATTAACTATCAATCTAAATAAAGGTTTGCCTTCTCTATTTAAGAGAGAGGAAACATGATGAAATTATTAATAAGTAAGATATATAAACTATAGAGAATGGAACGTGAAGCCACTATTATAGTTATGATAACTTTGTACTTACACCACAGTAATATTTTCATTACTAAAAATTCATTGATGTAATAAACATGAATTAAAGTAATCCATCTATAACATAGGAAGGGATTGTAACACAACTCCAACTAAGGTAAGGACCACTTGAGAAGAATTGCATTAAAGATCAAATTCGTTAGTTTAGTTTCATTATATACTATGTGTATGTATTTTTATATTTCATAAGAGTAGTCATAACATTTTTTTTTACATTTATGTTTGATTCTTTGCATAAGCCTTTCTAATACTAAAAATATCAATTATGTGTGGGAAAATTCTAAACTAGACTATCATTTCGATTCTTGTATTTCATTTCTTGAAAAGTCACTTTACAACATTTTAATTCCTAAAATTTAATTTATTGTCATTTAATTTACACAAGTGTGTTTTTATTTACCCATTTCCTACTTTATAAATCAAATTTACTCATTTTATATAAAAAATATTGTTTTATAGATTATTTTACTTTTAAGTAGAAGTAATTTCATTTAATTATAGAAAAAGTAGATTTTTTTACTAACCCTGTGCAAGATTGGGTAGAAATAATTAAAAATAGAGATTGAATAAGTGCATGCCATGTGAAAGGGATAAATTTCATAGATTCTTTCCTAATATAATGAATTTCATGAAATAATGAAAATTTGGGATATCTCCTCCAACAACTAAAAGTTACATAACATACCCATAGCCAATCCACACTAGTCACTGGGAGCTATATCAAAAGAGGTAGAAGCATAGAGGCTTTTGGGTGAATTAGGAGAGAAATCTACATCTAGGGAACAAGAGGATCCTCATAGTCATAAAAAAATATATCTTCATACCATTTAAAATAGTACTGATCTATACTCAGGAGTCTAAAATTAAATTCGCTCCACCCTCACCTAAAATCCTCTCCAAAAGATAATATCAAGTCCTTCTAGCTTCAACATTTTTTAATTTTGAAATACTTGCTAAATTAATTGAACCAAATGAGAATGCTGACATATTTGTCAAATTTACAGAATAATTTATAGGAGATTCCACCCCAACAACCTCATCCCAAATATTTTATTCTCACCTAAAAAGTAATCTACTATAATTTATTACTCACTGTGGAATAATAATATTGATAGAGGGTTCAAACAATGGGTTGGAAAATTCACTAGGACACAAGTGGTTTAATGAATCATGGGAAAATTTTGGAAGAGAAACCCCTATTATTGAAGCCGCAAACCTTTCTTTTTCTTATCAACACACCCATTCTCCCATTCTTAACATTATGGGAATGGTGAGCGAGGATCCTGCCACATTATTTTTTAAGATAGACGCCCTATGGCATAGTTATGACTACAATCAGGATGCCCAAAGGTTGAAACTATTTCTAGCCTGTCTCAAGGACACAACCCTTTGATGGTTTGTGGGATTGGGGAAAAATGTAGTCATTGATTGGAGTGATATGAATGAGATATGCCTCTCTAAATATGAATATTACTATAGATTAAATTATTCCAGAGGGGATGATATATTTTGCATGTCAAAAAAATAAGAGGAACCACTAAAAGATTATATGGAGATATTTATGCTTAGTAAAAAAAATCTAAGAAAAAATATAGAGCATGAATCCATCAAGATGAAATTATTGAAGGGAATTAATGAAGAATGATTAGAATCTCTAGATATTATGAACAAAAAGAATGTCTCACATATATAATTTTATGACATCAACTACATATGTGTTAGGAAACAAACATCCTACATGTATAAGTAAAATAAATTGCAAAAATTAAAACAAGATATAATAAAACACAAAATAGGAGAGATAAACCATTACACTAGATATATGTAGAAACCCTACTAAACCAGTTAGGTAAAAAACCATAGGGTAAAGGCAACATTCAAACTTCATATTTCATTAGCAAATATTTCTCTACATAAATCCTCTCAGTAGCTCCTTTCTAGTGCTAACAACCAAGCACTCAGGTGAGAGAAGCTTACAACCAAGCCTTCCATGTTCTAACCTCCAAGTTACAACATGTAGCTCTTATAATGCTAATATCCATATAATCTAAGGGAATTCAAAACATCTACCTCTATATCCATGAACTGAGCTAAGAAGCCTCCAAGCTCCATCTCCAAGGATACATACCATGCACCTAAATGAGCCAAACATAATAGTCTTCTAGAATCTAACCTCTAACCCTACTTATGATGCTTACAACCCAAGAATCTAGGTGAGTTAGGCTTAAAATCCTTATAACCTCCAACCTCCTATCATGCAAGCTCAAGCTTGTATGGATCCAAGTGATCCACTAATTTGATTGGATAACCCCCAAGGTGATTCACACATGATCCACTAACTGGATTAACATTAAAAATTACATAATGCTTAATAACATTTTATAACATGAGAAAGAGAGAGGCGAGATAAAATGTGGCACCATATTCCATATGGGCCCAATAATAACCACTAGAGCCTCACATGCACCCATGTGTATAAGTCACAAGGTATAACATGTGCCTTGGAGAAAAATTCACCCCATTTGAGTGGATGAATAATGACCAATAGTAAAGATGCTTGTCTCCATGTCCAGGTCAACAAAGTAGGTCCACTACTTTAAATAAGATCAAGTCACCCCATGTGACTCATAAAAATGTGCCCCACTCACCCATGTGATGGAAATCATCAATAGAAAATCATCTTGTCTCCTTATCATGTGCATAAAAGGGAATCCAATCACCTTTTTGACTTTGTCACACATGTGAATCATGGGGCCACCAAACATGGTGCCCCACACCATGACCTTGCAATCATACAATCCAAGAAAATTTCATGTGAAACACCAAGGACATGACCCATATCCTCAAATGGAGTACTATGCCTCACATTTATCACATCAACATGATCACACTTAGGACCCACTATGGCCCCCACTGCCACATCACCTTTCCACCACATCACCCACATGCCTGTCATCTACACACTTGCATGCCACATCAACTTGCCACATCCTCATGGATAATGACTATGAATAGTGCCCATGAACAATGACTTGTGAATAGTGGTTTCACAACTAAGAATCTCCCACTTGAATTCATATACATAGGACTTTCAAACACCTACATCTTATTTTAACCAGATGCCACCCAACTACTATCAATGTTATCATCAATGCCCTCTACTAATCTACATAATCTTGATAAAAGTTTTTTACACTACTAAAACTTGTCAGCCCTGACTGACTTTGTCAACATTTGTTCCTCCATAAGCAAATCATAAAAACTTGAAGTGACTCCAATTTCACTATAGACCCATCCTTCTTCAAGATTTTTCCATGAATTACTCATTAATCCCACTACATATAAGTATCCAATATGGTGCACACCATGGATTTATAAGGCTTTTTCTATTCCAAATGAATACAATACACATGACATATATCTCCTCCTCTAAGATATTTTGGAAGACAATTTAAAACTAAAATAAGTGGGATACTTCACTTCATTACTTTTCCTATCCCTATGCATCTCCATCTTGGTTTGTTCTTTCATCTCATCCTATTCACCCAAGCCATAAAAACATTGATTTCCACCATGTTAGGGCCTGAAACTAACATGTCATCAATATATAGCATCAACCTCTAATAAAACCTTGGCTATCCATGAAGGTGTCATTATACTCCATCCACATGTCTACTTCATCCTATATAGGATTCAAATTGAAAACTAACAACTATTTTTTCTGCAACCTCGTATCTATTTAGCTACTCCATCTCATCATGAGATCATATAGGAATGATGCTTTCATATCCCACTACTCAATAATGAACAATAATAAGTGTATACTGTACTCATGAAAGTGGTCTACAACTGGAGAGAAGAACTCATAGAAGTCAACACCTGACTTCTATATGTAAAAAACTACTATCCACCATGATCAACATGGTACCCATCCATAATTTTTAGGAAGTCATCATATTACTCAATGCATCACAACACCTACTAAGTTTTCAAACCTACAAATTAACTGCATCTTATTCTACTACATGTCTAACCAAACTCATGTGCAAAGTTACTCCATACATTGATCTACTTGGATACTCACATTAGTTATATTGTAACCCTCTTAGCTACTCACTTATGCTACACCAAAACCATTGATCACTTCACTCAATGCATCTATAAGATTCAACATCAGCCTTCTTCTTCCATGTAAACTCAAGTCTCTTATTTTTCTCCATCCATCAACTACTCCATCAAGTATAGATTTAGGTTTATGGTACCTCCTCCTCTACATGGAATTTCAAAACATTTCAGCAACATGTTATGTTAGTAGGATCTCCCAAATTAAATCCCCTTCTACAACTGATAATGAAAAAGCTACATGCCTTTTCATCACCCTCCATAAACACCAATGGAGACTAGATTAATCCACCATAAGCTATATAGCTAATTCTTGAACAAGAACATTGTGTTGGTGTTGATCTGTTTGGTAAAGCTTGTTTAGATTTTTCTCCATCTACATCTCACATAGATAAAAATACTTTCCATGCAATTATTTTTTATTTATATCTTGGTCTCTCCACCTATAGCTACCACTTGTATAAACCAACCAATAACCATAGATCCAATACCACTTTTTAGGAAACAAACATACTACATGTCTAAGTAAAATAAATTATAAAAATTAAAACAAGTTACAATAAAACAAAAAATAAGAGAGATAAAACATTACACCAAATATATATGTAAACCCTACTTAAATAACTAGGGAAAAACCATGTGGTAAAGGCATCATCCATACTTCATATTTTACTAGAAAATATCTCTCTACATAACTCCTCTAATCAACTCCTTTCTAGTGCTAAGAACCAATCACTCAGGTGAGAAAAGCTTACAACCAAGCCTTCTATGCTCCAACATCCAAGCTACAACATATAAATCTTACAATGTTAATATCAATAGCATCCAAAGGAGTTCCAAGCATCTACCTTTATCTCCATGAGCTAAGCTAATAAGCCTCTAAGCTCCATATCCAAGGATCCATACCATGCACCTAGGTGAGCCAAGAATAACAACCTTCTAAGCTCTAATCTTTAACCCTACATATGATGCTTACAACCCAAACATCTAGGTGAGTTAGGATTACATGCCTTCCAAACTCTAACCTCTTATCATGCAAGCTCAAGCTTGAAAGTATACAAGTGATCCACTAATTAGATTGGGTAACCCCCAAGGGGATTTTCACATGATCTACTAACATCTTACATGTGTAAGTAAATCAAATTATGGAAATGAAAAATAATCTACAGTAAAACACATAAATAGGAGAGACAAACCATAACACTAGATATATGTGGAAACCCTATTAAACCAACTAGGGAAAAGCCCATGGGGTAAAGGCATCATCCAGACTTCATATTTCATCATCTAATCTCTCTCTACATAACTCCTCTCATCAACTCCTTTCCAGTGCTAACAACTAAGCACTTGAACAAAGCTTACAACCAAACCTTTCATGTGCTAACCTCCAAGTTGTAACATGTAACTCTTATAATGCTAATATCCATATCATCCAAAGGAGTTGAGAAAAAAAACATCTGACATGTGCAAGTAAATCAAATTGGGAAAATAAAAAACAAGCTATAGTAAAATAGATAAACATGAGAGATAAACCATAACACTAGATATACATGGAAACCCTGCTAAACTAGTTTGGGAAAAAACCATGGGATAAAGGCAACATCCATACTTTATATTTCACCAATAAATCTCTCTTTACATAACTCCTCTCAACAACTTCTTTCCAGTGCTAACAACTAATCACATAGGTGAGCAAAGCTTACAACCAATCCTTTCATGCTCTAACCTCCAAGATGAAACATTTAGCTCTTATCCATAGCAACTAAGGGAGCTCTAAACATCTACCTTTATCTCCATGAGCTAAGCTAATAAGCCTTTAAGCTCCATATCTAAAGATCCATACCATGCACCTAGGTGAGCTAAGCATAACAACCTTCCAAGCTCTAACCTCTAACCCTGCATATGATGCTTACAACCCAATCATCTAGGTGAGTTAGGCTTACATGCCTTCTAAACTCTAACCTCCTATCATGTAAGCTCAAGCTTGAAAGGATCCAAGTGATCCACTAATTGGATTGGATAACCCCAAAGGGGATTTTCACATGATTTACTGACATCCTACATGTGCAAGTAAATAAAATTATGGAAATGAAAAATAAGCTATAGTATAACACATAAATAAGAGAGACAAACCATGACGCTAAATATATGTGGAAACCCTATTAAACCAACTAGGGAAAAAACCATAGGGTAAAGGCATCATCTAGACTTCATATTTCATCATCAAATCTCTCTCTACAAAACTCTCATCAACTCCTTTCCAATGCTAACAACAAAGCACTTAGGTGAACAAATATTACAACAAAGCCTTTCATTCTCTAACCTTCAAGTTGTAACATGCAAATCTTACAATGCTAATATCCATAACATCCAAAGGAGTTGAGGAAAAAAACATCTAACACGTGCAATTAAATTAGATTGGGAAAATAAAAAACAAGCTATAGTAAAACACATAAACATGAAAGATAAACCATAACACCAGATATACATGGAAACCTTGATAAACTAACTTGGGAAAAAATCATGAGGTAAAGGCAGCATCTAGACTTCATATTTCATCAACAAATCTCTCTTTACATAACTCCTCTCAGTAACTCCTTTCTAGTAATAACAACCAATTACTCAAGTGAGCAAAGCTTACAACCAATCCTTCCATGATCTAACCTATAGTATAAAACATATAGCTCTTATAATGCTAATATCCATAGAATCCAAGGGATCTCCAAGCATCTACCTCTATCTTTATGAGTTAAGATAAAAATCCTCCAAGCTTCATCTCCAAAGATCCATACCATGCACTTAGGTGAGTCAAGCATAACAACCTTCTAGGATCTAACCTCTAACCTTACATATGATTCTTAAACCCCAAACATCTAGGTGATTTAGGCTTACAAGTCTTCCAAACTCTAGCCTCCTATCATGCAAACTCAAGCTTGTAAGGATCAAAGTGATCCACTAATTGAATTGGATAACCCCCAAGGGGATTCTCACATGATCCACTAATTGGATTAACATTATAAAGGATTATATAATGTTTTATAACATTTTATGACATGAGAAAGAGATAAGAGAGATAAAATGTGAAGCCATATTCCACATATACTCAATAGTAACCACTAGAGCCTCACATGCACCCATGTGCATAAGTCACAAGGCATCCCATGTGCCTTAGATAAAAATGTGCCCTACTTGAGTGGATGAATAGTGACCAATAGTAAATATTCTTATATCCATGTTTAAGGTCAATAAAGTAGCTCCACTACTTTATACAAGATCAAGTTACCTCATGCGACTCATAGAAATATGCCCCACTCACCCATGTGATGGCAACCAATATTAGTGAATAATCTTGTTTCCTTCCCACATGCACAAAAGGGAATCCAATCACCTTTTTGACTTCTTCATATATGTGAATCATGGGGTCACCAAATATGGCACCCCACACCACGACCTTGTAATCATACACTCCAAGACAATCCCATGTGACACACCAAGGACATGACTCATGTCCTCAAGTGAAGTACTATGCCCCACACTTCTCACATCAACATGATCATACTTGGGACCCACCTTGGGCTCCAACACAACATCACCTTCATATCATATCACTTACATGTTGTGTCACTTGATGGCCACATCATCTAGACACTTATGCCATATCATCAATATGCCATCTTAACATGCCACATCACCATGCATAGTGACTATGAATAGTAATTATGAATATTGACCTATGAATAGTGGATTCAAAACCAACAATATGTAGAAATTAATCAATATTTATGATGAAAAATACCTGAAAAACATAGCACTACTATCATCATCCTCTTAATCCATGAATGGAATCTCAAGGATAGAAGTCAATAATTTAATGCAAGACATGCATTACAACATCATCAATCACATGGCCACACATATAGAAACACTTTAATTTACAACAAAAAATAGAGGCAAAAAAATCTCTCACATTATATTATCTTAATTTTTAGAGGAAGAAAGAGTAATGCAGTGTCAAACTACTTAGGTGAAGGTAACCATTAAACTAAAGGGGAATTTGAAAAAAAATGGAACTTCATGAAATTTTAGGTGAATGAGATCAATATTTATACATGGCACAACACAAACCATGGTCAAATAAATAACAAAATATAGGTATCCCACCAAAATTTTCATTATTTAATTCTTGATTTACATATACTCCTAAAAATGCATATGGACCAAATTCTAGAATCTAAAACCTCTTTAAAATCAAAATTGATAACAAAAAAATATCAAACCAAATGGAAATAGTTATAAAACCAAAATTAGCCACCTCAAAGTAATTGACAACAATCCCAAAATTGGCCACAACCAAAATTTCAATCATAGGGCAATTAGTAGTAGTTCCTAACCAAACATGGTGGCTAAAACAATAGAACATGTAGTGGAAGCAAACCATGAATCCATGTTAATAATAATGGAGGGGAATTCCTCGGCATAATAAAAAATCTAGCTTCCAACAACCACAAAAGCCATATTTAATTCAAAATACCCAACACCAGTAATCTCCTTAGCCACCACAACTACCTACCGAACATGCAACCAGTCAAAATAATTAGACAACTTAGCGAGTATGTAATAATGACATGATGACATATACTAAATAAACAATTGAGTTGAATGATGTTCAAATTCTATTAAGTACAATTATCCATGATCCATCCACACCCATAATATTATAACATTATAAGGAGGCTTTGGAACACACAAGTAAGCCACCCGCACATACAATAATGAATCCAACCTTGATCCAAACCCTTAAATAGTCTAATTGTACTAAAACCAAATCTCCATTCATAGAACACATGAATTCATTGAGGGAAATTGAACCTGTCTATGTTCTTATACCTTTATTTCAAGCTATTAATAATGTGCCCATCTATGTCAACACCATCTGAGATATTTGTTTAAGGGAACCAATATGCAAGAAGAAACATCCCTAAATTATCTATGTTTTTGGAAAATTGGTTGATCTTATGTTGGGGAACATTTTTAATCCTGAATATTTTGACCCAGGAAGTCTAATGGTAGACGTGCATCATTTGGAATACTCATATAAATAAATTTAAACAACTTAGGGGCTGATATAAATGTTATGGTAAGGTTACCATGGAACATATTAAACTAAAATGTCTCATTCAAACCCCAACTATTATTCAAACGGTAGATATATTTACTATTCAACATGAATGGGTGATAATAGAACTTGTCATATATGTTTATTCTTATTAATACCTAGTTGAATTTATGGTCCATTATCCCAAGGCTAGTTTAAGAGGATATCACTTATAATGCAATTACTTAGATAATTCAAAAAAATATAATAATATATCATAGAATTAAAAATGAAATAAGCATATCCACAATAATAATTGGTGAAAGAGAAGAATACTTAAATATTATGACTAAGCCACTTCGAGGGGAAACCTCCATAACAATGCAATAAAAACAAAATTTAGAATATGATGATTAAAAACTAACCAATACCTACTATATATACTATAATTAGCCATGGTTATTCCATAGGCTGACCATACTAAAAAAATAGATAAATGTAATAAGATAATATGAAGGTATGTAATCCACCAATCAACCACACATATCCCTCGATACACTATAGGTTAAAGGCATAACATTCCCCTCCCATTCATAACAATGTTGTACTCAATTTTGAATCAAACCAAGATGTTTTTTAAAGAACACTTCATCCTCCCATGTTTCATTTTAATAATTCAAATATTT
This sequence comes from Torreya grandis, assembly GCA_037957365.1. Taxonomy (NCBI): domain Eukaryota; kingdom Viridiplantae; phylum Streptophyta; class Pinopsida; order Cupressales; family Taxaceae; genus Torreya; species Torreya grandis. Next base: position 1,466,979 of record JARHVA010000181.1, on the reverse strand, counting down.
CCATTTGATCAAATACTCCTTAATCACTCTAGTATGAGTTACTTAGTGCACATGTGAAGGATGATGCAGAAGCATTGCTTTTAGGATAGTTTTTATTTTAATTTTGGTTATATTATTAAAATTTTGGATTGATGATGGTATAGGAGGTATTTTTATGCTTATACAATCCTTATTTTTCAAATCTAGGAGTTAATCTTAGTCCTAGCTTATTAAACTTTCAAATTCCACTTTCCCACTAAAACTCATATTTTGAAAATTTGAATGTTTTGCTTGGAATTTATGTTACAGAAGTGTTTGATAAAAATTTTCAAGTTATAATAATGCTGTGATGGTATATTAAATACCCCATAAATCCATATAATTGGTCCAAAGTCATGAGTGTACATAATACCAACTTTGTATGTCTTCATACTTCCTAACTAGCTCTTTATTGACTGTTGAAAGGCCCCAAAAGGTAGTTAGAGTGGTTATTAAAAATAAAAAATGTTTAATTTTTAGGTGGGATGATTATTAAGGTTTTTATAGGTTCAATTTTCAATAATATATCAAGAAATCTCCTTGTTTTGAAGGAAAAGACACAAAGTACCCTGTTTTCCTATTTATGTGTTTTTTGAAGTGGACTATGTGTATTGATCAATGAAGAAATAAATAAAAAATAAAAGTTTATGCAGAATTTATTAATTTTTTAAGATTGTTTCATGTTTATTCAAGGTTATTTATGTGTTTTATTTTATATATTCATTCTTATTTATGAAATATTTAACATAGACCTGTAGAAACCACACAAACTTGCACATTCAAACATAAAAGTCAATATAAATGTTTAGAAGAGGTGTCAAGGAGAGTTTATAAAGATTGGTAAAGGTGAGGAAGGATGTAAAAGATATTTATAATCCTTAAAATTTCTTTGAAAGGTATTATAGAAATCAAAAACTCAAACTAGGCCCTCTCAGGCCTGAACATGATAGTTAAACCCTGAATTAGGGTTTACAGAAGGAAACTCAGTTTCTAGGATATTTCACCAACAAAAAAACTTTAAAATTTGTGATTTGATATAAATTTAAGTCTTATAAGATATTATTAATGTTTTATAACTATACTAGTTATATACATACATACATAGAGGACTATGTTGGATTAGGCCTTAGAAAGACCTAATTAGAAGAGGTCTAAGGCTAGAAAAGTGACCAAACATTATTTTTAACCTATAAAATTTGTGGAGAGATAAAAATTGATATATGGTAATTTAAATTGGAATTATTTTATGGTATTTAATCATTTATCATTTGTACAAGCAAGAAAAGTAAAAAAAAGGTTACAAGAAAGTCTTTAAAGTTGTGACAAGAGTGTACAATTTATGGGGTTGAAACTTTGTAAGAAGTTGCTTTGCATAATTTTGGTATTAGAGATAAAAAATACACCTATTAATAAAATAATGGGAGTATTAATAGGTTATTTTAGTGACCAAGATAAATAAGAGCCACAGGCACCAGCATTGGAAGATGAAGGAGAGAGAGATACTGAGGAACATAAGTTTGAGAGATTGATGAAGGTGGTGAAAGGGGAGGGATCTAATCCAAAATTAGGTCTTCCAATATATTAATGTATCCTCAATGGAGAATAAATTCATTATTGGATAGGAGATTTGGATAAGTACTTTGATTTTGGGGATGTACGAGAAGAATAATAGGTGAAGTTTGCTAGGATCAAGCTGAAGGGACATGCATCGCTATGGTGGGATTACTTACAAGATGAGATAAGGAAGAAATTAAAGGACAATATCAGGTCTTGGGATATCATGGTTGTAAAATTTAAGAGCAAATTCTTGCCTAGTGACTACATCACCAACTTGTATAGAAAACTTTAAAACCTGAAATAGAAAGAGATGGGAGTAAGATAGTATACTTAAGAGTTATACAAATTGAGAATTATATTAGGTCATATGGAATATGAAAATTAAAAAATATATAAGAATAATAGGAAACAAAACCAATATAATAGAGGTAGATGTAAAATTTTTAGAGTTAGGGGACAATAAGGAGATAAAGGATATTCACCAAGAAGCCAAGGAGAGTATATTACCTCACATGAGCAGCCATCTAGTTCAAGAGGAGGATTTAGAGATAGAAGGCCTTATTTCATGGGAAGATATGGATAAAGGGGTAAATTATTAGGTTGATTTATATGAATGTGTTTCAAATGCAACAAGTTTTTTGGACATAAATCATGGGAGTGCCCAAAGGATCAACTAGTAGGGAGCCCAAGAACTAAAGGAAGAAATTAGATTACACAAGGAGTTGAGGAGGAGAGTGTTTGTTCTCCATAAATTATAGAGGAACCTGAGGTAGGAGAATAATTTATAATGAGTATGGTGATGATCAAGCCACCCAAGGAGAAGGAGCCATCATAAAGGAAAAATATTTTCAAGACTTCTTGAAAATGCCAAGGTAAATATTGTAAAATGGTCATAGATTCAGTAAGTATGAATAATATAGTTTATATTGAAATGGTTAGTAAAATTGGATTGAATAAGTTGCCTCACTCCACACCATAAAAGGTCTCATGGTTGAACAAGGGTCAACAAATTTTGGTAAGTGAACAAGGTTGGGTGGAATTTTAAGTTGGAAGGTATAAGGACAAGGTCCTTTGTGACATGATCCCCATGGATGTATGTCATGTGCTTCTTGGGAGGCCTTGGAAATATGATAGGAAAACCACTCATGATGGTAGGAGGAATGTATATACCTTGTTCAAATATGGAATTAGTCATACCTTGTTGCCCATGAAGGATGAAGACAATCACCAAAAATTTGGGTCAAATGTGATGTTGGTATATGGTAAAGAGTTTCTAAGTGACATGAATGAAGAGGAGTTGGGATTTACATTGGTATTCAAGCCTAGTAATATTATTACATCCACTAAGATAAATTAGTTACCTCAATAAATCTAAGACATGTTGGAGGAGTATGCAAAAATTTTGGTTGATGAGCTGCCAAGTACATTTCCACCTATGAGGAACATCACTCATCATATAGACTTTGTTCTTGAAGAAAGCTTGCCTAACAAGGAAACCTACAATATGAACCCCATATAAAATGTATAGATCAAGAGAAAAGTTTAAGAGATTATAGACAAAGGACTAATTAAAGAAAGTCTTAGTCTTTGTGTAGTGTCTACAGTGTTGGTGCCTAAGAAGGAAGGTGAGTGGAGAATGTGTACTGACTCTAGGGTTATCAACAAGATCACCATTAGATATATGTTTCCACTTCCTATGATGGAATATTTTATGGATTGCTTGAGTTGAGTAAGTTATTTTCCAAATTTTATCTCAAGAATGGGTACTATCAGATTAAGATCAGACAAGGGGATGAGTGGAAAACTACTTTAAAAACAAATGAAGGATTGTATGAATGGATGGTTATGACATTTGGTTTGAAAAATGCACTAAGAACTTTAATGAGGATGATGAATTAAGTATTTAAATATTTTATAGGTGAGCTTTTAGTGGTGTACTTGGATGACATACTTATCTACAACCATAGCAAAGAGGAACATATTCACCATTTGCATCTAATCATGAGGAGATTGTAAGAATAAAGGTTGTTAATCAACCTCAATAAGTGTGAACTTATGAAGTTATAACTATTTTAACTTAGATTTTTTCATCTCTCAAGGCATGATAAATATGGATATGAACAAGGTGAAGGCAATCATAGAGTGGCCAAAACTTAAAAAGCTAGAGAGTAAGAAGTTTTCATGGTCTTTTAAATTTTTATAGGAAGTTTATTAGGGATTTTAGTGGGATATGTGATCCTATCATAGACACCATTAAGGGAGACAAGAAAAGGTTTTTTTGGAGTGAGAAAGCTAAGAGAAGTTTCAAATACTTAGAGCAAAGGATAATGAAATAACTTATACTAGCATTGCCAGACTTCAACAAAGTGTTTCAAATAGAATGTAATGCAAGTGGAGTGGTAATAGGGGATATAATAAGCCAAGAGGGCAGACCTATAGCCTATTTTAGTGAAAATTTAGTGATGTCAAGAAGAAGTACTCATACTATGACTTGGAATTATATGTAATGTTATAAGCATTGAATAAGTGGAGGCATTATCTGATGCCAAAGGAGTTCATTGTCTATAAAGACAATCATGTACTTTAGTTCATCATTAATCAACCCAAACTAGACAAAATACACATGAAGTGGGTGGAGTACATGTATAATTTCACCTTCACTATCAAGCATAATCAAAGACAAAGTAAAAATATTCTAGATGCATTGATTAGGAGAGTCTTTTTGGTGTATGAGATACAAATTGAGAGTGTTGAAATTGAGTCACTCAAAGAAATATATGAAGATGATGAAGACTTCAAGGAATCATACAATGCTTGTAAGCACACAACTACACTCAACAAGGAGCCATGGTTGGACTATGTCTTACAAGAAGGACTATTGTTCAAACGGGTTCAACTATGTGTGCCAATAAGTTTAATAAGTGGGAATTTGATCCAAGAAAATCATTGTGGGAGTATGGTAGGCCACTTTGGGCTTGACAAGACTTTGGAGTAGCTCACTAGACACTAATATTGGCCTAAGATTAAAGCATAAGTGAGGAGGTATGTTAAAATATGTAAAATTTGTCAATTATCTAAAGGTAAGAGCACTAATGGAGGTTTGTATCAAACTATACCAATTGTAAGTAGGCTTTGGGAATCTATAAGCATGGAATTTATTTTGGGACTACCTAAAACACAAGAGGTTTTAACTCTATCTACGTAGTTATGGACAAGTTTTCTAAAATGGCACACTTAATTACATTTAGGACCACTAATGATGTCATCCATGTGGCAAATTTGTTTTTCAAATAATTATTAAGGCTTCATGGAATGCCATTAAACATTATATTTGATAGAAACACTAAGTTCATTGGCCATTTTTGGAGAACAATGTGGAGAAAGCTAGGCACAAACTTGAGTTTCAGTTTAGCTTACCACCCTCAGATAGATGGTCAAATTGAGGTGATTAATAAAATCCTAGGGAACCTATTGAGGTGTTTATCTAGGACAATCCTAAGCAGTGGGATCTTGTGTTGCCTCAAGTAGAGTTTGCCTACAATGACTCCACCAACAAAAGCATTGGCATGAGTATTTTCCAAGTACTATATGGTATGCAACCTAGAGAAGTGTTTGAAATTATAAATGTCATTAATATGGACAATAAGAGTGCTAAATTTGAATTTTTAGTGGCTATGAAGGAGGTAATCTAACAAGTAAGGAAATATCTAGAGGCTAGTATGGAAAAGTACAAGAAACAAGTAGATGTAAGTAGAAGAGAGGTGATTTTTTAGATTGGAGATTTGGTTTTGGATCATATTAGGAAGGAGAGGTTTCAAAGAGGTGAGTATAATAAGTTTAAGATGAATAAAATTGGTCTTTGTAAGGTACTTAGGAAGTTTGCTAACAATATCTATGAGTTAGAATTTTCTAGTGGTGTAGGCATATCACCACTATTCAATGTTTCATACCTAAACCCTTACAAATAAGGAGTAAAATGTGGATAAATAGCATAAATAACAACTAAAACAGGTCCATATTTGGCAACATAGTTGTCTCAGGCTAAATCAGAGGAATTGGAATGCATACTAGACAAGTAGGTGATCAAATAGACTAGAGACAAGCAATATTTTAGGTATCTAGTCAAATGGAAACACCAACTTGTGGAATATGCTACATGGATGATTGAACATGACATCAAAATGCATGGGAGTACTCTAGAAATACTCATGAAAATTAGTCCCTAAGCTTTTTTTCTATTTCCATGGGAGTATGATGTAGGAACATCACTTCTAGGATAGTTTTTATTTCAATTTTGGTTATATTATTAAAATTTTAGATTTATGATAGTATATGAGGTATTTTTATGCTTAGAACATACTTATTTTTCAAAACTAGGAGTTATTTTTAGTCCTATCTTAATAAACTTTCAAATTTCCACTTTTTGCTAAAACTTAGATTTTGAAATTTTGAATGTTTTGCTTAGAATTAGTGTTGAAAAAGTGTGTGAGAAAAATTATAAAGTTATAATAATATTTTAATGGTATATTAAGCACCCCATGAATCCATATCATGGGTCCAAAGTCATGAATGTACATAATACCAACTTTGTATGTGTTCATACTTCCTAACTAGCTCTTTAGTGACCATCAGAAGGTCCCAAAAGGTAGTTAGAGTCGTTATTGAACATACAAAAGGTTGGATTTTCATGTGGGATTATTGATGAAGTTTTTTAGAGGTTCAAGTTTCAATAAGATATCCAAAAATCTCCTATTTTTGAAGGAAAAGACATAAAGTACCCTATTTTCCTATGTATGTGTGTTTTGAAGTAGACTATGTGTATTGATCAATGAAGAAATGCATCAAAAAGACAAGTTTCTGCAAACTTTATTGATTTGTTAAGATTTTTTCATGTTTATTTAAGGTTATTTTCATGTTTTATTTGATATATTCATGCTTATTTATGAAATACTTAACATAGACCTGTATAAACCACACAAACATGTATAGTCAAACATAAAAGTCAATATAAATGTTTACAAGAGGTGTCAAGGAGAGTTTATGAAGATTGGGAAAGGTGACGAAGGATAACATATATATTTATAATTATTCATAGTGCTTTTAAAGGTCTTATAGAAATAAAAAAAACTCAAAATAAGCCCTCTTGGGCCTGAACAGGATAGTCCAACCCTGAATTAGGGTTTACAGAAAGAAACTCAATTTCTAGGAGTTTTAACCAACAAAAAAACCTAATTTTTTTGTTATTTGATGTAAATTTAAGTCATATAAGATATTATTAAGTTTTTATAACTATACTAGGTACATACATATGGATACAAAGGATTGTGTTGGATTAGGCCTTAGAGAGAGCTAATTAGAAGAGGTCTAAGGCTATAAAAGTGATCTAAACATTGTTTTAAACCTAGAAAATTTGTGGAGAGATAAAAATTGATAGAGGGTAATTTAAATGGGACTTATTTTATATTAGTCAATCCTTTATCATTTGTACAATCAAGAAAATTAAAAACATACTACAAGGAAACCCTTAAGGTTGTGACAAGAGTGTACATTTTGAAGTGTTGAGACTTTGTAAGAAGTTCTTCTGTAACAAAGGACCTCTTCAGGATCTAGAAGAAATCATACTTATTCATCCAATTTAGGTAAATTATTTTTAATGGAAACTCTATGTCCAATTATTTTCTTTAGGTAAGATACATGGAATACCATATGTATGTGAGTGGACGGGGGTAATTTTAGCTTAGAGGCCACACTACCAATTTTTTGTAAGATATGATAAGGGTCATAATACTTAGGGGACAACTTTTTATCCTTTTTTTGTTTCTAATTATATGGTTACAACTTCATAAAAACCCAATCACTAAGTCAAAATTCCACTCACTATGATGTTGATATGTTTGTTTCTTCATTCTATTTTGTGCCATTGCTAATTTCTTTCACAAAATAAATAGTACTTCATTTTGATGGTGAATATGTTCCTCAATATATAAAACATTGGGATTCACCATCAAATATGAAGTGATTGATGGCAGGTGATACCCATACAATGCCTAAAAGGGAGACATTTTGGAAGAAGTTTGAAAAAAGTGTTATACCACCATTCAACAAGTGGCAAGCAATGAACCCATTTATCTTGTTTGTTAGAAACAAATGAATTAAGATACCCTTCTATATATTTTTTGACTACCTATGTATTTCCATTATATTGAGGATAATAGGATGAGATATGATCCAAATGGGTGCCCAAACATGCAAATAATTTAGTGTAAAAATTACTAGTAAATATAGGATCTTGGTCACTTATAATGACCTTTAGAGTACCATGCAATTTCTAAACTATATTGTGATCCATAACTACAATGATAACATTTTTACCCTCAGACTATGGTAACCCAATAATGAAATCCATGAAAACCTCCTCCCAACATCGGATAGGGATGGATAAAGTTTTTAAAATACCTAAGGTCTTGATGGTTTCACCTTTTTTGTATTGACATACCATGCATTAAACTACATATTTCTAGACATCCCCCTTGAGTCCTTCCCAAAATAAATCTTACTTGATTCTATGATATGTTTTCAAATTTTTTGAGTGACCTCATAATGGAGATGCATGAAGTTCCTAAAGGATTTTATGTTGAGGAGAGAATGATTACAAAGGTATATTTATCTTTATACCATAATGCATTCCCCTTCCATACAATTTTTTTAGATCCCCTAGAATCCTACTGGAGATTTTGAATAAAATCATGGGTAGCACTGCCATTCTCCCATTCTAATCTTTCTTCTTCTAGCCAATTTGCCTACCAATAGTCATTGCATATAATAATGCCTCAATTGATTCATCCCTTTGGGATAATGCATCTTCCACCACATTTTATTTTATTTTATTATGTATTATTTCAAAGTCATAGCCTAACATTTTAATCACCCATTTTTATTATTCTTCACATGTCATTCATTGTTCTAAAAAATATTTGAGGCTATCATGATCAATATTTACTTAAAAGTGATGACCCATCATATAAGGTCTCTATTACTTGCCTACATGCAAAATAGCCATCATCTCTTTTGCATGGATTGGATTGAGAATATTTGGTGAATCCTAAATGCAAGTGGTTTACCTTTTTACATGAGTACAAACCCCATGCCGTATCCTGATGCATCACATTCCACAACTAAAGTTTTATAAAAATCAAGAGTAGACAAAATTGGAGTCACGTACATAGCAATTTTAAATTATTTAAATGACTTGGTAGTTGTATCAGTCCACTAGAAGGATTATTTATTCAACAAAAATATGAATGGGTCTATGATGCTACCATAATTTTTGACAAACCTATGATAGTAACTAGTTATCCCCATAAATCCTTGGACGTTCTTGAGTGTCTTGGAAACTTGCCACTCTATCATCACTTGGATTTTTTAGGTTCAACTATCACTCCTTTGTGTGAAATAATATGTCCCAAGTACTCAACCTCTCAGACACCAAAATAAAAATTTGAAGGTTTTTCACAAAGTTGATGTTATTCTATAATTGACAGTACTTGTTTCACATGTTTTAAATGGTCATCCTAATTTTTGTTGTAAATGAAGATGTCATAAAAAACACCAACACAAAATTTGTAAAAAATGTCCTAAAACAATATTAATCAAACTCTAAAATGTATATGGTGCATTTGTGAGGCCAAAAGGCATGACTGTCAACTCATAATGGCTTTCATGACTTCTAAAAGATATTTTAGGTATGTCCCATGCTTAGATTTAAATATGATGATACCTAGAGAAAATATATAACTTGGTAAAATATTTCCACACCATGAAATTCATCTATAAATTCATTAATTATTGGAATAGGAAACTTATCTTTGATGGTGTGCTTGTTGAGTTCTTTATAATCTAGGCACATCATCCAAGTATCATCTTTATTCTACACCATGATCATGGGGAAGAAATATTTGCTTTGGCTATGTCGAATGATTCTTGCCTCAAACATCTCCTGCACCATATTTTCAATTTCAATCTTCTAGGCATAGGGATACCTATAGGTTCTGATGTTGGGTGGTGTAATTATGAGAATTAGTCTAATGACATGATCATGCACTCAAATTTATGGAATTCCTTTTGACATGTTACCAAAAACAACATAATGGTCATTAGACACCATTTGTAAATAGGGATGGGTAGAATACTTGGTTGGCTGAAATTATATGGAAAATAAGCATGCCAAAAATCCTTCAACACTTTTTCTAAGAATCTTCATCATTTGATGGGAACTAACTAGTTGTGGAGATTTAACATGTAATCCATGCAATTCAAATGTCATAACTTTTGAATGGAAGTGCATGAATAGTTCTTAAAAATTCATCTCAATATTAACCAACGTGGTGAGCCATTACACTCTTAGAATAATGTCAGCCCCTCCCATGGGAATATAAAACATAGGAGAATCTAATAGAAAGTCTCCCATATCAAGCTTAGTGCTATGGAATTTTATAGAATAGTTGATAGTACACCATCTATAATCATGACCTAAAATTTTGGAGATGGGTAAATGAAATAGTTCAAATAAGTATCTAACTTACTATTGATGAAGTTGTGTATACTCTTAGAGTCAATCAACACAACTACCTTCTATTTATTGAGGAAATCCACTATCTTAAGAGTTTTAAGAGTACTAATGTTAGAAAGTGCATGATAGGAAATAGTAGGTTGATAATATTTAGATTCATCCTCAGGTTCATCCAAACCTACACCTAAGGCTTCATCATCTTGATCATCCTCATTGGTGCAATAAATGTAAACATTTTTTTTTTTTAGCATAACTATGTCCACTGATCCATTTTATATCACAACCAAAACACAAACCTTTTTCATGCTTTTCCTTAATTTGTTGAGGGGTTAATCAGGTAGGCTGAGCAAATCATGGTGTTGGGAAAGTGAGTTTATGGACATTAGTGAAAGGTCTTCATATGAGAATCTATTTTTACTCTTCCATGCATGAACTTGTGATGGTTTTAGATACTAAATTGGGACTAAAAATGCAAACCTCCAATTATATGTTATCCTTAGGGCCAACTAAAAATAGGTTAATCAAATTTTCCTCAATGATGTCCACTGCACATAAGGAGAGATTCTAAAATTAACTAATATAATCCATTATAGTACCTATTTTGCATAGTTTGTCTAGCTAGCTTAAGTAGTTTTTTGAGACATGGTTGTGATATTGGAGATGCAACTCTTTAGAAAATACATACTAAGAAACTGAGCGACCCTTATTTTTATTTTGAGCACATAACCATTGATCCCAAATAAACTGCTTAGGTTAAAGATACAAAGAGGCCATGACCACCTTTTAGGAGCATGGAGTATGTTGTAGATCAAATAAATTTTCAGTTTGAGTGATCCATATGAGTGGATCATTACCATAAAACTTGTACAAATCTGATTTTGACAACATTGACTTCAGACTAGGATTGACATTGTTATTTTTTGGAGTAGGAGAACTAAATTGGAGTGGTGGAGGGTTATTTTATATTGGATCAGATAAAAAATTGGCTAATTACCAAGTTAATTTTTTAAATTAATCCTACAAGTCATTTAGATCCCCTCTTATCCCTATGATGTCCCCTTTAACTACATAGATATCATCTTTCTAAAATATGCCATGAAACTCTAACTTAAATTTTTGAATTGCCTTCAAAATACACAAATCAAATGTTCTAGAATCCTTGTCCTTCTTGTGAGGAATTTTATGAATAGTGTTAGGACCAACCATGCACAAACCGTAGGAAGGTTTCAACCCTAAAAAAAGTGTAGTAACATATGAGACCATTGTGATCACCTCACAGAGGTGAATCTAATGACTACTAATGTGCATAAGTGTGAATTTTTTAATCCCAAAAAAGTATACCAATAGAATACACCATTTCAATCATTTTGTAGAGATGAATCCAATGAATGCTGGTTTTCAAAATATTAAAAATTTTCTAGAATTATTTTAAAAAAAATTTAATTATTTTCCTTTTAAAAAAATCCATGAATAAAACTACGAGGAAAAAAATCAATTATTCCTAAATGACAAGTTATGTGTTTTTGACCTTCTAATGCTCAGGATGCCAGATCTAAAAAAACCGTGTTGCAAAAACTTGCCCAAATCATATATTTGATACCACTTATAATGAAATTACTTATATGATTCATAACATTAGAATAATATATTGCATAATTAAGAACAAAATAAGTAAATCCAAGATAACAATTGGTGAAAGAGTAGTATACTTTAATATTATGACTGAGTCACTTCATGGGGGAAACATCCAAAAAAAAGTAATAAGAAGATAATTCATCATATGATGATAAAATAATAACTAATACCTCATATATACTATACTTAGCCATGGTTATTCCATAGGTTGACCATACTAAGAACATCAAGAAATGCAATAAGATAATATGAAGGTATGTAAGCCACAAGTTGACCACACATGTCCCTATACACATTATACGTTAAGGGTGTAGTATACACTTATCCTAAGAATACCTTGGCTAGTCATAATAGATGTTTATATTAGCTATAGCTTTAGGAAAATGGTCATCTCAAATGGAAATGGTACCAAAAAATTGGAACTAGACTCTCTTGCCCAACCATCACTAAAAAGAGAACAACCAGTTTGGTTAGAAACATAATATATTTATCATGCCCATGTCCAACATATCCTTACCATTGAACTAATTTTTGCCTTAAAATAACTAGATGAGGATATAATAATTTCAAAATTTGTATAACACGTATATCATCAAGACCAAATTATAGATAATGTTTCCCCATATAATGCATGCCTATTAAAACATATCTTTCCTTATGAATAAGAGGATCCCAATAGTGATATTATTATGTTTCATAAACTTCTACCACACAAATTTATCCAATATAATTCTTTGGGTGCTATTGAATTAATGGCCTCGCTCCCAAAGGTAATATAGATCCCAATTGGTGAAATACTCAATATAAGTAATTAGTTGACACCTCATCAACAAAAGGAATTAGTTTCCATGCTCCAAAGACACAAAAATACCTTAGCATGAGAATATCATGATATGAAAGTTATACACCCATATTTGTGCATCCACCATATCTGTATTAAAGATGATTGCAATTCATCCATCAATCTTAGAGATAAATGAACCCTATAGACTGAGTAATTAATTAAATAGAGATACAAAATATCCTCAACATAGGTTTCATATATCATATATTTGAAAAAAATGGGATTATCCACTCATAATTATACCTAATAAATGTGTAAAATGGTGTATTTTTTTAGGTTATAGGTAAATCAACAATGTCACTAGGAAAAATCACTTTCCTCTACCCTCATTACTTAAGTCATGGATACCTTCTCTATAAAGAGGTAATTTTCCTTCCTTGATGGCTTCAATGGGTACAATCAAATAAGAATTACATTGGAATACCAAGACAAAAACACCTTCACATATCCTTGGGAATCTTATACATATTGTGTTCTCCCCTTTAGAATGTGAAATGCTCTAACCACCTTTCTAAGGGCTGTTTTAAACATTTTTTAATGACCTTGATCATGAAATTGTAAAAATTTATGTGGATGAATTTAAAGTATATGGGGATTCCTATGAATATACCATCAAAAATTTGGAAAATTTCTTTAATGTTTTTAGGATAATAGCCTCTTATTGATCCATACGAAATTTTATATTATATTGACAGAAGATATTTTACTAGGACATCATAGTTTTCCAAGATGAATGGTAGTGAATCCAACTAAAATATAAATTATTAAAAACCTACCCATACCACAAGAATAAAATTATGTTATGATAATTTTTGGGCATCAACATGTTGTGTAATATATACATTTCATTAAATGTTTTATTAAAATTACACCTTTGTTTATTTTTTATTAACTAAAGATGCTAATTTTAATTAGACTAATGAATTCCAAGAAGCTTTTCAAGCTCTCAAATATATTCTAGTATCAATGCCTGTGCTAAGAGGAATAAATTGGAAGCAACCCTTCCATATTCATATAGATGCATTTGATACACCACTAGGGGATATCCTTGGAAAATAAGATGGACAATTAAACAAGCTGAAAGATTAACTATGCATTAATAAAAAAAAATTCTTGTTGTAATATGTGTTATCAATACATTTCATCATTATATTGTTGGCTATCCTATTTTCATTCATATAGATCATTCAATAATTAAATATTTGATGAGTAAACCAGTAATAAATGTTCAAATTATTCAATGCTTATTACTAATCTAAGAATTTGACATTACCATTATAGATAAACTAGGAAATGATAATGTAGGTGTAAATTTCCTTTCTTATTTAACATCTAATGAAAAACTTCATAGGTTGATGATATTTTTACAAATGAACATTTATTTTTTATTTCAATAAAAACACCTTGGTTTATAAATATTGTTAATTATTTGGCTATGGAAAACTTATGCAACACTTTTACCAAGGGAAAGACACAACCTAGTCAATCATAAAAATCACTTTTCCTAGATATCAACCTATATATTTTACAAAGGACCAAACTTAGACATGCAATAGTGTGTGAGAGAATATGAAGTATTTGAGATAATTATGATCATTACGGAAATTATTTTTCATCACAAAGGACTACCACTAAAATCTTGGAAATAGGATACTACTAGCCTAATTTGTATAAAGATACTAGGGAGTACATCAAGTAATGTGACAGATGCTAACGTATGGATAAACCATATGATTAGATGAAATTAATCTACAGCCTAAAATTATTTTAGAACCATTTGAAAAATGGTGGATAACCTTTTTGGGTGTATCAACCCTCCTAACCAAAATTAATACATATTAGTTTGCACATATTATCTTACCAAATCAATTAAGGTGAGATCACTCACACATACAAGGGATGAAAAGGTAGATGAATTCATGTATGAGGATATTTTATCATGATATGGGGTTACACAATAAATTATCACTGATCAAAGGCTAAAATTCACATCAAATTTAATAGCAACACTTGTTCATGTGTATTAAATACAACATAACATGTTAACTCCATATCACCCATAGTCTAATGATCAATTATAAGTTAAAAATAGGGAATTGAAGAATATCTTGACCAAGAAATAAGTCTTACACTATATATATTTGGAAAATTTCATCCCAAAGGTTGTTTGAGCATATAAAACTACATGGAAGATTATTACATTGTTCACATACTATGATCTGGTCTATGACAAACACATTGTTCTTCCTAAAGAGTTTGAAATCAAAAATTTGAAGAGTAAATTATAACTTGGCATGGATATCTAACACACACATAAAAAAAACATCAATCAGCTTAATGTATTGTATGAGCTTCATCAATAAACTCCTCACCATATATAAGTTGTCTAAAAATAATGAGTTTTATGGCATGGCAAGTTCATCAAGACACACATGTTCAAAGCTAGATATTAGACATTAATTTTTGATTCCAAGTATAAATATCATAAGGTTAAGTCACATACAAGGTGGATCAATCCATATGAGGTTGATAAAGTATTTGATAATGAAATATTCATGTTATGCACTATTGATCCAGTAAGATTTAAGTTTCTAGTCAATAGTCATCATCTAAAATTATACAAAAAACCTTGAACAAAATGAGAGTTAATATTTAACCTTTAAACATGAGAAAATTTTGAGATCATAGAGGCTAAGGTATAGCTTATACCAGAACTATTATGATGTCATCATCATAAAATTATAAAAAAGGAAATGATGAAAATCTATAAGCATTATTGATAGTGTTTAGTTAGAAAACTAGGACACTAGATGACCCAACACCAAATTAAAATTATCCTAAGTAGGATATCAATTTAATGACTACTTGGGAAAATAAAAAAGGTAAAAAATAAAAATAAAAAAAGATTTACTATTTTATCTATTTGTTTCTTTGGCCACCAAACCATTTTCCTTTATAAGAAAATGCTATAAGAAATATACAATTGCTACAAGCTTTATAAATTAATATAGGTTATGTGTAGTTACTAAAGGCTATATATAGTTGTTACAGGTTTTTAGAAAGTAATTTATATAGACTTTATGCATTACTATAGGCCTTTTTTTATTTAATACAACCTATATGGTAGCTATGATGGCATCTTAACGTTACTATAAGCTTAATCTAAAACAACCTTAGGATTCCTAAAAACTCTTGAATATTGCATAAGCATACCACTACCTAGCCTAGAAAATATTAAGGATACCTAATTTAGGCCACCAAAGCAATAAAAACATAAAACACTTTCCCCTATTATATTAGAAGAAGTACTCTACTTGTATTCTTAAAAAGGATAAGTATAATTAATACCACACTCATAAACTATATCCAAAACTTAGTGATGCTACCTAATTTATCATTCCAAACATGCAACAATTAGTCCTTATTACCACTTTCTCACATATATGGATGTTTGCATGTTACATGCTATAATAAGATGTAAACCCTTCTTAAATCATTAAAAAATGCTTGCTATAAGAAGTTGGAATAAGTTTTTGTTGAATATTCCCACCAAAATTATATCAAAGTCATCACTAAAATCACCACCCTTGGTTCTTAATCTTATAGAATCTAACTTCAAGGAAGATAAAGTATTCTTCAGTTACTAAAAGCATATTGAAATACCATTCAAAAGTTGTAGACACTGATTAGTCCCTCAACCACAAAACTAGTCACACAATTTGAGGAAGATCAACTTCATTTGTAAATCAATTAACAATAGGATAATGATATTGTTTTTTCTAAGTAAAAATGTCTTATTTGATAAAATTTCAAATATTTATCATCATATTTAATGTGTTATTTATCAAATTATAAATCTAATAGATGCAATGCCCTTTTTGTCAAAAATTCACATCACTCACTTCTCATCACCATATACATCCAATCATGATTTCCATAATAATCCCCATTCATGATATAAAGTATACTCACAGGTTGAAAAATGTCACTCAAGGTCAAGTGATGAGATAATTAGGGGGAATTTATTGTCAGATATGCTAATATAAAATTAATAAAATCTAGGGGAAAAGGTAATTATGGTCGATAAACATGAATAAACATCACATTGCCAAGGCAAAAAATAAGTGGTCATCCCCTAAATTGGAAATACTCTCTTTTTATATTAAACTAAAAAACTAGAAACATATTATTTTTGATACATGTAAGAAAAAAATGCTAGAAATGTGCTACTTGGAGAACCAACAGGTTGCATGATATTTATAGGAAGGAAAAATTTGGTAATGATTTATAGGAATGCAATGTGGATAAGCTATTTTGAGAAACCAATAGGTTTTGATGACCAAGTAGCTAAATATTTTATAAAAACCCTTACTAATGATTCACCACCATTAGTGGGCCAGGGTTTCTATTTCATAGGAGATACTATTAGAGGTGATTATCTTTTTAAGGATATGGGAGAGATGGAAACAAATGGTAGATGTTTCAATATTAAGGAATAGATTTTATAGGGTCGATGAGTAATTAGAATTATCTTCCAAAATAAAAATTTGGTCATATTACCCATACCATGGGTAGTGATTTCTCTCTTCATCATGAAGTACCTTAATTATGTAGGTAGGCATTCTATGTTATACATATTATTTCTCAAACTTATTAACCCTTTAAGGCACAATATAAATGTCAATGTGCTAAATTTTCTAGTTAATATGTTAATAAGGATGGAAACAAAATACCAAAAATGAAGAAAAATGGCCCTATCCCATCATTTATTGATTCAAATTATTGTTTATAAATTATTAAGAGATCATAAACCTAACCTAGCATGGGAATAATTCTTTTCATTAAGATAATTTCCACCTATTCTGGTAAAGATAAAATTATGTAGGGTCAGTGAATAATTAGACTTATCTTCCCAAGGAACACTTCGGTCATATAACTTGTATTATGGGCAAAGGTTTATCTCTTCATCTTGAAATACCTTAATTTTGAATTTTAATTCTATGTTATACATAGTGAATTTCAAACTTATTAATAATTTAAGGCACAATATAAATGTCAAGGTGCAAAATTTTCTACTTAATGTGTTAAGAAGGATGGCAATAAAATACCAAAAAGGAAGACTGATGGCCATGTCCTATAATTTATTGATTCAAATTATTATTTATAAATGTTAAAAAAATAAGAAACCTCATCTATTATGGGAATAATTCCTTGCATTAAGACAAATACCACTAGGAGAACAAGAAGGGAATGTGGTAGCTAAGCAACCTACAAAGAGAAAGATAAGAAGAAGGCTAATATTATCCCCTTCCTCCTTAGACTCACATGATAAGGTTGTAAATCTAATTATAGAATAAAGGGCAAAATATATGCCTTCATATTCAAGAGCCATAAAATATAGAGAGTTCCTCCACTAAGTGCTCCCAAGAGATAATCTCAAATAAAAAGAAACAAAAAAGTAAGGCAACAAAATCCTATGGCCTGTGTAGTCATATACCTTGAGAGTGGAAATTCATCTAGATAAATGGAGGAAATTAGAGATGAAGACATCCAAACTAATGGAAAAATAGGATAATAAAACTTCACCTCATTTAGCTCAGGGTTTATATATTTTAGAGAAATTAAACATTGGGGTTATACACCTGAGGAAGTGGTACAAGGATATCAATAACACATAATGAAAGTAGAAGAGCAAGCCATTGAAAAGGAAAAGGTGTCAAATAAATAGGAAACCCCCATTATGTCAAATAAAGAATAAAATCATGAGTTTTTAGCTGTCGAGTCACTTAGATCAAGGATTAGGGCATTAGATAACCAAGAAAATAGGGTGGATGAATTTTTAAGGGTGGTAGAGTTAGAAGCTAAAAAAATTAAAGTCCCCATAATAGTAGCACCACCCATAGAAACGACATCACCCATAGTAGAAACATATCCTATAGTAGACCAAGTAACCATAGAAGAACAATAGGATCCATTAGTTTCTATAGATATAAATGAAAATTTTCCAACTGCTTCTGATGCTTGTATGATATCCCTTGATTCTTTGATTAAAAAACCATTTTCATATATTGACATCTAGACAGACGAAGAAACATATACTACTTCTATGGTAACCACCAATGTAGGTTTTGATAAATCCTCTGAGAGCACATCCACTCCAATAGATGGACTTGGTTAAGAGTAATTATTTATAAAAAGAGACTCTGAGATATAGGCTCTACAAGTCTAGTGGTATAGCCATTACAATCAATTAATGGAAGAAATAGAGAAAATGATAAATAAATTGAAAGAGATGGAGATACCAATACAAAAAAAGAACCATGAGATCAATGAGTTAAAGAGGAGTATATGAATTAATCCAATTGAAAATACAATAATATATTATAAGAACTTACAAGGGTGTATGCCCTCTATCTAAAAGAACAATGGATGGAATTATAGTTCATGCTATTTTATATGATCTACCTAGACTAATAAGTCATCCTTACTCATTATTTAATGTTTATGATAAAAGAACCCTATAAGTACAAAAATAATTATGTAAATACTAGCTACATGAATATGTTATCACATCTGATATATAATAGAATCCAAACCTATATGTAGGACATGTACTACTTTAGTATTTTTCTTCATATATTGTTAATGAAGAAAGAAGGTGTAAAGAGATAATAGGATATCAATTAAAATATAAAAGTGCCATAGTAATGATAAGAGGAAAAGCCACTAAACTTTAAAAATATCTTAGAATATTGGATCATATTAGTGTCCAGTGAAGATGTTGCCATAAAAGTTACAAGAGGGAAAATTTAGACTCAAAATCACTTATTGACACTCCTATAATAGATTATTAAAGTAACACTTACTTCTTATAGCCAAATATGTGAAGAATTTACTCATGATATGAAAATAAAATATCCCTACTCAAGGCACAAGCTCAGATCAAAACTTCATTAAGACCATAAGTATATTGATATAACAAGAATACAAAAATTAATTTGGCTGGCTATGAATTTTCATTCCCATAGTTTTTAGTTTCCCATTTGGATTGGATATGAAAATTGAAATTAGATGAAGTTGCATAGATCAGGAGATGGAGGAAAATTGATAACAATAATGGATTTTACTAAGGAAGGAAGAGGGCTCATCTGTACCTTTTAATTTTTGATAATTATGTGCCCAAGATATAATGAGATTTAGGTTGCTTGAGTACTAGTAATTGGTTAAGTTGGGGGATTTTATGAATCTAGAATTGGCCATGAATACATTTTAAATTCCATTTTAAACCTCCTATAATCACTATATTCAAATATCTATGTTATATTTTGAAGTCATTTTTACCATATAAAACTTAATAAAAATGTTTCATATATGTTTAGTGTTTTGAATTAGGACTATTTTATGAATAATATAATGTCATTTATAATTATTTTTGTTTCTAGTTTCTATCACTAATCTAACAATTGCATATGTTAAGTTAATCACAAGTAAAATAACTACTTGTAGTAACTGGGCAAACTCACCTATAGTAACTCGATAGATTCACTCATAACTAGGTAAGTAGCCCATAACAATATGGTAAGTAGCCTATAGTAATAGGGTCATTATCACATAGTGGTGACTAGAGTGTTCTAATCCATCTGTAACAAAAATGCATGTATGTTTAAAAATGAGATGCCAGTTTTATGTAAGTAGATTTTATGGTTTACATATTATGATAGTTCCTCATTATGAGGAGAAAATGGAAATAAATCCAAACTATCACATTACTGTACCTCCTTCATTATACCATCACCCTTTAGTGGTTTTAATAAAGGGATGTGTTGTTTATCCTTATTACCTATTCTATACTATTGTCTTGTTATTTGATTAACTTATGTTGTAACTGTCAATCTGAATAAATGACCACCTTCTCTATTTAAGAGAGAGACACCATGATGAAATTAGTAAGAAGTAAGATATATAAATTATAGAGAATAGAAGATGAATTAAATGTTATAGTTTTGATAACTCTTTAATTCCATCGTAAGAATAATTTCATTATTACAATTTCATTATTACAATTTCAATGATGCAATCAACATGATTTAAAGTAATCCAATTATAGCAAAGGAAGGGATTATAACACAAATCTAGCTGTGGTAGGGCCCACTTGAGAAAAATTATGGTAAATATCTCATCTATTAGTTTAGTTTCATTCTATATTATGTGTATATATCTTTCACTTTCAGCAGAGTAGTCACAATGCATTCTCTTTACATTCATGTTTGATTCTTTGTGTAAGCCTTTCTAATAATGCAATATTCAAATATTTGTGGGAAGCTTCCAAACTAGACTAGCATTTCAATTATTCTATTTTCCTTTCTTGTGAAGTCAATTTACAACATTTCAATTCTTATAATTTAATTTATTGTCATTTAGTTTATGCAAGTGTGTTTTCCTTTAATAAGTATGTTTTAACCTTATTAGTATTTCACATAGTCTAGTAATGCATATATAATGTGTTGATGGTAAAAATGTCATATCAACGAATCAATATTTTTGCCTATTATGAAGGTCAAGATGGAATCATATGAATTTAATCATGGAGGATCTATGAAACAAAAATGATTCTAAGATGTGAAAAGGGGTTTCCACTATCTCTAAGAAAATAGTAGCAAGTCAAATATATAACAATGCACAATTATAATTTCAAAAATCAAATGTTTTTAACATCAAAAATGGGAATTAGAATAAAAATATATTATCTAAGATATCTAATAGAGAAAAACCTATTGAAGAGGTAGTCTCTTGAAGGAAATATCTCCGATCCTTTATAATTCTATCAAATATTATTGTATTTAATCTCTTATTATTCATTTAAGCTCAAAACAAGTCAAAAGAAAAGAGGTGAAATAAACCAGAAGTTAAATAGAAAAATGGAAAAAAAAACCAAAGAATAAAATATAAATAAATAATTATAGACTAACCAAATAGTGAATTTAAAAATAAATCAAACTGCAATTAACTTTAAGCTATATCTACAACAAAGACAATGGTGATGAAGTAGGAAAATGAGAGGGAAGCAAAATTTAAATGTGTATTTATAAAGGGAGAAGGGCGATGGTGATGGGAAGGGTCAAAAACATAGGTTGGAGCCTCAAAATCATCTATCAATGGTGAAAAATCCTTTATTACTTTACTTCAACCTTAAAACTAATGAGATTCTTATCAAAAAAGAGGGGGTACAAGCAGACAAGTTAGTTTTGGTTGTGTGGAAGGTAAGATGTCTTGGAGTAATAAACTTAATGGAAAAAAATTTGAGTAGAAGGAAATCCATATAAATGAAGAACTTTTATACACTTAAATCCGTTTGCTTCCTTTATTGTCACTAATATTACTATTACCCAACGCTAATTATTCTTATCTCATTTATCCCCTCTAATTTTATCCTAATATTACCCATTTTAGTCATTTATTTAACATCCCATTCATTCTTATTTATCACACTTACCTTATCCCAACCCCATAAATCTATTAATTACTATAATCATCTCTTAATTTTATCCTAATCCTACTTATCCATTATTTGGGAATTTTAAATTTCTATGACCCACTTACACTAGCCTATTCCTAGGCTATCCTATACCCCTAGTCCCTTTAATCACCTATCTTAATATCCCACTAATCCTAATTAGTCCCTAAGAGTATTCTAGAATCCTCTAATTCTAGAATCCCCTTTTAACTTAACCCTTTCTCTCTAGAAGCCTCTATTCTAGAGGCTTTCAAGGATTTTTTAATTCCTTAGAAATTCCTCCACCCTTGATATTCATGACTCAAATTTTAACATGAGCCATAAATATTCCCTCCATGGCCTATTTATACAAACTAATCCTCCATTAAAACTAACTTCAATCTCTATGGCAAATCCATGATAAACTAGTCCATACTATCATCCAAATCCACGAATCAAGCTATCATAATGCTGCAAATTTGAGTCTATTGTAAGCAAATCTCTATCTAAATCCTTTATTATTTTTATTGTTTAATCTTGGTTTGAATCACTTAGCTTTAGGATTTGATGTTGCTTGGAATGTTCATTTATTTATTTGCATTTCTATCCTAATGGCTCTAGATCTCAATTATTGGATTGACACTTTGGGTGTTTTGATATAATTGCACAATCAAAATCCAATAGCTCAAAATTTAATCTACATTTTTGTGACTATAGTGGTATAACCCTTAAATTTAATAATATTACATCTTAGATGTGTTTTTGATAGCTTGTAAGGTTGACTAGGTGGAGAACAAGATCTGAATTTCATCAAATTATCATGCTGAAGTGAACTATGATTTTGCTTTGCAAAATCACTAATACACAGTCATGATTTTGACTTTGAGAGCCAAGATTTTGCATTAACCACCAATCCTAAACCACTAATGAATAACCTTTTCTTGCTAGGTCATTTTTATTCTACAAAATTATGAATTCATGAACTACAATATTGCCATTAAAGTTGTGATTTTATCTATAAAGTGGTGATTTTATGTTCTAAATCAGATTTTGCATCAATTTTGGGTTTTTCATGTGTCTGTGCTAACCACTCATGTTAAATGGTTGAGGTTTATAGTTTTCCATATTGAAACTATGAGTCCTTTCATGCTAAGAAAAATTGCCAAAACACAGTTGTAATTTTACCCTGAAAGAAGCGATATTATCCTGTAAAATCATAGTTTTATCAAGGGTATAAAAAATATAGCATGAAATTACTGACTGTGACCTCTAATCCATTTTATATATCCATCTAAGTGTTATTTTCTTGAAACAATAGGGAGGAAAAACCCAAATCACTATCAAACATTCATATTAAACCACCCTTTTTTGCTCTTGTTGAAATACTATAGATCACAAAATAGCAGTTTTGCATAATTTTAGTGATGTTGCCTATTAATGAGAGATATTATTATGATCAAATTTTAATAATCTAAGAACTATTATAAACACATATCATATACCTTTTTGATCTTCTATGCATATATTTGGTCTTTGTACATACTCATATTCCTATATATATCATCACATCTTTTTATTCATCTTCAAGTCCAACTATCAAAATCCTATCAATTTTTTCATCTTTCAAAATCGCTAATTACAAAATTGTGGTTATGTAATAAAAATTGTGATATTACCTTAAATCTTATAGTTTTGTAGAAAACCATGTGGTAACCACTAGTGATTATCCCCTTTCTACAAAATCATGACTTTGCAATCATGATATTATAGAAAATCAGGGATATTGCACTCTCTGAAAGTGATTTGGTGTTCTAATAACCATGTATCTATGGTTTTTCCTTTTATAGTTATGATTTTGTTCTCCAATTTTGCCTTAGAAATAATCCTTTTTAGTGCATTTTTAGGGTCACTTTCAGTGAAAATTGAATCATTTTGAGCATCCTGCAAGGCCCAAATTATGTTTGAGTTTGCCTGTGGTGCTGCCCACGAATCCCACAAGGGGATTTGCCCATTGACCCTACTAGGGACTACCACCCCTAGACCCTCATGTTGTGGCCCCCTCACCCAAATAAGTTACAAATAAATCATTATTTATTTAGTGTTTTTGTAAGGCCCATTCGATTAACATTGTATTTATTATAAGGGTGAATCTAATGGCTATTTAGACTTGCTAACATCTTCTCTTTTTGATTATATATTTTTTGTAACATCTTGTCTTGTAGGTTTCCCCTCAAAATTGCCAATTTAAATTACTAATCATTTGTCTTGTAGGTCACATGTCAAAGATATTTGAAATTTTGAAATATCATCTTATAAATATCTTGTATATATTTTATAAATATCACATCTAAATTAATCAATTGATAAATCTTTTTGTCTACTTGTGTATCACCTAAGGGATATGATGGTGTATGCTCTCCTCCTTATGCCCTTGTGGTGATTCCTATAGGATCAAAAACTACCCACAAACCCTCCCATTTTTCTTTTCTAAGGTTAACATGATGTGGAATTCACAACCATGCACTTGCCATAGTCTTAGGGGGATAGTGATCATGAGTTTCACCATCATGCACTAATCCACACTCCATGTTCTAGTGGACTATAAATATTGAGGAAAATTATCATTAGGCTAAGTGGTTGATACCATTTGGGTCTTCCATGAAGGGGAATAGTTAACTCTTTGAATTAGGCATTAGATAACACCCTACATGGACTTTGGCCCCACTGCATCTAGTGTATATCAGGGATGCCCCTAAAGACCCCATTAAACCTAGCATAAGACCTATCTACTGTAACAAACAAATTATTTTTGGAGTCAGTATAAACTCCCAAATGACCGTTATGTGAAAATAGGGTTAAGAGGGTTTAGGAGATTTCGTAATGGGTCACCATCCTATAGCCTCACCCATAAATTTGTTATATGGTGCAATCATCGATTTACACTCCAAATTAGTTTAATTATCTTAGGTTTGTGGTGTACTTGATTTGGTGAGTGTCATGCTTGACTCATGTTGTTTGTGAGATAGGTTAGCCTTTTACCCAAACCTATATACACCTATCTAGGTCTTCACATATAGACATATTGTATATCCTTGTCTCATCATCATATCATCCTCTTATACATATTTTATTTATATATTTGTGTACATCCTTTTAAACTTATTTGATCTTTCATCTAGTCCTATCTCTCATAACCCTTATCACCTTAGTCATATTCTATCCTAGTCTCATCTATATAGCTCTAGTCCCACCCCCCATCACTTACAATCAAGTATTAACATCCCTCTACCACATCTTATCATAATCTAACTTCATAATAGTCACTTTGCCTTAACATCAACCATCCTTAGTGTCATCAGACTAAGTCCACCTTATCCATATCCAATCACATGTCACCTTGACTTGTTTAATCCTCTAGTCTAAATTGGTCTTGACCATATTACCAACTTAGTACTAATCCTAGTCTAACCCAACACATCCCATTTCCTATACTAGTCCTTTCATCAAGATTGAAGTCATATTTAATCCTCATTCACCTTGGCAAAAAAAAAAATCTATTCATTAGGGTCCTCATTATAATCTTGATTATGTCTAATCAAATTTAAATCATAATCAAAATCCTATCAACTAATTAAATCATCTCATCCTACTTGAGTTGATCATATTAGTCTTGAACTAGCCTTAATCCTATTAATCCTAGTCAAAATCAGCCTCTCAGGCTAGTCTAGCCCCTCATCCAATCTTAGAGCTTAACATAGTTAACCCAGTCAAATATAATCCCAATCATCAATGTATATCTCATGTATTGCCTTATACCATCCAAATTATTACATCAAATATCCAATCAAACTTGAGATAAAACTAAAGTAAGCCTTTATGAAAATATGCTCCACACATCTCATCTTCATCCCTTAACTTATCCTTTCAATCCCCCCACCTACTGATTAGGGTTGACAAACCACATCATCCATACTTTCTCCCATCCTTATTAATGGCATCCAAAACAAATTTGGTTAGTACCCAAATTCAATAAAACCTCATGGCCAATATGGATGTACTCTTTTCATGCCTCCTTTATTTGAGCACTCCGTGTCCTATAGACCTCAACCTCATCCATCCAACATTTCCTCTAGTCCCTACCCATCCACATGAGTCCCATTCAACTCCTCTATCCACTCGTCATAGCCGGTCATCTACCCCTTCCTACACTAGTAAAGGGAATTCATTCTTAACCACCTAGTCTATTACTAGTCCACCCACCTAGTCAAGTCAACAACCATCTAATCTAAAGTCTAATGGTTCCACATCTAAGTCACAAAGTGAAAAAAACTCCTATACTTTTCTATATATCCTTGGAATCCCTCTTCCACCAACTTTTTGTTGCTAATATGACGGTTTATCCACCCATATGACATCTTAATCATGTCAAGCCTAAGCCCTTCTGGTATAAAGTTACCCAATACTATGCATATCATTGAACCTAGGGGCATACCATTAATCAATAACATAATTTACTAAATTATGTCCAAGACCTCATCAACCATGGTGACATATAAATTGAGGATGAATTAGATGAGTCTACATCCATGGGTAAACAAGAAGAGGTATGCCAATATTTCATTCTTAATCACAATCAAGCCCTTCCCCTTCCAAGCCAAGGTCAAAACACCACATCCATGTTCCATGGTCCCCCCATATTTGATAAGTATTCCATTGAAGATAAGTCTATCCTTCATGAACCTAGTCCTCCCTTCCCTCATTATTTCTTTTTTTATGGGCCTATCCTAGGTGAATCTAATGTCCCTCCATCATCTTCCTCTCACATGTCATCAAATTAATACACCATATTGGAAGGTCATCTATGGACAATAACTCTTATATTAGTATCATCACATCATGTATATTAGAATCAACACTAGTTTTATCTGCACTAAGATCATGTTCAACACTAGTATTTAAATTATATTCCTCATCAAAAACATCACCCCTCATAGATATTACAGTATATGATGATAATTCCTTCCCTTTTAAAGATACCTCTAATTTAAATGGTAATCAATAAGCAAGAATATATTTTGATCCTAATTAGGATGATGAAGTCATACTAGAGTTATTACAAGCTTTATCTATTGAATATCATTAGAGTGGATCTGATCCTATTATAGATGCATATCTTACAGTTAGTCTTAGTGACCCTTTTGTTGATCTTGAGGAGATCTTCTCTGATATCAAAATTTGGTCTCCTAAGAACCCTTATGAAGACCATGATACCCTATCACCCCTCATTGACCTCATCATACCATTTCTACCACCTTCATCCATCATAGATTATTGTTAGTGATCATTTAATCACCTCCTTCCATGGGGACAAATAGGAATATACATCATTGGACTCTTCCTTGAGTAATATAACATTTACCACAAATATAAAAGTATAAGACCATATTAAAAAATTCATCCAATATGATCAAATCATCTTTGATCCCATAAGTCAAAATCAAGAAAATTCAAATCATTAACCTAATCCAAAAGTGTCTTCCCCTAGTGAAGCCCAAAATTTGGCACTAGGGGAATGTCAAAGTCAAAATAATCATCATCTATTAAGTCAAAACTAAATATCCTCTAGTGAATCCCAACATTAGGCACTAGGGGAATGTCAAAGTCAAAATAATCATCATCTATTAAGTCAAAAATAAATCTCCTCTAGTGAATCCCAAAATCAGGCACTAGGGGATCGTCAAAGTCAAATCCAATAAAAAAATTTAAAAAATGTCAAAAACACTATCAATACAATTGATAATCCTTTGAATGATCAGATCAAAGAACCATGTAGTCAAAGCATATTGGATCTCTTGCAGTCTTTTGTCAATTGGAACCAATCAAACATATAACATTCAAAATCTCCAATGATGTGGGAGACTACTAGTCCTAATCCTCAAAAACTAATCACACCATTCTATCACAATCTTATCCTCTATTCAAGTCCAATACACCCCCATCAACATCAAGATATAATCCAATCCATACCTCCCATCCCCTTCTTGAGCAACATTGTCTCTCATAGAGGTGACAAAGACACTTGGTCTAAATGTCTAGAGGGGTTTCAATCAAGAGTAAACAAAGGTCACACAGACATCAATACATCTAGTAACAACAACATGATCCTAGCATCACATCTCTCCATAATAAGTGTTGGATAAAGAGCATGAAAGTGATAGCATTTATTGAATCTATCACTCATGACTAATAAATTGAGATGTCATAAAAAATCAAAAACATAAAAAAGTAAAAATAAAAATAAAAATAAAACAAAAAATCATTTGTCCAATGATGAAAACTAGTCTTTTGGCATCTTGGGCAAGTACCATGATGAAAACTAGTTTCCAGTGTCAAGGAAAAATAATCTATTATCTACATTTTACCTCAAAACTTGGGAGAAAACCCATATAAATAATATCCCTTGTCCCTCCCATATATGTCATATCCCTTGATCCATTACTCCTACCTATCATATCATGCATCTTATTATGTCCATCCTTTCTTCCCATCTTAACCTTTGTAAGGACATAGAAGAGGTCTTGAGAAATGTTTTGAAATCATCTTGACATATCCTCAAATGGACACTCAAGAAACTATATATCTAATTCTTTTATGATGTGGTCATTGGCAATCCCTAGTCCATTCTTCCTTGGTCCTCATCCAATTTTCAACATCACCCTCATCATTTATTGTACCATCCATTATTCCATCTATCCTTATCTTGGTTGTTAGGCTTGGTATTCCATTTTATAATAACCCCATTTGTATAGTGTAAATACATATCCTAAAAACACCTAAAAATTGAAATATTCCAAAAACCTTAAAATTTATAAAATCCTTAACATCCAAAAACATATATCCTAGTCATCTTATCCTAGTCCTTTTATTATCCATCTCATTTCCATCCCAACTTGTCTTATGACCTCAATATCCTTATTGTCATGTCTTCTATCTCAATTATCTTTTCATATGTCATCTTGACCTATATCCTAAATATCCTAGTCATCCTATCTAAATTCTTATCCATCTTATCATTTTGTCATCTTGTCTTATGTCTTACACATCCTTATCTTTATTAAAGTCCCTAGTATACTCCAAGTCCATACTTTGTAAAATTTCCTATCCTTAATCCAAATTCACATCATCATCATCATGACCAAACTCATCCAACTCATCACCTAATGTGTCCTCCCATCGACTCTAATTAGGATAATCGATAAGAAATAATGCATCTCGATGCAAATACTTGTGTGTGTTACTCATATGTTCTGTGTTATTTGACTTGTTTGTATGTATGTTATGTATATATCTAATTATCTTATATTTGTCTATATTTCTTATTTTATATATATTTTTGTCTATTGGGGAATGAATGAGGATGCTATAATGACACCAAAAGCTATCATGATGATTTTAGGTTCCCTTGATGATGTAGAGTTCATTATTTACCCATTTTATGCACTTTGGCACCATATCCTCTTGGTCATACTTATATCGTCAAGAATCATACCATGTACCATATATATTGGATTGCTTAGACTATGATTAACTTTATTACAAAAATGATGGATTGATCATTTCTTCTAATCTATCTAATCATTTCGCATCCCATATCCAATCATTTATCCCATTCCTTTGTCTTCCAACCAATCATCAAAGTCCAATCATTCCTCCTAGTCATATTATCATCCCATCTATATCCTAAAGTCACTCATCTATCACCTCATCTAATATCCAACCACTCTTTTGCATCCTTTTATCATCATGTCTATATCCTTTAACCAATCATCTATCATCACTCTAGTCATCCACATCATCAACATTTTCACTCAAATTTCAATTCAATCATCACACTTAAAATATATCTAATAACTAACCTATCTAACATTCCTCATCATCCTAATATTCTAATCCATCATCATCATATTATATCATCTATTTTAAACTACATTGGCCTGAGGTCTTTCAAACTATATAGGCAGTGCTTAGTCACATAACGTGTCTAAGGTTAACTCAGCCACTCTCTCCTCTTCCTCATCATTCGTCACCACATTTATCTTTTCATCCTCACATCTTTCATCAATCACATCCTTTAGCTATAATATCAATCATTAATCAATTAATTTATTGTTCAATCACCATCTTCACAATCATCTCCCTATTTTTTTTGTCAATATTTTACACCTATCAATTGGGCCCAACAAATCACAAGATCCATCTTTTCTTCCATCAATCATCCATTATTACTGATTAGTCAATTAATCAATTAAATTTTACAATTTCCTCCCTTGATTGGGGAATGACTAGAATCATACCTTTATTATAATATCTTGTTCCTTGCTAGGGGCATCATCTCTATCAATCACATCTGTCTCATTGATTCAATACATTGTGGTCTAATTATGTTCCTTTGTCTTCTGGCCACTTGATAATATCTATCATCATATCTCTTGACTTAAACCTTGAGCTACACTCATCATTAATCTTATCCAATCATTGTCTATCCTAGACTACAACTCGCCCTTGCATGTGTCCTTAATTGGGATATGTCTAAAGCTTGTGGCCTTTTCATCTTATCATCATCAAAATAGTTTAGAGTCTAGAAATGAACAATGTAAAGAAAAAGATTAGAATCCATAACAAAGATATCTTCAAAAATATTTTTATTCAAAAGAACATTTTGAGGAAAGAGTTATCTAATATTAAGTCTAATATGGATGATCATAGGTTAGAACCTCAAACTAGTTGTAAGAAGAAATATTTGATCTTTGAGTATCATAATTTTGTTGATAGAGAGGAAATTTTTTGGAGGTAAAAATCTAGGGCCATGTGGCTAAAGGAAGATGACAGGAATACTAGATTTTTTCACCTATCAAATTTAAAGCACAAAGATCATAATTTTACAAGGGAAACCAAAAGGAATGATGGGAAAGTTTATTTGGATAGGGTGGTCATCAAGGAAGAAAGTGTAAATTATTTTAAGGAAATTTTTATGGAAAATCCTAGAACTAATGTAAGAATGGACTAGGAAATTTTGCATGCAATTTTGGAGTTGGTCAGTCAAGAAGATAATTCTAATCTAGTATCTCCTATTTATTTATATAAAGTTAAGTTAATGTATTCCTCTTAAACAAAGACATGGCACCTAGCCTTGTTTTTTAAGTTTTTTGGAAAATTGTTAAGACTTGGTTGTAGTAGCTAATGAATTTATCTCCTTGGGGTAGCTATTAAAAGAGTTAAACAAATATTTTATCATTCTCATCCCTAAAAAGGAAGGAACTATAAACTTTGCTAATTTTAAACCTATTAGTCTATACAATGCAGTATACAAGATTTTAATCAAAATCATCTCTATTAGGATGTAGCCAATTATGGATAAAATCATAGACATCCATTAAGGGGGATTTGTTTCAGGTAGACATATTCAGGATGACATAAGTGTGGTTCACAAAATTTTGCACTCAATGGAAAAAATCAACCAAGTTGGTATGTTCAAGATCGACATGAATAAAGCCTATGGAAAATTGGATTGGAAGTTTCTAGATAAAGTAATGATGAAATTTATATTTCAATAAATATTTTGGCATCTCACAAGAATGTAAATATCTTTGGTCATGTTTTATATTCTTATCAATGGGCTACCTGAAGGTTTTTTCAATAGTAAAAGGGGAATAAAATATAGTGATCCTTTATCCCATTCCTTTTTATTATTATGGTTGAGTATTTTAGTATATATTTATCAATATCTCTTCGAGGTGGAGTTTCAAAAGGATTCGAACCAGTTTAGAACATGGATTCTTCATTACATCAATTTTTTTTTGATGATATAATTGTTATGGATGAACACTCTATGAGAGAGGCTAGAGAATTAAAAATAATAATTCTAAATTATGAATTAGCTTTAAATTAAAAAATAAATTTTTAGAAAATCTCTCTTTATTTATTCAATATTATTATGATTAGACCAAATATTATTGATACTATTCTAGGTTGTCAAATTAAAGAATTGCCAACCACTTATTTTAGAATGCCTCTGTTTGGTAAAAACTTACCCCCACAATATGGAACCATTTATTGAGAAGATTCTAGAAGAAGCTAGTTGGTTAGAAGGGTTTAATTTTAACTTAGGCAAGCAAGTTACAAATCATTAAGAACACTTTAAAAAGTTTACCAATATACATGATGATTTTATTCAATATTCCAAAGATTATAGCAAAAAAACTTGAAAATATTTAGAGAAGATTTCTATGGGTAGGCTTAGAAGATAAAAATAGATTCCGTTTGGTGGCTTGGGATAGGGTGTTCACCCCTAAATGTAATGGGGGATTAGGTCTAAGGAGACTAATATGGTTTAATAAAGACCTAATCACCAAATTGGCTTGGTGATTCATTATCAAGGCCACTCATTGGGCTAGGATTCTTTAGGCTAATTACTTATACTCAAGAGATGCTTTATGTTTTTTGAAAGAAGTTTAGTTTGTTAAAGATTCTAGTTGTTGGAATTTCTTGGTGACCACTAAATAAAATATCATCAATGGATGTAAATGGAGAATATGTAATGGAGAAAAGATGATTTTTTGGGAATATGTATGGTTATTAGATCAATCCCTTATTACCATAGAACCTTAGAATCAAATTGTACAACTCATGTAAAATTATCAGGGTATAAACTGCAAGAATATTTCCAAGTCTCTAAGGAAAGTAGAAGTTAGAAATAGATTAGGAATGATATCCTTGGAGCTAAAGGAAAGGTTATTATTTATAATATCAATTATATTCTCAAGAACTTGTGAATTTCAAACATTGTGTAAGAGGATGAGTTGATTTGAAAAAAAATCCTTTTATGGAAATTATATTGTGAAATATGGATATAATATGATCTCTATTATGCCTAGAGATGATATTCCTTGGTCTAATATATGGAACAAGATTATTATACATAAGATACATATATTTTTGTGTTTGGCTATGAAAAATAAGATATTAATAATTGATAACCTTAGGAAAAGGGGATGATCCTAGTGAATAGATGTCCACTTTTTGAGAAAGAGAATGAAATGAGTGACCATTTGTTGATTAGTTGCACATATTCTCATGAAAATTGGAGTATGATCCTAGATAAATTATAAATTAACTGGGTGCATCCTCTATCTGTTTAGACTTATGAATGGCATGTATTGTTTCCCTTTTTACTAATGAGAACATGAAAAATATTTGTTATTTATCCCTACCTCACATCATCTAGGGTATTTGGAGGGAGATAAACAATAGGGTATTCAGATACAATAAGCTTTCTATAAAAAACGTGGGTATAAACATCTCTGAAAGTATTATGGAAAAATTCAAAGTTAAACCACCCAAAAAATCTAATGGAATGAATAAAAAGGAGATTAAGATTTCTAATAATTGGTAGATAGAGGCCTAGAATAAAATTTTAAATGATACAAGAGTTGAAGCAAGAAAAAACACAAGATGGAATGCCCCATCCCCTGGTTGGGTAAAATTCAACTTCAATGGGGCATCCAAGGGAAGCCTAGGGGCTTCAAGAAGAAAAGGAATACTTTGTGATGGTAAAGGTAGTTATATAATAGCCTTTGAATGAGGAATGGATAATAAAAATAACCATTTGGCATAAACACTTTTAGTTTTATGGGTCTTGAAATTGGAAAAAAATTAGGTATAAACAAGTTTATAGTCGATTGTGATTCTTTTAATATCATCAATTATTTATCTAGAAAGAATTTGATTAGTTGGAATATTAAACAAATCATTGAGGAAGATAATACCTTGATCAATTCCTTTCAAAAAAATTATATACAACATATATAAAGGAAGTGGAACCATTATACAAACTTGTTTGCTAATGACATAGTTTCTTTCATGACCTTAAAAAAATGGTTCAACAAGGAAGATTTACCTGGAACAATTCATCAAAGGATGGAGTTTGGAGCATACCTTTGAAGTTCATGTGTTAATTATTCATGAGGGTAGATAAAATTAATGTGAAAAATGTCTTATGGTTCATCATGAGTCTCTTTTTGGTGATCATTAGATGGAAAATCTCAAGACTCAAGGAGAAATATCTGATGTTGATAAAAAATAATTATAATGATGTCAATAACTTCTGCAAAACTCTTAGTTACTATAGGAGTGCCATGGTAATCATCACCACTCTTGTTAATGTTGTAGGAAGGATAAATATCCTTGGCATAACTAGGAATAATTTTAGGGGTCTCAATATGGGTGGACATCTATGTAGAATCAAGCCAATCATGCTAGAATATGTCAAAGAGGATGGAGAGCTATGGAAAATCCTTTAGGAATGGGGAATGACTAATTTTATGCAGTTAGTTGAGGGGTATGATGAGCATATATATGAGATGTTTTTGAAGGGATGAAATAAAAAAATTATGTATTTTAATAGGGTGTAAATTAAGATTACTAAGGATCTCATTTCTCAAGTCATAGGTCTTAGAGTAGAGGTCACTAAAGTCTTCAAGACTGGTATAAATTTTGAGGAAAAGAACAAGTTTTTATTATAAGGGGAAGATATAATT
The DNA here is from genome assembly GCA_037957365.1 of Torreya grandis. NCBI lineage: Eukaryota > Viridiplantae > Streptophyta > Pinopsida > Cupressales > Taxaceae > Torreya > Torreya grandis. Next base: position 1,432,267 of record JARHVA010000181.1, on the reverse strand, counting down.
CCTTTAAAGAATGGGTTTTCCTATGAATATTTCCCTCAATCATTTATATAAGTGTAAATACAAGTAATTTTGTATATTAATATTGAAAGAAAGAAAAAGGTGGTACATTAGTCCCATTTCATTTTCCTGAACTATTTCTATCATAATATCCCCCTTAGTCTTCCTTTCTACACCCTATATTATTTTGAGAGATCTATTATATATGTCAAGAGAGGAAATAAATCTCAAAATCTACACTAAGATTTTATCCTATTGATTCATAAGTTTTTTAAGGGGATTAACAAGAGTCTAGTTTGCATTCTAACCTAGGAAAAATAGAATGCATCCAAGGGAGGGACCAAATCATTGTTGAGTATAAATGCAAAAGAAATTAAGGATGATTTGGACATTGGTATTACCAGTGGTGGTGAGAATTTTGTCAAGGATAACCCTAATATTCCATGTGGGAAATAGAGTTCTCAAAGGAAGGGTTTTAGATGTAATTCTAGGAGCACTTTTAAAGCCTTAAAGGCTAGTCTAAAATAAATGCAGAGGAGAATCCAAAGAGAATCATTTAGATATCTAGGAAGACAAAGAAAAAGAAATAGTGGAGGGTTTACATCTAATCAAGAGCAATGCTATTATTTTCTCCCATGAAGACAAAAGTTCTAGGGAAGGAGTCCCACTAAAGACCCAAATAATAAAGGTAAAGAAATTCATCCCTTGGCTAGCAAATAACATCTTAACCTCAATGAGGATTTTGACAAGTTAGGGGAGACTCTTAAAAATTAGAGTAAGGAGGATAATTTGGAGGAGGAACTCCAACTACAAAAGGCTTTTATTACATGAATTTTTAGGGAGTAGATGGATTTAAAGTAACATATGAAAAATTCTATCTAGGAGATAAGCCTTCTTCAAAACAAAGATAAATAGAGTGAGGTAAATACAAAAATGAAAAGGATTAGAGACAAAGTGAGTACTCTCAAACATGAAAATGCAAAGATAAAAGTGAACATTAATATTTTGGTGACTGTTAGTAAATTCTCTATGAAAAATATCATTGATGCTATAGAATCTCTTAGAGTTATGTTGGGAGGAATGATAGAACATGCCTAGACATCCTCTATCAAGAAGGTTAAGTGTAGTGGTTGCACCAAAGAAACTAGTCAAGTCCCCCAACTATTTCAATAGCTAGACATGAACCTAAAGAGAATGATCCAAATTTGGGAAGAGGGCTTTGATGGCCTAGAAATATTAGGTGTTTTTATACTATTTTTGTGCCATTTTTTAGTTGCGTTATATTTTAGTGTGGTTTTGGCTTTTGACTTACTATAATTCTTATTGAAAATCTAGGTTGTTAGGCCTTTATTTTGGATTCTTGTATAGGATTAAGCCTATAATTAAAAAAATCCTTTTGTTTATGAATAATAAAAAAATACAACAAAGCAAACTATTTATATTTAAGATACGAATTATTTATGCAGTCTAGAAATGAAATAAAATCTAAGGAAGATAATGATAACAAAAATAACTAAGATATATTCAATGCTATAGAAATAATGGAAAACTAACTAAAGAAAAAAAGACAAGTACTAACTAAGACTTCAAACAATAACTTAATTTGATCTAAAAGTAACATATAAACATAAAATAATATAATAAGTAAAACATTGATTGAAATTAGATAATAATGTAATAAAGACTAAGCCTAAGAAAGAGAAATTGAAAGATAACGTAGAACACAAGAGAAAAAATTAAATTAAAATTTGATTTAATATTAACATAAACAAAAAAAGTACAAAAAAACAAATATTAATTATAAAATTAATACAAGTGAATAAAAAGATGTAAATATAAAGACTAACTTGTTTAATATTTAATCTAAACTTAAACTAATCGAATAAGTAAATTAAATTAACTTAAAAAAATGAATAAAAATTAAAATAGAATTAATTATGAAATAGATAGAAAAATTTGTGAGTCTTGGAAAAAGAGTCATCTTATATAAGAGTGAGGAAAAATTTATTGAGAAATAAGATGGTTTTGACTACAAACAACCTTCAAAAGATAACAATTTATAATCAAATATCAACAAATTATCATAAAATGTGAGGTATTCATCATTATTTGGGTTAAGTATAAGGAGTTATATTCATGTGATTTCATATATGAAATCATCAAAAGATATTAAAACCTTACAATCTTCAAATAATTAGTTATAAATAAAACTAGAAACCTAGAAATACTTGTTAATTAGACAAACTACTTCACCATTAGAGAATGTATTATTTGATCTACTTGCAAATAATTATTTGATCTCAGAGATGCTTGCATAGAAAAGAAAATAAGGATGGAAAAACTTTCAAACTTAAAATAGCTCTTCAACTATATGTGTTTCTCTCCTCTTGTGTTATGTCTTCAATTCCTTTATAAAATGATATCCCTTTGAGATGGAAAATAAGTTACAACTAATTTTTAGTTAGTTATTTTTAAGGTTAATTATCTTTAAAAGTAAATTAGTTTAGTTTATAATCTATAAATTTTATGACTTTATAAGTTGGACTTTAAATCAAGTCCAAGAGACCAATTAACATTTCCAATGGGTGGGGGCCCTTAATTCATTTGACATCAATTCAAATAGTCATCTAACAATGCATATAAAAAAAATATTAAACATCTAATAAATTATAGCTATCAAATAATTTTAGAAATCTAATAATAACACCCATAATAACATTTATCGATGATAATATTAAGTAAATATATCAAAAATACTAGTTTGTTCTACATGAAAATAAGTTTGTTGTGTGAACATACTATATCACCACAAAAAATGATTATCCATATATTCAGAATAAGTATCAACAAAAAATATACAAATAGTCAATCTAACTTAGCATCTAAAATAAAATCAATGAAAGGAGCAACCTTGTTAGTCTGGTACTCCATATATTTCATGGAATCAATAAGAAATTCAATCAATTGTATGCCCTAAAAATTGTCATCAATCTCCAATTTCACCTTTTTAAGAATTTGAGTCACCAAGGGTTGTGCTATAGGGCTTCTAACACATTTCTTACTGGAAGAAGCAAGTATTTCAAGTATAGGTGAAAAAGACCTATTGTTTAGTGGAAATGTTACTTTAGCTCAACAAATTTTGCATTAACCTCACGAATAGTTTTAGGTTGAGTATGTAAAGGGTTATTATGAGGACCAGAATCAATAGTAGTATGCATTATTTATAATGATTCACTTGTATTACCTCATCAAAAAGGATCAGTTCTCCAATTTTAAGCTCTATATACTTTATTACCATGAAACCTAAAAGAAGTAAAAGGGACACTATCAAGTAAATTCTAGACAATAAGATATGAAATATCAAAATAGATAGACACACAAGTTACTTGATTGAATGGCTAAGGAAATGTGTTAGTAACCTTATGGTCATGGAAAAATATGCCTCAAGAATCACCCAATGAGGGAACAATCTCACCATGTGTATCATCATTTCTTTACCAAACATTCATGTCCAAATTATGTGAATCTTGGGGAGTCCAGACAAACACACTAAAAGAAGCATATCTATAATAAGCATTCAAACACAAAATGTAAAGCCAATACATCATCCATTTATCATTTATACTAAAAAAACCAAGTGTTGATTTTTAAAACTATTATCATTTAAAAAATATTCATTTGAAATTATCATTACAACTGAAAACTAAAGAAGAATCATCTTTGCATTAAAGCTTATTCACACTAGCCATAAAAATATACCAAGTGCAATCACTGTATGCATGCTCTGTATACTAAAATAAACTTGAACATATGTAACTCAAAATATATTTGAACACTTCATTTTTGAATTCAAAACAAATAAACTATCCATGAAATTTTCCTAAAATAGTTTATTTATACTCTACATTATTTTCCACTTCAAAAACATGCTACAAAAATTAAAAATAAAACCATTTGAGCACAAATTCATGCAACCTAGGGCATAATTTTCTTGAAACCTAGTCTAGGAATCAAGTTCACACAAATAAAAATATTGTATACCAAACTATATGAACTTGAAGAATAGATAAATGTATTCAAAATGCATTGCATGTTCATGCACAAACCATAATAGACCATCCATCTTAAAAGGTCATTTTACCATAACTAAAAACCTTAAGGAACATGATCATTCAATAATATTGCACACAAAAACACAAATATTTCAAATATTAAGAACCCACTTTCAATTTCACCATTTCCATAAGAATATATCCATAGAAAATATCCTTGACATAATATATATAGCTAGAATATAGTTATTAAAAATAATTTGCATGCAAGCATATTTATGAAAAAAATGAACTCCTCTCAATGACCATCAATATTAATTTGAAAACTTAAACATTGAATAATACTTTAGAACAATCAAAAATTTCACCATGACTTCACTAAAAGATGCCAAGAAAATACCAAACTTTGATTGAATCGAATGGCCATAAAAGCCATTTTCTTTTTATGAATGCCGTTCCTTAATATCTTTCAATAAAGGAAAAGACAAAAATAAAGTTTACTAACTACATTCACAAACATGCATGTATAAAATATGCTTCAAAATCAACATGAACTAAAACATCATTATCACATCCTTAAACCATGATTTCATTCCATAAGTTTTAAAAAAAATTCATGCAATAACTATTTTGAAACTCAAATAACAAATTTGTAGTCATACCTTTCAGACCAAAGGCTTCAAAAATATAATGTCATTTGATTTCTCTATCTCCTTTTTATCCTCATTATTAGTCTATCCTTCTCCCATTAGAGCTTCACTTACACAAGCAAGCTTGAAAAAATGACAATGTAATAAATAAAAACTAATTTTTTTTCCATAAATGCTTCTTAATTGTTTATGACAACCAGTCAAAACATAATTGGTATATGGTGTTTACTTCTAACTTTTAACTAAATCTATCAAATTATCCATTGACATATCCACTTAACAACCTGTTTAACTATCCTACTAAATCAAACACCATTATTCCTAACCAAGGTGAGTACATCATGCATTAACTTATTTTACCTACAAGTACTTTAGATTTAGAAACAAATTCAAGCTCTAAGACATTAATTCCAATATATAAGAGTACCATGGTGGATCTACTAACCATTATAAATTAAATTCCCTATGGGTTGATTTGAACCCAAACAAACAACCAAGGTGGTAAACAAAAAAATTGAACTCGTCACCTTACCACATAGTCCAAAACTATTCCTACCATCATGTGTTTTTACTACATCCCAAAAGGACCATCAATCTTATATCAAATCAACTGGATGCCACGTCCTTGAAAGTTTCTCATCAACCATTAAAAATGAATGCACATTGGGATAGGATGGTGATTTTGTAGCTACACGCACAAACTATACTCCTCAAGAAATAGATTTAAAATATAATGAACCACCATCATTATAATGTGAGGATAATTAATTACATAAGGTGGGAGGAATCATGTACTATAACTCATTTTCAAACCGTTGGTCTATGCTCTATCAGGACTTACCAAATTCCATCTTTGACTCTCTACTTACTATGGAGATGGGGGGAGATACAAACTGCTTTGAAATGACTTCCCAATTAGAAGTTCAAAGCATGAAGAAGGTGTGTAATAATATTTTTAAAGGATGGATTACAAAATTTATGCTAAGGATAAGTGAACATGATATGGGCTAGGTGAAGAATTCATTGTTAGATGGAATAAGAGAGTTGTGGAGCTAAGAGGGGTCAGAATCTTAGTCACAAAGGAGCTTATTGGAGAAGATAAAGGTATTTAGTGTGATGGAATAAAGGCATATAAATACCCATAAAAAATAAGAGATTCTATAAATGTTCTTTTGGACCAATGAATACATTAATACAGATAAAAAAGGGTTCCCTCATGTAGACCTTTTGTGCCAATGGCCTGAAGTACACCTTCAAGTAATGAAGTATTTAATGCTTGAAGGTAATCACACCCTAATTTTCTCTCATCACTTTATATTTCTAAGTCATTTTTATGGGTATAAATTAATCTCCCCTTTTATCTCCTAAAATCCTTAGAGAGCACTACGCTCGTACACCAAATAAATGAAGCAAATCCCATTCACTACCAGGGCCTTATTATGTTACTGGTAAATCATAGTGAGACCTTGTATGGTAGGGAGGTTCTATTTTAGGGATCATATGTTAAGAAAGACTCCTCTGAAGAAGACCCTATCTCAAGGTCCCATCCTTTGATAATCAATACTTTCCATGCTAGTATTTTATCCAAAACCTTAGCTAAAAACCCTCCCCTAAAACTCTCTATCCTTAAAACTAAACCACTCCTGCTGGATGAGGGAACCTATAGGGAAGTGGTGGGAAAAGGAAAGACCCCCCTGATAGAGGATATCAAATATAACAAATAAATACTAGAAAAAATTTAACAATAAGCTTCATGAGGTTGGGATATGTCTAGAAGGCCTTATATAGGATTGTAATGCCATTAATAAAGAAGTTGATAAAACAATCCAATCCTTCACTCATTCTATTATGGTAGATCAGACCCCCTTGAAGCAAGACATGATGGTGGTAGAGACCTCTTCTCTCAAGATCCCCCTCATAACCCCCACTAAAAAGACCTTGGTGAAGGAACAGGTGCAAAAGAGACCCCATATGATCTACCTAGGGAGGACACAAAAGGGCCCATAAAAATAATAAGGGACATAATTACAAAGAGCAAATAAGGAACACAAGAGAAAATGACTAAGGGCATGAAATAACTAACAGAGGGATCCCCCCTCCTAGAATAGTTTAATATTATCTGTCTACTATTTTGCCTTTTACATATATAGTTAGCTAGTACTATTACTATTTTTGTTGTTCATATTGTGGGGTTTGCTACTTTAATTTACACTTTTTAACTATAGTTTCTAGTCCCTATAAAACTAGGTTATTTACCTTATCAAATAAAAGTCCTCCAACATTTTAAATATTTTCAAAGGGAAATAATACATGTTAATAATAGGAATATCAATAAAACCTAATAATTACATGCTATTGATATTGAAGACATACATATGTGATATGATCAATTCTAATAAAAATTATCATCAATGATCTTATGCATAAATATGAGATACCTTACAATATGAATCTATTATGCAATATGATAATTTATATTGATTTAAAACTAATAAGTGTAAATAAATTAATCAATATGAAGTAAACACTTAAACTCACCTTATTAATACCTTCATTTGCTAAGTTAATTTCAAACATAATCAATCATATTCAGAATTGTGATGCATGCAAATGCAATATTGTAAATGGAGTAGCAGAATGTCAATAACTAAAAATGTTTAAATGATCACAAATAACTCTAAAAAAAAACAATTTTTTTATTTGATAAGGTAAAAGATAAGTTTTACAGATACTTGAAACCACGAGAGTATATTACAATAGTTTTAACAAGCTAACCAGGGCCAAGAGGACAAAAACAAAAAGAAACCTAGTATTTAGAATGAAAACAAGAAACAAAAAACTAAAATTGATCTAGGAGGAAGGTCCCTCCTGAGTATCTTCAGTAGTATTAGTGTCTTTCATTGGGATGATGGGTTTGTTTTTTGAAACCTTGGCATGAGTACTATTTTTGGGGCCTTTAGCCACTTCCTCGAGGAAGATCATTCTAGGCCACTTCCCACCTTTAACCTATGAAGGAGTCTATTTAGGGGGACCCCCCCTAGGGGAGCCCAAGGGGGATTTAAGGACCTTGGAAGATTTCATAATAGGGGATTGGGTAGGCTGAGTAGAGTGGAAAAATGTCTAGATAGTAGCCTTAGCCACATGGTGAAGTTCATTTCAATATTGAATAAGCTTAGCTAGGTCAAACCCTACCTGTTGAACCCTTGAGTTAAAATTTTCCAACAATTATTATTTTCTAATTCCTCCATCACTATGGCCTTACCTTTCTAAGTTGAAGTTTTAGGAGTCCTAATTTTAATAGGTTTAGGCTTGGAGATAAACAACAATTTGAGAGGTAGGTCATCATTGGGGGATTGGGATAAACTATTTTTGGGGGAGCATTTAGGGGGTAGGTGGGATACCTTGATAGGTTCCTCTATTAGGGAGTCCTTTTGGGAGTCCTCAAAAGAGGATCCTCTTAGGGGGACCTTCTAACCTAAAAGGGCCTGATCATGTTTAACACGCAAGAGAATAAGACCTTGATGGAGGATGGGATTAGGAGGATGGGATTAGTATCATTAACTTAGTGGAGTAGAATAATAATTTCTAGGGACTTGAGTAGAAAATATGGAAGACTAATTTAAAACCCAATGAAGTGATTTAGGATCAATAAATGGTGTGAAAAAATTAATGTATACTTACTTTCTAGAGTCATGTACCTCATGATCTAAAGGCAGATATCTGGCCATTAACATGGGAGGTCAGCTCAAGGGAATTCTTTCTTTTATATCTGGATGAAGTCATTCATTTTGAATAATCACTACAAGGATTCTCGCTTCTTTAATTGGTATTTATATTCTTTAGCACCTATGAAGGACATACCCATGTCATCATTGATGAATTCCTCTGAGACATTTATGGTGATGCATCACATGGTGACCTTCCATTTTGTCCATGCCATGATGAAGTCCCAGGAAACCATGGCATTATGTTCAGTAATGCATTCTATAAACTCCATAAGACCCCCCTTCTTGAATTTCTTCCAAACCTTTTTTTTCTTGCAAACCTCTTTGCATGATGTGGGTTCTAAGTGGTCTCTATTACCACCCATGGGTGCTAGAAATGTGGAGATGGAATGGGAGATCCAAAAATTCTAGATGTGACCAAAACAACTAGGGCTCAAATGGGAGGAAATGCCCATTAAAGTCACATGGAGATAATTAATCCCCCTTTCTTTAAAATGAATGTAGATCATCTAAATCAATATTTACCCATCAAGTTGAGGGGATACACATGTGAAGGAATGATTATTTTAAGTTGCATTAGTATCTTCAGTGCAGATGATGTTATACACCTTAGGAGTGACACAAAAATAACAAATTAACCAACATTAAACAATTATTTGATAATGTCAGATAAGTATCAAAATCAAATCTATATAATTATCAACCTTTCCATAATAATCATTTCTGAAAAGAATATGCAATGATGTAAAATTTTCTTAATAGACTGACTTATGTTATGCAATTAATTAATTAGTCTTATGAGTAATAAATACCATTTAAATTAGAAATATTCCACATTTTCATACACAGAGAAATGAATATTCAAATGAGTTGGCCCCTACTAGCTATTTTAGACTTATGACTAATGTCATCAATATGACATAACTAAATATGTCAATTTTTTTAGAAAAAGAAGGGGATGATAAAAATGAGCATAACACTAAAAAAATTGCTATCCATTTTCACTTGTGAAATTGGGTTATAAAATAATTTACAAATTAATATTAGTCTTGAGAGTGTGATCCAGGTTAAATCATTTCTCAAGTAGCTATGTGTTAACCCTTTAAAAAAATATATTTAGGGATAAATTATTCAACTAGCATGACATAAAGAAAATGAATAATTTAAATAAGGAATTTAGCTAGATAAAAAAATAATGTAAAATCTATGATAACAAATTTTAAAGATTAATATCACTTGAAAACACATTTATAATGAGTACTGATTTATTCATAATGAACTATCTAGAAATGATCATGTGATAATATCTTGAATAATTGAAAACTTATAGTGATATAGCAGATCTCATAGGTTCTTTTCTTTCATAATGATGAGTACTTGCACCTTGAACAAAATTTGATCCAAACCAAATAAAATGGAAAATAAAAACAACAAATTAAAAATGAAACAATAAACTAGAAAATAAAAGTAAAACAACAAACCAAAATAAAAAATAAAAAAGGGAAAGTTAATTATAAAAGAGCTTTAAATGATGACCATTGATCAATTGATGTAGCTAATTACCATCAAGATCTTACAAATGAAAATAATTTTTACCAAGAATAATTTTTTTAAAAGGACCAATCCAAAGGGAATCAAACTTATGATGTTTACCTAGGTCCTCATGGGATTTATCCCAATATAAAATAAGAGCACCAAATTTAAAATTTTTTTTAGATATTTTCTTATCAAATAATTTATTTAACTTACCTTTGGCTTTCTCTAATTTCTACAAAGCAGTAACCTTGGTTTCATCTAAAGCCATAAGATCATTAAGCTTTTGATATACAAAAATAGTATCTTCTGTTAAGTATTGAAGAGTAACACTCACATAAGAAATTTAGTTTTTGATTGGCAAAGTAGATTTAAAACCATAAGCTAACATGAATAATGAATAACCTATTTTAACCTTCACTATGATACGATCAACCCATAATGCTTCAATATTTTTAAAATGCCAATTTCTCTTATTCTCACACATTGTATTTTTCATGATTGAAATCAGATTTTTTATTAGTGGACTCAACTTGTCCATTCCCTTGAGGATAGTATTTTGAAGAATGATAAGAAATAATAGAATAATGTCTCAAGAAGTCTAAATAAAAATTGTGGACTATTATTAGAAATTATCTCATAAGGAACATCGAATCTATAGAAAATTTATTTTTTGAAAAAATAAATTACCTCAATCGTAACATAAAATTTTAAAGCTTTTGCTTCAGGCCATTTTATAAAATAATCTATAACTGTCAAAATATACCTATAAAAAACTAAAAAGGGAGGATAGATATTATAAATAAAGTCAATACCCCACTTAGTAAAAGGTATTTTTTTAGTATAACAAGATTTAAAGTCATTGCAGGCAATCTATCTCTACCAATGAAAAGTTGACAAGCATGCAAGCATGAACTAGTTTATAGCAATCTTGAAACAACGTAGGTCAATTGTAACTTGCATACAAAAACTTATATGCAATAGTTTTAACTATATAATAACCATCACAACTAATTTCATGACATATTCTAAGAAAATTTTGAGTTTGATCATGAGTTAAGTAATGCAAAAGAACACATCTATTATTATAAAACAAATAATTCTCTAATAAAAAAACTTTAATTATTGAATTCTAAGTAATATTCTTTGTTTCTTAACTAAATTATTAGGACAAACCTAATTTTAAAAATAATAAACTAAATTTTGGTACCAACCATCCTAAGCAAGTAAACCATTTCCATTCATTCATTTCATGTCCTAACTTAAACTATTTATAAAAATCAACAACTTTTTTAATTTAAAAATTAGGCTTAGCATGCAAAGAATCATCAATTAATAAAAATAAAACATTTATATTTAAGGTCACATTTTTAATCAAATGCTTTGCTAATTCATTTCATTTGATATTTTTAGGTTTCTTGAATTCAAGATCAAACTCTTAAATTATTAAAATATATTTAGTTAATCTTCTTTGAATAGTAGGTTATTTTAACAAATAAGATAGAACAAGAACATTAGATCTAATAATAAATTTATTTCCCATCAATAGATAATGAAATTTGATTAGAAAAAAGACTAAAGAGAATAAAAAAATATCAATTAAGGGATATCTAGTATATGCATCTTTTAAAACTTGGCTCATGTAGCCAATAGGTTTTTTTTCAATATTTTTTACCATTTTACGTAATTACAATAGTTATAGCTTTTTTAGTAACACTAACATAAAGAATAAAATACTTATTTAAATTAGGCTGAACAAGTATATGTGCACTTGTAATGACATATTTAATGTTACTAAAATTTAAATTAGTGCTCTCATCCCACACATAAGATTGATTTTTCTTTAAAAATATTTGTAAAAGTTTAGATTTATCAATAAAACTAAAAATAATTTTTCATATGAAATTGATTTTTCATACTGCTGTTAGTTAAGCATGGTCAAACATTGAAAGGGAGGGAGGTCCTCCTAGGGGGTCCTCTGTCGAGGAGGACTCTCTGGAAGAGGACCCCACCTCGGGGTCCTACCACCCATTTATTAGCACTCCCTAAGCTAGCCTATCTAAAACCTCTGTTAAAGACCTTCTACTAAAGTTATTTGTTCCCAAGCCCAAGTTGGTCTCTCTAGATGAGGGCACCTTTATAGAGGCTATTGAGAAGGGTAAATTCCTTCTATTTGATGATTTGAAAAACAATAAATATCAGCTTGACAATTTTAAAAATAGGGTGTAGGAGGCTAGATTGACCCTTGTTATCCTTATCCAAGAGTGGAAAACTCTGCACATGCAAGCAGACTCAACTGTTTAGTCATTTGTCAATTCTATCAAGCTAAATTGGACCCCTGTTAAGCATCCATTAAAATTAATGGAGATCCCCCCAACTTGACATCCCCAACTTGACCCCTATCAAGAAAACCCCTCTACATGTTTAGGGCTAGAAAAGGCCATGCATGATCCTCCCAGGTGATGGTGCTGAAAGACTTGGAAATAGGATGAGGAAAAAAGTCTCCAAGATCAAGTGGGGATTACTAGAGGAGATATCTAAGGAGGAGAAGGAAACACTAGATCCCCCCCTCCTGATCTAATTTTTTATTATTTTATTTCACTACTTACAAAACTCTATAGCTAGTTTTTGTTGTCTTTTATTCTTCTACCTTAATGACTTGTTACTTTTTTGTGTAATACTTTTAATGGTTTCTGGATCCTTGAAAAACTAGGCTATTTACCCAATCAAATAAAAAAATAAAACTATAAATAATTTTTCATACGGAATTGATTTTTTCAAATAAATATTTAAGATTAGATTGATATTTAGGGAGTGGTGAATCCTTAATAGCCTTAATGCATTTGAGACCGATTGAAATGTCATTTTTAGATATGATATGTCTCAAAAATTTACCTTCTATAATTCCAAAAACAAACTTTTTAGGATTTAAATAAATACCATACTTTTTGTATCTTGTAAATTTTTTATGGAGATGATGCATATGCTTATTTACTTTTTTTAGAATGCACAATGAGATCATATAGATAGAAATGAATGATAATATCAATTAAGTCATCAAAATACATATGCATATCTCTTTAAAAAGTGGCACATATATTCATAAGACCAAAATATATTATATTAAAAACAAAAATTCATCTACATATGGTAATCATAGTCTTATGTCTATCTTTTAGATTAATAAAAAAATTGATTATAACTAAAAAATCCATCAAGTAAAGACATCATTTTAGCTCCTGCAACCTACTACAAAATTTGATCAATACTTGGAAGAATAAAATTGTCTTAACACTAGACTTCTTAAAATATCTCAAGTCTACATATAGTCTAATATCACCATTCTTTTTATGAACATGAACGAAATTAGCTACGCAATCCAAATATTTTATAGGAAAATTAACACCACTGTCAATCATTTTATCAAACTCCTTATTGATGATGTATCCTAATAGAAATCTTATTCTTCTAATATTTTTACTAAAAAATTTTATACCAGATTTGATAGCTAAATCATGCTTAATTATATTGGTATCATAACTTCTTATGTCTCTATAAGACCAAGTAAAAATATCAATGAATTCTTTGAACAACTTAATAAACTTAACTTTTTCTTCAGGAATGCATTGAATTCTTAAATAAATATATTTAAGATCTTCATTAGTACCAAAATTGATAGGAATAATATCACATATTATTATACTAAAAAGCTCTTTAGTACATGAAATTTTAGACTGATTATTAGCAGTGAACATTAAATCTAAGCTAATTAAACTAGTAGATAATTTGTTAGTACTTAACTACAAATAATCACCACAATTCAACACATAATCACCATGATCAAAATAATTACCTTGAATAAAAAATTCAATATATTCATCACAATTGAAAACAAGTCAATTTTAATTTAAATTAGGCACCTTATGTCTACAAATTTTAAAAAAAGAGAAGCCAACAGTTGGTTCACTTTCACTTAGAGTAGGGTTTGAAGCAAAAACAACAAGTTTATCATCTCTAACATTAAATTCTCTAAGTATGTGAGTGATATTAAAAGCTTCAAAATTTTAAATAAGTGACAAAATATTTTGAGTGTATCTATGAATACAAGTTTGATTAGTCTATTTAACAATTAACTTAAAATCACCAAAGGCTTCTAAATTTTTGATATAAAGTTTAATTATTTTTTGAAGACCTAAACATAAGGCTTAAAATTTTGATGTATTATTAGTATTATCAAATGAAAATTTATAAGCATAAATAAATATTTTATCCATAAAATAAATTAAATAAATTACATCACCCCTACCATGTTGTGAACATACTCCATCAAAATATAAAAACCATAAGATATCTCTAAAAAATGTCATTTCTTGTTATTTTTTAGGTTCATCTAAAGTTAATAACTCATAGATACCAATTCCAGTTTCCACACAAGCAATGATAGTTGCTATGTAATCTATATGGTTACTAAACCATTCTTCTCTTTACATGAAAGAAATATCATTTCCAACAGGGAACCCAAGTTGTATCCCTACCTACGAAAATATGAGTTACTTTTGACCAATCTCTTTCCAAGAGAATAACATAATTTCTAAGAATATTCAATAATTGAACATTGGCCATACATATAATTATTTCATTTTGAGAGATTTTTATAACAATATTATTGAACTCACCACAAATTTTGATTTAACAAAAAATAAAACCTGTGATTTTTCTATTATCAATCTCATTAGATATGCCTAATTGATCAACAATGAATTTTCACATTATATTCTTGAAGGCATCTATATCAAGGATACAATTATGAATAATTTCGTTATCAATTTTAACTAAAATATAAAAAGGAGTTATATAAACAACACAAAGATCATGAATTTGAGAAAAAATAAGAGATTATTCATTATTATTGGTTTCTTTATGAAATCCCACCATATTTTTAGAATTCAAGTTTTTTATTACATCATTAATTTTATCAAGTTGACCAAGTAGATCAATAGTCTGTAATAATGAAAAATCACTTTAATAGTGGATAAATAATCTATGATATTATAAACACCAACATCAGGATGATGAATGTGAGTATAACTTAAGTAAGATACTATGTATACTTAAAACGAGTTGATAAAGGGTTATTTTATTGAGAACTAATTGTAACATTATCTAATCTAGCATAATTATGCATAGCTTTACCTTTATCTTGATTTTTATAATAATATAAATGATTGTTTTAAATTATGGTAAAAACAAGTTTTGAAGGGGCCCCAAAACCCTTTAACAGAAGCATGAAAGATAAAACATTAACATCCACCAGGAAAGACAATCCTAAAACATACTGAAGATCAGTATCTAAAACAAGTTTTTTAGGGACCTGAAACCACTAGAATAAACCAAAAAAAGCACCCAAGTTTTACAAGGACCTGAAACCTAAACAAAACCAGGCAATACAGCCTGAAAACCAGGTTTACAAGCAACCTCAAACCCCAGAACTAGCGTCACCAGCGCCCAATCCGTACACTCGATCATCTGCCCATTCTTCCCCTCTGCTAAGCTCAGAGGATACGCCACCATGGAAATCAAAACATAATCAAAGAAAAGCACATCAACAGGAACCATGACCCCAGTCGACAAAAGGTAAGGGCTAATAACCAGATTTGGTCGCCAAAGGCCGAACAGGCTTTAAAAAACATGGTTATAAATCGAACCTCATCCACACGAGGCATACCAACATAGAGGAAAGAAAGTTTCCCCTTTCCATCGCAGACCAGATCGGAATGGCAGTCCAACTCAGGTCGAAAAACCAACCCGGGTTCCATCCACAATATGAAAAAATGAGGTAAAAATAGAGTACCATGTAGTAATTAATCTCCCTTTACAATGTCATGCAAACACAAGCCTCCTCTAATCTAAGATCTCCTCCCATCCAAAAAATAAATGAGATCCCTTCATGGCCATACAAATGATTTACTCCTTCAGCGCCAGACCAGATCGGAATGGCAGTCCAACTCAGGTCGAAAAACCAACCCGGGTTCCATCCACAATATGAAAAAATGAGGTAAAAATAGAGTACCATGTAGTAATTAATCTCCCTTTACAATGTCATGCAAACACAAGCCTCCTCTAATCTAAGATCTCCTCCCATCCAAAAAATAAATGAGATCCCTTCATGGCCATACAAATGATTTACTCCTTCAGCGCCACCGTTCAGTCCCCAAATAGACTCTCTGTACATCAATGACAACGAGGCTAGGGTTTGTTCGTTGAGCGCTACAACTATGCCTCGCTGCCCACAATGTTAACATTTTGGCCAAAACCTGACCCATCTCCCCATGATGACCTCCTTGCTATGCTGTGCGGCTCCCCCGTGGGATTCAGGTGATCTTCTCCTCCCTGCGGCGGCCTCCATGAGACCCTGTGCGGCTCCCCCACGGGGAGAGAACAATCATTTATAATATAAATGATTGTTAGTTGTATCAAAATTATATTTTTGGAAAAAAATATAATCTTTTTTTTCTAGTATTTACAATATAAGCATTAATAGTTTTGATATCATTCAAAGATTCATCAAATGCACACATGCTTATATTAGCAACTAAGTCAATAGAAATATTATCCTTTCTATGAATAATTGTTTAAATTTATGTAAAGATATACAAGTGTTAGGATCATGATCTAATTCACAAACATAACAATAATGAATTTTTTCTTCATTTTTACTTTTCTTAGGATTTGAAGATTTACCTGATGTAGATGGTTTGCCATTTAATTACTATTTAATGGTGACCAGCTCATTGTCAAGATTATGAATGGATTTTAATTTTTTTACATTATCAAAATTTAAACCTATAAAAAATATATTTTTAAAACCAACACATTTTAATTTATTTCATACTTAATACAAAAAGTTATAGTTTCATCATAATCTAAAATATATTTGTCTTATAAATCCATTATATATTTTAGAGGTAAAACATTATAAAAATATAATTTAGATAGATTTTTAGATGGTCTAATACTATGGGGAATATTTTTATGCATCTTAGTGAATCTAATTATAAAATTATACACCATCTCACCTAGATCAATAGAAATATTAAATGATTCATTTACTAACTCTAAATCTTGTTTAAGCTTGCCAAAATAAGTTCTAACTAGTCTTTTATGTATTTCCAAGTGTTAATAACCCCAATAGGAAATCTAATAAAATCTTGATAAGTTTTCCATTTTAAAGTTTTTGAAATTACTCTTACAGAATATTTTTCATAAATAATATAAAGAGTAACATAAACTAATTTGAAAGCATATAAATGATCTTCCCAAGACTCATAGACTTCTTGAGAATATAGGGACATTGAATCCTTTAAGCAAGGGTATTTTATTAGGATAAGCACCAATATTAATAGGATTTTTATGAATCTAAGAATTCACTGGAAGCTGCTCATTATCTTCATTAGAATTTACTTTATTATTAGTTAATTTTATTTGATCTTTATTATTTTGGAGACCTAGAATTAGGTCTCAAACTTTCTACTTTGGATGTTCTCCCATTGAAATTTTTAGTGGGTTCCACTACTTTATTAAGTTGGTTTAACTTTGTATTTGTATTATAATTAGTAGTGATATTAGAACTAGAAAAAAAATAAATTTATCAAAAGGAAAAGGTCAAAAAAGAATACAAATTATACATGGAAGATTAACAATTAAAATATATTCTCTTTCTTGATAGATTTGATGATTTTCTTCCAAAATATGAAATTGAATTTACCAATCAATTTTAAATATTGCTTCATCTACTTCCTCGGCTATAACCTCAAAAATATAATGTAAATTGTAAGGTCTATTATACCAATCAAAATGAGTAAGATTAGCAATAATATTTACTTGGTCCTCAACAATATGAATTTCAGGTTGGATAATAGGAGGGGGACCATTAATGGTCATGAGTGAAAATAAAAAATAAACAAGAACGATTGATAAAACAAAATAAATAGAAAAAGAGAATAATTTTTTGAAAAACTCCCAATGGAGTCACCAAATTTGTTGATGGTGAAAAATATCACGTCAAGGAACCAACCCTTCCACCTACCATGAAGGTCAAGATAGAATCATACTAATTTAATTGTGGGGGATCTATGGAACAAAAATGATTCTAAGATGTGTAGAGGGATTTTTTAATAGATTTGATAAATAATTAACAAGTCAAATATTGAATAATGCATAATTATAATTTCAAAAATCAAATATCTTTTAATATCAAAAATATGAATCAAATTAAAATTTATTATCTAGCCTATCTGACATAGAAAAACCTATAGAAGAAGTAGTCTCTTTAAGAAAAGATCTTTGATCCTTTATAAATTTATCAAATATTATTGTGTTTAATCTCTTATTATCATTTAAGCTCAAAACAAGTCAAAAGAAAAGAAGCAAAACAAACTAAAATACAAATATAAAAAATGGAAATAGAAACCAAATAATAAAATATAAATAAATAATGACATACTAACCAAACAATGAACAAAAAAAGAAAGCAAACTACAATTAACTTTAAGCTATAGCTACAACAAATCAAACTATATATAATTAAGACAAAAACTATTTATGTAGTGTAAAAATGAATTAAAAACTAAGGAAGAGGTGATAATAGAAATAATTAAGATAAATTCTATGTTATAGAAATAATGGAAAACTAGCTACATAAGAAAAGACAAGTGTTAACTAATATTGCAAACACTAACTTAATCTGATCTAAAAGTAAACTAATAAACATAAAATAATCTAATAACTAAAATAATGATTTAAATGAGATAACAATGTAAGAAATACTAAGTCTAAGAAATATAAATTGAAAGATAACATAAAACAAAAGATAAATTAAAGTAAATTAAAATATGATTTCATCTTAACATAAACAAGAAAGTACAAGAAACCAAATATTAATTTTGAAATAAATGTGAATGAATAAAAAGATGCAAACAAAAGACTAACTTGATTAAAATTTAATCTAAATTTAAAATAATCAAACAAGAAAATTAAATTAACTTAAAACATAAATAAAGACAAATTAAAATAGAATAAACTACAAAATAAATAAATAAAATTGTGAATCTTAGAAAAAGAGTCATCTTATATAAGAGTGAAATAAAATTTATTTAGAAACAAGATGGTTTTGATTACAAAAACCTTCAAAAGATAGAAATTAAAATCAAATATCAACAAAATGTCTCAAAATATGAGGTATTCATCATTATCTGAGTTAAGTAAAATGACTTATACTCATATGATTGCATATTTAAAAATATCAAAAGATACTAAAACCTGACAATCTTCAAATAATTAATTATAAATAAATTTATAAACTTGGAAATACCTACATTAATCAGTCAAACTACTTCACCGTCAAAGAATGAATTGTTTGATCTATCTGCAAATAGTTATTTGATCTTAGAGATGCTTGCACAAAAAATAAAATAAAGATAAATTTTTTTCAAACTTCAAAGAGATATTTACTTGCATATGTTTCTCTCATCTTGCATTATGTCTTCGATTCCTTTATAAAATAATCTCCCATTGAGATAGTTATATAACAAGTTAGAACTAAATTTTATTTAGTTATTGCTAAGGTTAGTTGACTTTAAAAGTCAATTAGTTCACTTTATAATCTTTAAAGTTTATGGCTTTATAAGTTAGACTTTAAATAAAGTCCAAGAGACCAATTATGATTTCCAATGGGTGAAGGCCTTTAATTCATTTGATATCATTGAAATAGTCATCTAATAATGCCTATAACAAACATATAATAAATGATAGCTATCAAATAATTTTAAAAATCTACCAATAAAATCCATAATAACATATATCCATTATAATATTAAGTAAATATATCAAAAATACAAATTTATTTTGCATGACAATAAGTCTATTCTGTAAACCTACTATATCACCACAAAAAATGATTATAATATGTTATAAATAAAGTATCAAGTATCAAAAGAAAAATCAATAAACAATCAATCTAACTCAACATCTAAAATCAAATCAATCAAAGGAGCACCCTTATCAGTCTAGTACATTGCAGACTCCATGGAAGTAGTGAGAAGTTCAATCAACTATGTGCCTTGAAAACTATCATCAATATTCAAATTCACTTTTTTAAGCATCTAGGTTACCAAGGGCTATTTTGTAGGGTTATTATCACATTTCCTACTAGAAGAAGCAGGTCTCTCAAGTATAGGTGAAAAAGGCCAATTGTTTAGTGGAAAATATAAAATTGGCTCAACAAATTTTGTATTTATCTCAAGAATAGTTTTAGGTTGAATGTACAAAGGGGTATTATGAGAACCATAATCAATAGTATTATGCATTATATGCAAGGATTCACTTATATTACCTCAACTAAAATGATGGGTTCTACAATGAACCTAAATATCCTCTATTACCACAAAAATTCAAAGAATCATAAGGGATACTATCAATAAAATTATATAAAATAGGATCTAATGTATCAAAATGGATAGACACATAGGTTCCTTGATTGAATGATTGAGGAAATGTGTTAGCAACCCTATGACCACAAAAAAAATTCCTCAAGAATTACCCCTTAAAGGAGTACTCTTGATTTGTCTATCATCATTTATTTCCCAGATATTTATTCCCAAATTATGTGAATTTGGGGGAGTCCACCCTGACATACTAAAATAAGTATATCCACAATAAGATTCAAACACAAAATGTACATCCAAGACCTCATTGATTTATCATTTATACTAAAAAAATCAAGTGTTGATTTTGAAAACTATTATCATTTCAAAAATCTTCATTTGAATATATCATTGCAACTAAAAAATTGAAGAAAAATAATCTTTTCATTAAACCCTATTCACATTAGTCATGAAAATCTTCCAACTGCAATCATTGTATGTATGCTCTGTAGACTAAAATAGATCTAAACATATGCAACTTAGAATACGTTTTAACCACTTCATTTTCAAAGTAAAAAATAAATAAACTGTCCATGAAATTTTCTAAAATTAATGGCCTTATACTCTACATTCTTTTCCACCTCACAAACATGTTACAAAAATTAAAAAAACAAAGCTATTTGAGCATAAATGCATGCAACTTCATGCACAAATTTCTTAAAACGTAGTCCATAAATCAAGTTCACATAAAAAAAATATTGTATACTAATAAATAATCTTGAATAATATAGAAATGTATTCAAAATGCATTGCAAGTTCACACACATACTAGAATATATTGTCTAGCTTAAAAGGTCATTTTAACATAATTAAAGCCTTAAGGAGCACAACCATTCCACAATATTACACACATAAACATAAATATTTAAAATATTATGAACCCACTTTCAATTTTGCCATTTCCATATGATAAAAATATGAATATCAAAAAAACCTATAAATTATGTGCTATGGATATTGAAGACAAACAAATGTGCCATAATTGATTCTAATAATAATTCTCATCAATTATCATGTGCATAACTATGAGATACCTTACAATCTGAATCTATTGTGCCATATGATAACTTATATTTCTTTGAAATAAATAAGTATAATTAAAGTAGTAAAGATGAATCAAACACTTTAACTCACCTTAGTACTACCTTCATTTTATAAGTCAATGTCAAACATAATCAGTGATTTTATAACTGTGATGCATGCAGATGCAATATTCTAGTTAGAATATCAAAAAGCCAACAATTGAAAATGACTAAATGATCACAAATAATGCTCAAAAACATAAAATTAACAAACATTATTAAATTATTTGGAAATATTAGATAAATTTAAAAATTAAACATACGTAAATGTCGACCTTTCCACAATAATCATTTCTAAAAAGAACATGCCAAACTGCACCATGAAAACTGAAGATAGCTTATCCAATACTGAACCTAGATATAAAATTTACTTAATGTACTAATTAGACTATGTAATCACATAATTAATGTTATGAATAATAAATATTATTTAAAATATCAATATTTCACATTTACATACACAAAGAGAAATGAATATTCAAATGAATACAAATGAATTGGTCCCTACCAATAATTTTAGACTTTATGACCAATGTCATCAATATGGTAAAACTAAATATTTTATATTTTTATAAAAAGGAGGTAATAAAAATGGGCATAACACAATATATAATCCTTAAAAATTTATAGTCCCTAGGGTGATAATTAAATAAAGGATCATATAGTCTATGTGTTAGGAAACTGCCTCCTGAGGTAGATCCTCACAAGTTATAAGATAAATTATTAATCTAATATATAATAATAGATTATATCATATCTATAGTCCTCTATTATAAGAATAAGAACATCATGAGTAGCTCTATCACTAAATACACTTTACACATATCCATAATATTTCCATATCCTAGACTAATAAGATGAACTATATCCTCATCTGATAATCTAGATATCATATTTGGAAGCTAAAATGTATTTGTAATTTTCCATAATTTCAGTTACCTCTATGACTATAAAATGAAAATAAAAAAGATCAATTATAAAAAATCATAAAAATACAAGTAAAATTATTAAAAAAAACACCAAAGTTTTAAAGTATATCATCCATATTATTTAATTGCATTGACCATGTAATTAACGTCTTACTATATCAACCATCTTACTTAACTTGATCAACATTATACTACTTTTTTGACTTATCTCCCATCAATATTCCTACTATATACATAATATATCCTGAATTTCCTCACCTCAGTCATTAAATTTAAAATATTGACACATCCAATAGATACATAATTGTATTGGACATATTATTCATTTTGCCTATAACTATATTGACCAATTCAATTTCTTGATGCTTAATTGTATCAGTTAGATTTGTCTCTACTCTATTAGCCATATGATACTACTACATTAACCTAATTTTAATTTCCCATGATATAATTATCTTGTTATGGTATTTATTTCTAAGTTCCTAATAAATTGCATACCCATTACTTATCAAAAAATTTATCTTTAATTTGATGTTGGTTAGGGAAAATTTTGTTACACATATTTTCCTTGGCATTAATTTTTCCTATATTTATCCTATCTACCCATATAAATATTAATTACATGTCCTACCTTGATGGTTTTAGTAGTATGTCTCTTGCTTCATCACTAGTGTCCTCCTTTCTATATTCTCTCCATCATTTCTCTTTGTATTAGGAATGGTTGCTCAGAGCTTTTGATATTTCAAAATAAAAATGTTAAAATGATTTTAGTTTAACCTATTTATATTAGAATTTGAAAAAATTAAACATTTTAAAAAAATTCTTAGATTCCATTTTTTTATCATATCTTTAATTGTATAGGTCCTTTTGATGAATTAAAATACATTCTAGAAACCTGATGCCACAAGGAGGTTTTTGGTATTGATGAATCTATTTTTTAAAAATTTGGATTTTTATTTTATTTTCAAGGTTTCTTGCATAGTTATAATGTATCTTTGACACCTTACTTCAAAAAATTTATGCACCCAACTTTCCAG
Organism: Torreya grandis; assembly: GCA_037957365.1. Classification (NCBI taxonomy): domain Eukaryota; kingdom Viridiplantae; phylum Streptophyta; class Pinopsida; order Cupressales; family Taxaceae; genus Torreya; species Torreya grandis. Next base: position 1,408,781 of record JARHVA010000181.1, on the reverse strand, counting down.
AGTTATCTTAATACCACTCTTGCACCATATACACTTTTTTAGTCTAGCTAGGTAAGTGAAGGTACATATATGAATTTATGTTCATTTCATTTATCTCATATTTATCAACATTTAGTTATAAAACTTAATTATATATATATATATATATTATGTTTATTTTTTAAATAAACATCCCACATTATGCTATTATACCATTTGATGAGCTTTGGGTAGGTCATATGTATACACTAATATTTTCCTATCACTGACAATTTCTTTCACAAGACTTTTCAACACATATTTCTCATTGAGTGTACATCATAAGGAGTGAATCAATATTTTATTTAGGCCAAATCATGGGAATTTATAACATATTGTCATATAATTTCCTATTATACCTATTTACACTCATTATATCATTATTCGATTAGTCTGGTCTCTTCTAGTGTTTTTCCCTTTCATTTCACCTCTTTTACCTAGTTTCAAGTCTTTTCTCAATTAACTCACCCATGTTGAGTTAGATTTGTTTGTTCCTTATATTTTATACTATATAATCCATGGAAAATAGTTCTTTTCCTACTAGTAGTTCCTTTTCAATTATATCATCCTCACTTGATATAGTTTTATGATTTATGTACTAACTTGGCATGGCTAATTTAGTAATATTTTTAATTCTTATCTTTATATTATATCGATTCCATCAAAATATTTTGTAGTTTAATATTAAAATTTGGATTCTTAAATAGAGATCCCAAATCTCATTTTTATAATGAACACACACCATTCTGATTTGCTTATGCATAAAATCCTACCTTTAGTTGAATAAGAGTAACTATAGTATATGAGCTTTCACTTTTGGAGGGATATGTTTAAATAATGCATTTAGAACTATTGAGAAGTAATTTTAACTAGAGAGGTACACCTAGTATTTTGAGTCTCAAACTATGGATAATTAGGTCTTCATCCTTATCTTTTGATCATCCTCATACAACATATCCTATAAAGTACCACTTGAGCCAAGGGGGAGATTGATGTGCAAACAAGTAAACCCTAGGTGAGTATCTCTATCTATAAAATATTTATTTTATTTAGTTTATATTAATATATTATAGTAGTATGTTATTTTATTTTCAATGATTAATTTTGATTATGTTATCTTTTCATGCTAGTATATCCTTAGTTAAATACCTCTTGGTTATAACCCTTATTTTAGATACATCTTGGATACTACCTAATGGCATTTATATATTTATATTTCGTATGTGTATCTTTGTTATAGGTTTTATTTTTTCATCAATTATTTGCACATGCTTCCTAATTATATCCTTGTTCCCCCTTTCTAAAAAAATATTCTTATAGTCTCTGCCATACTTTACGAGGTGCATAAATTGTATATATGCTTGATATAGTATGTATTATCCATTTTAAAATATTATAGGATATTTATGTTTCTAACCATATTAATTATACATAAAAATTGTATTGATGAATTTTGTAAGATATGCTAAAAAGGTTAACCAAAAATTATTATATAAACATCTACAGTGAAAAGACCATGAATGTGGGGAATCATATACATCACTATAAGCATAATAATTATGGTCATGAGCTATATGGTAACTATAGAAACCTAAATTTGATATTATATACTTAAAAACATCAAATTTGACATACTTTGACATACTTATAATTGTGTGTACATATTTGAATTTGTGCACACTTTCCCCCATCTATTTACCCAACTTATTATTTTGACTGTGGAAAACCTTGGGCATTTCTCCCTTCAGGTTTCATCTTTAATTTTTAGGTTATAATATTTATCTTTCATTAAGGTTTCATATTTGATTTTTTGTTGTTCACTTTATTCAAACCCTAGCATAACTATAATGGATGTTGATAGTTTATGTTTTGTGATTCAAGCTATGAATGCCACAATTGCATGTGTCTTTCCTAAAATATGTTATATGTTTACAATGCACAAAATGAAATGGGTTAAATGTATTTGAAATAAAAATAAGGATGATAGTCATAATGGTGAAATATTAGCTCTTCTTATCAAAAAAATATCGCTTGAATGTTGAATATGAAATTATTCCAATTACTTACTACTTGATGGGGAAGGGAATGTATGAATCCTTTAATTAATCCTTCACCTAGACCTAAAGATAGTGATATCTACCATCCTACCCCTATTATTTTCCCAAGTCTTATATTTAATATTAAGGTCCATGATATCATAAAATGAAGAGGTAGGGTGCATAATCCTATGGAATTTTTCATGAATATTGAGTTTAAATTTTTTGGGGTTCATGATTATAAAGATAAATCTTTCAAAATCATAAGAGGTAGTGTTCCTAATGAATAAATATATGATAAGAATAAACCATTGAATGAACAACACTATTCCTAAATATCATATTCTTACTATGATTAATTACATAGACAAGTTGAAAAAAATTCCAAACCTTATCTTTAAAGGTCCAGACACTTGAAGATAAGTTTGTACATGCTCAAAATCCTAAGCATTCTACTATAAATTACATCGCTAACTACCATAAAAACTTATGTGTCTCAAAATATTTCATCTTCAACACATGTTAAACATAAAAAAGAGTATTTGAATAATGAATCATAAAGTTTGCATAAGATTAAAACTTATCCAAGTGAAAATCTTATAAATATACTTTGAAATAAATTGATCATATTACATCTTATGTATCCTAAGAAAATATCCAAATACTATTGTGATTATTTTAGATTTCATGGAAATCCAATGGAAAATTTATGGATTTGAAACAAAAAACAAAATATATTATTGATAGAGGTTATCTTACATTGGATAAATTTATTAAAGCACCACCAAACTCAAGCACACTCTCTAAAATTGATCAACCTAGTACAATTATTGTTCCATCTCCCAAAGTCAATTTGCCAAAATAAGAAGTACCTAAAAAATAACTACCTAAGAAAGATGAGCCTAATAAGTAAGTTCATAATAAATATGTACCTAATAATAATGTTACAAACATGGTTTCAAATGTGGCAACCACAAAGCCTTCATGATTCTTGGAACCTTTTATCATTATCCCTCACATATATGGTAAACAATGCACCAATGTCATGGTTGATAAATTTTATGAAATTAATGTATGTGGCATGACCCTTATTAAATATATTTGATATGAAATTAAATACTTGAATAAGGATAATCTATCCAAACCACTAATAGGGTCCATTGAGTGGTCCATAGCTCTTAGTCTTAAATCATGTTACACTATATTCCATATTGACCCTATTTTAACTTAATACAATGCTAGTATAGGAAGATTTTAGATAAGATAAATGGATTCAACACTTAAATTTTTTTTTATTACATTACATTTGATCTCCAAGGTAAGACTATTTCCATTTCAATGGATGGAACATCTCCAAATCAAGAAACACAAGTGGAAATGATTTATTTAACTCATGCTCATGAAATGCTATATAATTATTCTTCACATATGACCACAACTGGGGTGAATGTTAATGATTATGATAAATATATTGAAGAACAAATAAAATATAATCAACCAATTCAAAAATATGGTGAGGTATACTATACACATCTTGTTATAGATACAAAAGATGATTGGAATGACATGTTTAAAATTATATGATGAATATGGAAATACAATTAATGATTAAAACATATAAAATTTATGACATATATATAACTATACCATTGATGGGATCATTGGTTAGTTTTACCATAATATACTATACATATATTCTCTATGTTTTTAATTTCTCACCCTCTATATTCTTCTATCTTCACACACATGTGTACATATGATTTTTCATTGGTTATTCTTCCAATTCTTTGTTTTTTTTTGGTTATGATGTTTTCACTATCCCTTGCCTTTTGATTATTTATCCTTATCTAGACATTAATGATAATTGTCAGACAATGAAACACCATTTACAATGGTCTAATCCTAGAGTACATTCCTTGCAACATATTACTTATATGTCCCTCCCTATTGATAATATATGATTTCTTTTTTCATGGCATACATTGAGATTTCATGATCAAACATATTGTATGTCTATATATCTTGGTGAAATTTTCATACACATATTCTTAACATGGAATTTTGAGACATGATTTTGTGATTCACATTTATAGTGGGGGAATATTGCTTGCCTTCACTTTATAAACATTGCTTTGTTATTACACTTGGTGCATATTGTGTATTGGCATATGGTATGGATTATTTTGATACATTATAATCTTATATTTTTTAATCCTTGCCTATTGCATTTACTTGATTAAATGTTTTTTATTAAATTTAAAAAATTAAATTAAAAAATAGAAAATTTAAAAATATAAAAAAATTGAATATTTGAAAAATACATAACTAGGACACATGCATGACATGATTTTATAGTTTATATGATTAATGGATGTTATTTATCATATACATGGTGAATTACATATCTATTTTAAAAATAAATTATTTTCATGATATACATGAGTGGGATATAAGACATACATCTTACATATGATATACGGATATATAGATGCATGGAATTATTTACACCTAGAGGCTACCTTTATAAATTAGGAGCTATACCTACACTAGGGGTATCTTGGTACATTTTTAAATTTAGACCTTTCTGTTACATTCCATTGATCTTATTAATCTACTTAGATTTGTTATACATTGTTTTATCTTGCATATAATCTTTAGGGTGTTATTTCCTATGGATATTATGCTTTATTTTTTTATTAAGGTTAAAGGTAGGTTTTTTTACTAGGGACCCCAATCCCTAAAAGAAGTTCCAATACCAAATAAGTTCAGAGGACTTACCAAGCCCAAAGGTTCAGAAAAACAAATCTAAGCTCAAAAATAGCTACAAGCAACCCAATTACAATGCAAATACAATATAAATAACTCCAAAAATCAAAATACAACAAAAAAAATATAAATAATATAACTATCCAAACTCCTTGCCACATCTTCCTATCAACTTTTCATATGTTTCAGATTCAAATATATTTTAAAAATCATCTTTTCCTTGTCTATTAGGTCTTTGGAACACTCACCACATTAGAGATACTTACCCTTATAAGTGTTATTAAAATCTATCAAACCTTCCATATAAGACCTTAAATTTTCTAGATTCTGAATGCCCTCATGCATAGCTACTTTGATACAATTGACCAAGTAACTAATGTTGTTATTTAGCTTATCATTCTCACATTCCAAAGCCCCAACCCTATCCTTGAGTCTTTGGATTTGAGTACTATAATATTTATTTGTATCTTTCTTAATAAATCATTCATTATCTTGTTGAAAGCTTTTAAATTTCCATTTTAGATCATAAAGCTCCCTCATGAATGATCTCATGATAGTTTTTTACAAATCTGAATCTTATTTAATTTTAACCATTTTTTGTTTACCCTTTAAAAAGTCAATAATATAATTGAATGTCTCATTCAGATTATGAGATTGAATTCTCAAATCTTCCACCCGTACCTCATTAGGGACATCCACCACTTTCCTTTTACCCTTATCATCCTTATCAATTAAGACCTTGTTTTTATCTCTTTTAGTCACATTATGAATATTAAACCCCTAATTGTCTCTTGAAGAACCGTATAATAAAATAGGATGCTTAGTTGAATATCTTGCTTTATGTGTGGTGGTTTCCTTCTGCCCAGCCGCTAAAAAAACTTTGACAACACTTCTCAACTAGTTATTAATACTAACCCCTTGAGTTTTGGGGATGTTCCTAAAACTATCTTGATTTTTATCTTTGGGAAGAAGATTACTACCCAGATATTTAATCTAAACTTTTTGAACTTTCCTTAAATCATCCTTTCCTTTTTGAGGTTTGGGTAATTCAAAAGATATTTGATTCATTCATTAAAAATACTTATGAATGAATAAAATGATGCCTTCATGCCTAGGAACAATATACTTACCCTTTTTGACCTTATCAATTGAAGTTTCTAAAGATTGAAGGATGTAAAATGGTAAGCTCAAAGGAATAACATGTATAAAATAATTTAAAAAAAACAAACATAGACCAATGCACCACATTGTAGCTATCATCCAATGTAATGTATTCAATGATATGAAAGGACACATCCCATAGGGTATCAAAAAAGATTATCTATCAAACCCATTATGTCTCACCTCTAGAGTTTCTCCTTCTAACAAAAAACTAATTTTCTCTTTTTTGTAGTCTCTACCAATCTTTTAGACTTTAGTCACCTCCATTTCCAACCTAGTGTCATGAGTAATTAAGTCTTCAGTAATTTTGAGCAACACCCCATTAATATTGAGTGTTCTATTATTCCAATAGTCAACAAAAAGAGTCAAAACATGCTTGTCATGGACTTCTATTCATTTCATGAAAGTATCCATTCCCTTAATTTTTAAAATCTACCATACTTCCTAATTATTCTTCACTTAATTAAGCATCTTGGGCTCAATTCTATTCGAGAGCCCCATGATAAAAGGCTAAAAACTATTTTGGAGCTTCAATGCAAAATAGGGGTTTTTGGAAATCCCCAATTGGGAAATGATTTTCCCACTTAATCACCTCGTTCCATTTCAACCAAAGCCCTTATTATCATTATTTAAGTCTTGAAAAGATTTTAGACTCAGATGTCTCGTCCCTAGAGAATAAAAAATCTTCTCACTAGGCCCATTCCAAATGTGTTGAGACTTGAAGCAATAATGATTTAAAAAGGTATATAAAAATTAAAATATTAACAATAATGTTCCAAAACATATTACCCTTACTTATGGAGAAGATCACAACACTTAAATAAAATAAAATCCTCACTTATAAGAGAAGGTTGTGTGCTTCCTCATCTATATTCTAATAGATAACTTGAGGCAACTCCTCTCTCATAGTCCAACAATTAAAACTTATAAAAATCACTCCCCTATTGGTAAACTAATCAGTAACATTATTGCCTTCTCAATAAACATGTTTAATGAACACCTCCAGATGAGACTCTATAATAAATATGGTGGTTTCTCTAGTTGAGTGAAAACATTTTTTTTGGTCATGCAATTAATTACATTAATGGAATCTCCCTCAATGATAAGACGTTGAAAACCCAAATTTTGGCCAATTTTAACCCCCATAGGGCAACAAGAGCTTCTACCTAATGATTATATTTTACCCCCATATCTGTATCAAATGTAATAACAAAATCTCCTTGGTGATCTCTCAAAATACCTCCTCCTCCTAAGGGCCTTGGGCTTCCCTTGGAGGCCCCATCAAAATTCAATTTTAGCCACTCTATATGAGGATCTTTCTATTTAGTCCTCTTTCTGATTTCATATTTATGATCAATACTCCCAACACATAGGGAATCCATTTGCTAATTCAAATCCACTTACTTTTCATTTATTTGCAATTTTTTTCCTTTTCCTAAAGCTATAACTTTAAAATTTTATAGAATGACAAGGAAAATATTATTATTTAGTATCACACTTGAACATTTACTATTTATGAAAATTATGGAATTTATCTTACCCTAGATTACCCAAAACACATGAGGAAGAGTGATATTACAAATTTTACTCAAGATATCATTATGAAAAATACACTCCTAAGATTGCCATAATTCTAACAAAGAACCCAAAAAAACCCAAATAACTTGAAAATTTTCTAGGAAGAAGCTCCAAACCTCAAAAGAGAATGGATAGTCAATTAGAAGATCTAAAATTGATTCATTATCTTTTTCACACAAAGGACACCTATTTATCAATGTGAAACTTCTTTTCTCCAATTGTCTATAGTCAACACTTTATTTTGAACTAGAAGCCAAAGAAAAAATTCACTTTGGGTAAGAGGAACTTATCCCATAGTCTATCCCAATTTAATTCATTTTTAGAAGATCTACCACCAAGTTGTAACCAGATTTCACTTGGTAATCTCCATCAATAGACTCTTTATATATCAATTGATCCTCTTTGATAGTGCTCAATAAATGATGTGTTTGTAGCAAATTATTTAGATTAAAAAGTGTCATAGTTTTTTCCTAATATAAACTTTCAATTCTTAGATTGTTACAACTTCTTATTCCTTCAATAATCTACCAATAATCATGAACATGATTCCCATATTTTATTTGGATGAGATCACTAATGTGCTACCACAATTCTAATCCATTCATAGGTTGGTCTAAGATCTATGAATCCTCTCAGAATTTGACATAAATCCCATTTCCCATCTGGCATTTAGAACCAGTAGATATTATATCTTTGTTAGAAATTATAAAATTATAGAAATGAGAGCCATGAAAAAAATGTTCATTTTCCATAAGACAAATGAGATCTCTACCATCTAGATATTTTAAGCTTAAAATATTGGCCCAAGTATTGTTATTCTTGAGAAATCTCCAAATAAATTTAGAGAGAAGAGATTTATTCATCTAATTTAATATTTTAATACCCAAACCTCCTTTGTTCTTAGCCATGAAAACCTTTTCCCATGTCACCAAATGTATTCTATTTTTATCTTCAGCCTTTGTCCATAATAAGTTTATTTGAAAATTTTCATGTTTCACTTCAATATTTTAAGGCTATTTAAAAAGGGAAAAAAGATAAACTAAAAGGCTTTGAAAAACACTTTTAATAAGTAAGAGTTTGTTTATCTGAGAGAGAAACTTCCCTTTCCAACTAGACAAATTCCTTTGAAATCTTTATGCAAGTAGATTCTAAGATGTAAGAGGAATATTACTACTAAAAAGAGACATGCCCAAATAAGAATAAGGTGTTTACTTAATTTGGAAGCCCAAAATCTTTGTTATTCTAGCTTACCTTCCCAATGGTGTGTTGAAAGAAGAAAACATAATTTTTTTCAAAATTCACTATTTGATTGGAAGCTAATTCATACATGAGTAGAGTTTGATTTTAAATTTTAGCTTCCCTGATAGAATCCTTTTCCAGGAGAATGGTATCATAAAAAAATTGATGATAAGACACTAGATCCACATTCTTATCAGTTTTAAAATCTTTTAAGTCCCCATTTCTCACTGTATTTGAAATAAATCTTCTCAATGATTCAACCATATTGATGAAAAAGAAGGGTGAGAGTGGATCCCCTTGTCTAACTCCTTTACCACTTTTGAAGAAGCCTTGAGCTACCCCATTCACTAAGATTGAAACCATACAAGTCGATATGTAAAATTTAATGATTTTTCTAAACTTATCTTAGAAACCAAATTATTTCTTGATTTTGTCTAAGAAATTCCAATCTAATCTATCATAAGCTTTAGCCATGCCTAGGTTTACCACCATTCTATCCCTTTCACTTTTATCCATAGAATGAATGGATTCATGAACCAAAATAATCCCATCTTGGATTTGTATTCTAGGAATAAAACCCCCTTATTTAGAATCAATAATATATTCCATTATAGGCTATAATGTTAAAGAGAAAAGCTTAGTGATGATCTTGTAAATAGAGTTGAAAAGACTAACAAGGAAAAAATCATTAAAGTTGACTATACCTTCTTTCTTAGGAATTAATACTAAAAAATGTAGTTGAATTCTTTTAGCATCTAATAATATTATATGAATTTATGCATTTGTATGCAATAAAAAATGCATCCTATCCATAAATCAATCCTGGATCAGATGGGATATAACACACTTACACTTCTGATTGGGGAGCATACAATTATTAATTGGGAACATAACCAATGTGAAGATCCAATAGACTTGATTAGGGGATTACTTATCACAACAAACCATGTGAGACAGGGTTCCAAATCCTATAGTCTAACATAATCGCATAACAACCTTAAAAGAGTCCTATGATTTAATATTTCACTAATCCAATAACAAGAAAATTAAATCTAATCTAGTGTGCACCAAAGCTTGTGGCACAAAGTGTGGGGTTAGAAACAAAACAAATAAACAACTAAACTAAACATGTATAAAATACATATACTCACATCAATGTATACAAATTCGTAATACATGGAAGGGAAGAATACATATGCTCTATCTATCTACTCTTACAAAGGAGGAATAAAGTTAGGAATGCTTACTTTTGAAGATGAACCCACTGAGCCTCAATCTCCCCTTTGGCCAAGGTGCTTTGCAAGAGTTTATCATGGTATGTAAGGATAAATAAGATAAATTAGCTCTATGTTACACAACCTATCCAAGCATCCAAAAGACTTATCCACAAGATGAGATCTGAGCTCCAAAGAAAGTATTAGACCCTAAAGCTTTATTCTCCAAGTAGAATGGTCAATAGGTATATATTAATTTACACTTATTTGCTTAATTATTCACTTTTACAAATGGTGGTAAATGACCTTGTATATATAGTAGAAACTTACCCTAAAATAATTTGGATATGCTAGCTATGCTAGGTCAACCTGGTTGACCTAACACATTTTTGGGTTAACTCACTAGGTCTGTGCTAGGTCAGCTAGGAGGTCAACAAACCAAAAGAGCTAAAATGTCCCTAAACTATACTATGTCAATTTGGTCAACCTAGTTTGCTAAATAAGAAGCTTAAAAATGCACTAGGTTGGCCATGGTGGTCGACCTAGTTTGTTGAATAGGAAGAAGGGAGATAAAGCAAGGAAAAGAGGGATAAATCATGGAAAATGATAGGAATGAATATAACTAAGAATAATAAACTTGGGGTTCAATGGTTTCAATAGGATACTATGTGGATGGAAAGTGACAAAATAAACAATAATCTTATGAAGCATCAATGGTCTACCCACCCCTTTCTAAGTGTAACCCTTAAGACATGCATTTAGAGAGAACAAGACTTGATAGGTTCTTGTAAGATACAAATTGTCATCGATAAATAAAATTTTGAAAATATTATGTGAATATATATGCCCCAGTTGAAGCTCATCACATGTCATGTAAGTGCAACATGGGAGGTGCTTCAGAAGAAAACATGAGAACACATAATGTTGATGTTAAGTATGGTGTAATAAGTAACAAATAAGATAAATGAAAGAACTGTATTAAAAAACACATACCTTTAACTGACCTTAGTACCATAGATAAATAATTAGACTGCAAGAAGTGGGAAGGTGTCCAATGTAGAGAACACTAGACAAACCTGTAGAAGTTAGTGCAAAAAATAGACAAAAATAGTTTTTTTTTTTTTTTTGAAAAATAGGTATATAGTAGTTAGAAAAGATAGAGATTTTAGGAAAATTTGGAAAACTAGGATTGTTAAGGTAAGGTTTAGAATATTTAAGGTAAATAAATGATAAAGGGATGGAAAATGAATGACAAATGAAGGACATATGATTGACAAATGAATGACAACTAAATGAAAAAAAGAATAACAAATGATAAGAAATAAATGACAACTGATATTGGAAATAAAAGGACAAATGATAATTAAAATATGAATGATTAAAATGAATGTACAACATACCAAATCATATTGGGAAGTAGGTAAAACATGAATGACAAATGAAATATCAATCCAAGAAAGCTTGAACAAAGATATGATAGAAGGTGAAAAGTAATCTCATGTAAGAGAGGCATGTCAAATGAAACATAAAGAAAAATATGAAATAATGTTGAATGAAATGTGAGTCAAGATGTGAGACAAACATGAAGAAGGAATATATAAAGATAAATAGGTAATAATGGCAAAAGGGTGTAGACTCAGCTGTCTACAATAGAAGGATAGTACAAGAATGACAAATGAAAGAAAAGAGTGATCCGTAGTTACTCAAACATGTTGTTTCACTTTAAGGATAAATAAAATTGAAATAAAGTAATGCAAGCATGTTTTTAAGAGATGAATAAGAGGGAATTAAATAAGAGATAAAATAGATTTGGAATCATAATTTGCTATCAAGGGGGGAAATGAAATGGGTGGAGGGGAGAATGAAGGAAAAACCAAGGTAGAGGAACCCTTTATCAAAATCAAGACACTCAAATTTAGTTTGTCAAAACAAGAGTACTATCAACCTTAAGGACTCTGAATAACTTCTCTTAGTAACATAAGTCTTGGATCAATAAATGGAGTATATAGATCTTTCCATGAAGGCTAAATACATGAAAAGTAAAATGGACCTACCTCCCCATAACATGTTCCCCACTCTTTAGGACCATTTACAGAGCCATCAGTCTACTATGAAGATTGGGTACTTTCATGAGAAAGTAGGTATCACCATAGAGGTTTTTTAAAATCCCCTATTCCAATTTACTAGCCTACCACACCCCAAAGGACTTCAGCTCTATGTGAAGCTGACTGTGGAGTTTGAGCTTTGATTGGAGATAGGAGATGTGCTTATAATCACATATTTTGGTGTGAATTTAACTTTTGATATTTTCATGTTGCCTTTTAAATATCATTTCTTTTCATTTCAAATTATTTGTATTTTAATTTTCTTGATGTCTTTTTTAAGATTCTTCCTCCATACAGATTTGGAAAACCAAACATGGGTGCTAAAGATGAATTTCATTTGAAAACATGGTTGCTTTTTAAATTTCATGCCAACAAGTTGATAAAAGAGAGAAACTTCAAAGAGAATTGGGTCTAACAGTCTCGTAAATCAAGGTGAAATAAAAGTGTTATCTTGAATTTTACCTTGTTTTATCCAATGTGGAGATGAAAAGAAGGGGAAATCAAAAGGACTGACACATGAAACAATTTAAATTTCTTCAAATCATAAAAAATGTGACAAAGGGAAAAAAGGGATACAATGATAGTAAAGTGTGATTCCTTATCATAAGAAATAAGGAAATGGAGGAAAACATGCTAACATAGAGTGTTATGTAGATTCCATCTAGCAAAAGGAGTAAAACCTAAAGTCTAAGAATAAGGATCATAAATATGGAAAGATGTTAGTTTTATGAGGATGGTCAGGTGTTATCCATGGTCTTACAAAGCAACTGATAAAAGAGAAACCCATGAGGGTGTTGATAAGCAAGTGAAATATAAAGTGAGGGATCCTTCTTACAAAGCAACTCACAAAAAGAAAAACTCAAAGGATGCCAGAATAGCATTGGCAAGTAGCAAAAATGGAGAATCATAAATAAAAGATGGTAATTTTATGAGGGGTGTTGGGTCCTATCCATAGTATTATGAAGCAACTCACAAAAGAGAAACATCAAAAGAGAAAGAAAACTATGGTACATCAAGAGGTAAATGCTAAAGAAAGGGGCAAAAATGATCATAAAGCTAATAAGGCAAAGAATGACAAAAAATAAAAGAGATATATAAGGACAAAAATGAAATCAAATGCCAAATGTGATGTGTAAGAAAAAATAAAGAATCCAAACACGATAATGATGCTAAAAATAAGTATAATTCACAAAAATAAAGAAACATGAGACAAAAAGAATAAGTAAGACCTATGATAACATCTGTATCAAAGATGAGCATGTGAAATACAAGTCTATAAGTCTTAGAATGTTTCTTGAAGCTAGATTTGTTTGTTATTATGTATTAAAGAATAAGAGTGGGCATCACAAGATGCCCCAATGGGTAAGTGGATGTAGGGATGGGCATCATAAGATGCCCCAAAGTTTGAATGGATATATGGATGGGCATTACAAGATGCCCCAAAGTCTAAAGGGACATGTGGATGGGCATCGCAAGATGACCCAACATGTGAGGTGGAATGAGGTAATATTAAACCATTAAAATGATTTGAATTGGGTTGGTAGGTGAATTTAGAGATAGATAAATGTGTTGGTTTATTAGAGCTTAAGGATGTTGAATAAAACATATGATGTGTAGGAGAGGTATGAAAAGGAGGTACAGGAGGATCATGTATGATATGATTTAGAGCAGGCATTTGAACTAGGTACTCTTTTGGTTCATGTGGCCTAAGAGGTTGAGATTCAATGGATGCCATAAGATGTTTAAATTTGTTCATATTAGATATCCTTTCCTTGTTGTTATAGGAAGAAATATCAATTGTGGTTTGAACAAAATTGGTAGATGAGGTTTGTTCATTAGGTAGATGATTTTGATGTGATTCTAGTTCTTGAGATTGATTTTGAGAAGCATGAAGATAATATTGATAACATTCTTTAGTGAGAGTATCAAGATTAAAATGTGGACCAAGCAAGGAAGAAATGATAAATTGTTAAAAATCATGACAAGACTCATGAGAATGACCTATAGTAGTATGCCACCAATAAAATTTATCCAAATTTTACCATTTTGGAGGAGGTTTCAAAGGATCAAAGCTCATGGGTTTATAAGGTGTAAATTTCATCATAAGTTGTCTAGACTCAACAGAGGGTGGGTTCAGTTAAAATTGGTTGAATTAGATGCTTCATTTTGAGGTTGGGGAGGCTTGGATGAATCAATGGTATGAGAAAAAGATTAGAAAGCTGCTTTAGTAGTTTTTTGACATGGTTCAAATTGAGTCATAAGAAAGTCTTGCCTTTTTTCTTGGTCTAAGGATTATTCTAAAGTTTGAGGTGAAAATGTTCAAAATTTGTATTGAAGAGAAGGTTTAATAGCAATGACAAATAGTTTTAGAAGAGTGTCATCATTCACGTTATGGTCCATTTTATAAGCGAGGGACTTCTATTATTTGATGAAAGTATGAGATGATTCATTAGGATTTTGCTTGGCATTGATGAAATAGCTAAGGTAATTTTCATGAAAGTCATCATGTTGGAATTCCTTCACTAAAGCATTGACTAAATCCTCTAGTTGTCAGATGGAATGTCTAGGAAACTGGTTGTACCATTTAAGTGCATCACCATCAAATGTTTTGGCTAAGAGCTTGGTGGTAGAAAAGGTATTAATTTGGACCCATTCCTTATAGATATTACCAAAAGATGTAAGAAAGATATTAGGATCCTTAGTCTCATTATATGTGATAGTTGGAGAAATGTTTCCAATATCTATGGATGCAATTAATGCAGCTAAAGGTTCATTTTGAAGATGTTGAAGAATTTTGTTATTCATTAGAGGTTGAGGGATAATGTTCCCATTGGAATATTTGAGGGGAGGAGGGATAGATTTTTGATTTGGTTGAGTCATGATTATTTTATATGGTTGACTAATCATGTTACATAAGTGTTGTTACATGTTCATCATTTGAGATTGATTGGTTGTTTGCATGATGTTCATTTGTTGGATAACTTGGGCAAGAAGTTGAGTTATGTCAATAGGTGGATTAATGTATTTAGGATGGGTATTAGTGTTTATAGGAGGAGGATTGTTAGTGTTGGTGGGAGGAATATTATTTTTAGTTGGAGGATTCCCAACATTGGTTTTAGTTGTCTTAAGTGTGGTAGAAGAAGAAGGAAGCTTGGTAAGGACACCATTCTTGTGAGGAGTGTAGATATTATTATCATCAAGATTTTTGAATATTTAGGAACCATCTAGATTATAAATTTGAGTGGTATGATGTGATTAAGGATTACCAACATTGGTATTTAGATAAGGATTATGACAAAGAATATCAACTACATTGCATTGTGTAGTGAGTGGTTTAGGCTTAGGAGAAGGGGAAGGAAGAAATTGGATAGTTTCATTAGAAGTAATTAAAAAAAGTGAGGTTACTATCCAAGTCCTTGATTATGCAATGTTTTAGACTAAGAGAAGGCTGAAAAGATGTCATAATGATGAAACAAGACTAAATAACCACTTAAGGAGAACAAAAAGTGACAAAAAATAGTATAGGGTTGATTGGGTTGACCTAACACAGAAACAAGGACTAGAAAAATGTATAGGGTCAACTAGGTCAATCCAATACAGTGTAAAAAGATTGGTGGAAAAGGTAAAATGGTTGTAGATAGTATAGGTTTATCTAGGTTGACCTAGTACAATGGACAGAGGCTAAAAAAGATACTATGTCGACAGAGTTGACCTAGTATAATAGAGAGGGGTTGATTTCTTGTTTTGCCTATATCTTTAGTTCTATTAATCCATTTTGCAAACTATAAGATGCATTGGATTTGTGATGATGTAGGTAATATGATAAATTTGATATCAAGTTGTGAATTGAAATAATAAAATTTTCAAATAATGAAAATCAATAAATACTAAAGGGAAACAAACAATCAATTGAATTGATGTTGGCCAATCTAATTGATGCACACAAAGCAAAATCTTGCACTAACACTGGATAATGTAAGATTTTGCACACACAATTGAAAAAAAAGTGACAAAAAAACTTGGAAAGTAAAGATAGCTACTTGGTCAACCTAGAATGTTGATTATATTATTAAGAATGATTTTAAGTATGAAAATAAGTTGGCTATGAGCAAGGTACTAGATAGTAATCTAAGGATGGTTTCAGGTAAGTTTAGGATGAAATGGATTGTAGTGGTAATGATACAAGCTTGGTATTAGGGCTTACCCCCTCATTTCACACACTAAAATAATAAGGGTAATAGGTGCTTAGCCAAAATATACCATTAACCATGCTTTATACTTGACTAGAGCATCAAGTTAGCTTCCCCCCTGGTGATGAAATCCAAGTAGGTAGACCTAGGTAGTCAAATATTTAAATGATTATTGATTTTTATGTGGTTTTTCCATGTGTGAAAAAGAATATAAATAGTGAAACTAATTAATTGATTGAAAATCCCCTAATTAGACTATGTGAACTATTCTAAGCATGCAAGGAACTTTAAAATAAAGATGTGATTAACATATATGGTTTATTATAACTTTGAAACAAGGTATAGTTGAGAAAATATATGGAAAATCATACAGAATAGGGTTGATAGGGTCTGACCTATACTATGGAAGCAAGGTTTGAAAATGAACTAGGTCGGTTAGGTCAACCTAGCTATTTAGACAACACATAAAACATAAAACTAGGTCCATAGGGTTGACCTAGTTGACTGTGCATGGGTATTTTTAAAGACTACAAAATGTGAAAGGAAATACATAAAAGAAAAGATATATAGAAATATAAACTAGCCTTGGTGGATCAGAGATGAAAATGAATAATATTGTTGATTAAGAACCTTGGAGAAAAATAGCAAAAACCTACAAATTAGGTTGAGCTAGTCGATCAAGCTATATAGGAACCTATTGAAAAAGTGCTGAAAATACACTAGGTCAACATGGTCGACCTAGTAGGCTAACTAGATGTTTGAAAATGAACTAGGTCAACCTAGTCAACCTAGTATTCTAAACCTAAAAACCTTCACACAGATAAAAATAGTTGGGTCAACAAAATCAATCTAGTATGTCAAAATATATGATCAAAAGAATGAAATAAAAGTTAAAGAAATATTGCAAGGGTTTGATTCACGTCAAGTTCACTAGAATTTATGTAATCAAAAATGTATCATGTCCATAAATCAATCCTGGATCGGATGGGATAGATCACACCTATACTTCCGATTGGGGAGCATACAATTGTTAAGCGGGAGCATGACCAATGTGAGGATATGTTATACCTGATTAGGGGATCAATTGTCACAACACACCAAGTGAGATAGGGTTACAAATCCTATAGTCTAACACAATCAAATAACAACCCTAAAAGGGTCATATGATTTAATTTTTCACTAATCTAATAATAATAAAAGTAAATATAATCTAGTGCACACCAAAGATTGTGATACAAAGTGGGGGATTAGAAATAAAACAAATAAATAATTAAAATAAACATGTATAGAAGACATATAATCACATCAATGTATACATAATCCTAATACATGGAAGAGAATAATACAAATTCTCTATCTATCTTCTCTTTCAAAGGAAGAATAAAGTTAGGAATACTTACCTTTGAAGATGAACCTGCTGAGCCTCAATCTCCCCCTTGGCCAAGGTGTTTTACAAGATATTGTCATGGTATGTAAGGATAACTAAGATAAATCAACTCTAGGCTACACAACCTATCTAAGAATCCAAAATACTTATCCATAAGATGAGATCAGAGCTCCAAAGAAAGTATTGAACCATAAAGCTTTATTCCCCAAGTAGAATGGTCAATAGGTAGATGTTCATTCACACTTCTTCACTTAATTATTCACTCTTAAAAATGGTGGTAAATGACCTTATATATATAGTAGATACTTACCCTAAAATCATTCAGATATATCAGTGGTCCTAGGTTGACCCGATCGACCTAGTATGTTTTTGAGCTAACTCACTAGGTTTGTGCTAGGTTGGTCAGGAGGTCAACAAACCAAAAGAGCTAAAATGTCTCTAAACTATACTAGGTCAACCAGGTTGACCTATTTTGTTGAACAAGAAGCCTAAAAATGCAATATGTCAGCCATGGTGGTCAACCTAATTTATTGAACAAGAAGAAGGGAGATAAATCAAGGAAAAGAGGGATAAAGCATGGAAAATGATAGGAATGAATAGAACTAAGAAGAATAAAATTGGGATTTAATGGTCTTAGGATGATAGTGTGTGGATGGCAAGTGGAAAAAGGAGAAAAAATATTATGAAGCATCGATGGTCTACCCACCCCTTTCTTGGTGCACCCCTTAAGGCATGCACTTAGAGAGATCGAGACTTGATAAGTTCCTTCAATATACAAAGTGTCAATAATCAATAAAAGATTGAAAATATTATGTGTATACAACATCCATCACATCATCTCCAATAATATTCCAAAGTTTCTGATAGCCATCAAGACCCAAAGCTTTATCTAGATTCATTTTAGAAATTACATCTTTAAGATCTTCATTAGAAGTAGCAACAACAAAAGAGAGATTATCTTCCTGAGACACCAACTTCAGAATGACATGCATAAATTCTTGCTCATATTAGATATTCCTTTTGAAATCATATTTAAATAATGTTTTGAAAAATAAAAACACTTTCCTAATTGATGAAGTCCTTGCCAAAGATTATTTGACCTTCCTTATCCTTAATTTCCTTGATAGAATTATGAGCTCTATGCTTCAAGGTAGACATATGAAAAAAGTGACAATTTTTATCCCCCTCATTGAGCTAAATATTCATATATTTTTGTGTCCATAGACTCTCTTCTCTATTATCCATCATATGATAATCATAAAATAGTTGTTTTTCTTTATTTTGAGAGGCTTCATCATACCCATTAGTTTTAATTTCAGATTCAAGGGTTAAAATTTCATTTTTTAAAGTTTTTTCTAAATGAGTACATTTCCAAAAACTTGTTTGTTCCATTGTCTAATATTAACCTTGACATTTTTCATTTTTTTAGCCAAATAGAACATGTCTAATCCATTCATCATTGGGGACCACCATTTCATAATTCTATCATAGATATTAGGATGGCTAAACCACATATGCTCCATTCTAAAAGGATATATGTCCTCTTTAGTATAATTTTATACTATTTTCAGCTTCAAGGGGTTATTTTTAAACCCTATTCAAAGTAAAGAAGTTAAAATAAAGTCATTCTGATTAAAAAAATCCATAGATATAAAAACTCTATCAACCTGCATTGGATTAAGTTTTCACCCAATCTCTATTATTCCAAGTAACTTGAATCTTTTTAATTCTACATATAGAAGACCAATATCAACAATGAGAGAAGATAAGTCTTCGATACTATCTATTAAAACTTGATTGCCTCCTTTTTAATCTCATGGATAAAGGGGAGAATTAAAATCACCAACCATGACCCAAAGAAAGTCCTTGCAGGTAGTCCTAAATATTCTTAAGTCATCCCAAACTTTTTAGTGAGCAACTACAAAGTTAGGAGTGTAAATATTGGACAAAATCCATTGACTACCATCCAATAATCTATAAAAATATTATCTAGATGGTCAAGTGATTTGTATAAAAACTCTCCAATAAATTTTTTACTATCCCAAAATTTGATCAAACCATCAGAATCTCCAACTGAACTAACACAAACACTACCAACATCCTTCCAATAAGCCTCTTTGTATAAATAAAAGAAAATATCATCAATTTTAGATTCTTGAATAACCAAGATATGAGGATTATGACTTCTCCTAAAATATCTAAAAACTTTTTGTTTAGAAGAATTTTACATTCCTCTAATATTCCATGAAAAGACTAACATAGTTAATTAAAAAGAGGACTGTCTCCCTTAAAAGGAAGCATAGTTTAAATTCCATCAAAAATTTCAACATCAATGTTCTTTTTAAACACTTCCTTTTTATAAGATCTCCTAGATTTTGGTGGTGAATGTATAACTAGCCCTTTGGTACCTCTTATAATGGTTATAGAGGATGTGAATTTGTCTTTGATGTTATGCATAGGGGTTTAGAGGATTTATTGGGAATAAATCAAAACCTCTTGAGATTATTTGGGTTGGGGGGGAATAGGGGGATTTATACCTACAGCCTTTAATTTTGCCTTAGTTGACTTCAAACTTGAGCCTTTAAAATTCTAAATTTGTAGAGGTTGAAAAATCACCTGATCCTCTTCCAACTATGCTAGAATCTCAAAATTATTCATAATTTTTGGAAGTTATTTAGATAAAATCTCCTCCATCCTTTCTTCTATCTTTGAGCCTATTGAATTTGATTCATGTATTTTCTTACAATCAATTCAAACCCTAGGGAAATCTATTTCAATCTATAATTATTTCACCTGATAAAAATCTAAGCAATGAATTTGACTTGTTTCTTTTGTTAAATATTCCTTATAAGGCTTCTGGTTCTCTTCTTTGATTTACTTAGTCTCTTCTTGAACCACCTTTTCTAAATATTTTTCTTATTTTTAATGCAAAACCTTTAATTTTTGAGACTCAATTGAAGAAATTTCTATATTTGTCTCATGCTTTATATTTACCTCTAAAACTTGATTTGTTTTTGCTTCCTTAAACATCACACCTCCTTTTCTATGCCAAGATGGATTTTGTTGAGATGTTTTAGGTTTGTTTATTATGGGATAAACCTTAGTCAAGTGGCCCAATTTATGGTAGTTTTCACACATTATAACTATTTTTTCAAAATTATTTGTCAGTTTTGAATGCCAAAAGGGTGTGTAAGAACAGAGGGAAGCTCTTGATTCACATGTGTATTCAAACATAAACATGCATGAATGAATCTAGATCTAGGTTTTTTAGTTTGATCAAATGCGATCAATTACCCAAATTTATTGGCTATGTTGATAAAGAGATTATCCTCTTAAAGCTCAATTGGAAGACTAGGAAGGAAAATATAGATAGGAATTAAATTGATGTTCTCTAACTCTAGATCAAAACCTAGGTGCCATTTCTTTAGGAAAATCCTTGATCCTCCAAAGAACCATGGGTATCCAACTAAAATTCAAGCACAATCATCAAAATTATGGAGTCTGATTATAAAAAACTCATTCACCATTTCTAATATTTCCATATGGCCTTTAGGTTTCCATTTTTACATGGCTTATGATTTGAACATATCAATGTTAGGTCTGACCCCCATAAACTTTCCAACCAAAGTGTGGTCCATTCTGGAAGAAGCTCAATTAATGAGGGATGTAAACACTTTAATATGGAAATATTTACCATCTTTAATGGTCTGAAGTTATTCTATGGGACATATTTCCTTCTTATCATGTGATAAACCCTTGAGTTTATAAATTAAAAAAAACTTACATTCATAAGGTTTGACACTCCCTTATCTACCAAGATGCTCTTTTTGTCAGTATTGTTGGGTTTTCCTTCTGAAAAAGGATTTTCCCTAATTGTATATGGATTAAAATCCTATTTCTAATGTCATAACCTAGTCCCATCACTGTCCCCATGCTCACTGGTCCCATTTCCATCTCCCTTCCCCCTTTTAGAAGCATGATTCAAAAAATTATCCTACCCAATGCTCTCCATACCATCCCATTTTTTTATTATGATTTATTATATTAGATGATAAGATTGATCAATTATGCAGACTAATTTTTTTTGCTCCATGTATTCTTGATGTTGATGATTATTACATTGTGTGATAATTGATGTAAGTGTTTAACCATTTTTGGAAATAAGGATTAAAAGAAAGGGTAGCCTAATCAAGAAAGGAGTAAGATACTCTAAAATCAATCCAATTAAATGAGTTTAGATTTTACTAATATTTTGATAAGATATACTGAATCTAAGAATATGCTAAATATACAAACTAAAACATTTAATGTTTTGATAATAATAATGTGAAGGAGAAATTGTAATTATATTATACACTAATGTGCAAATAGGTATGAGTAGTGCAAGTTCAATAATGGAATTTCTTAAGATCTAGATCCAATCGGCAAATTATGAATATTAACTTTCAGTCTGTATGGATACTTATGTCACCTTATGGGCACTAACATTGATGATAGTGTCTTGATTATACTAGTAGTATCCTGTAAATAATATTATATATTTTTAAGAAATTCCACCTCTACATGTTAGGGTTCACTGTCACATTTAAAATTATCTATTTAGATCATGTGTATAGGCTCTCAAAATTTGTCTTTTTTTCTCAAAACCCTAGATCCTCTAATTAGGGCATGCTACCTTAAAAAATAGGGGTTATTGGGCTCAAGTGAAGTTGAAATGACCTCAAAAACCCCTCTACCAGTGAGTGTTACCTAAATAGACAATACTCTAAATAGGGTCTAAGTCATATGTAGTTCATTGTTATGTGTAGGCTTGTTTGTAGACAATGGCGTGATATTTTATATGTGAGTGCATGTAGTGATATAACTTTAAACTTGAAAAATACTAATCATGGGTTGAATTTTAAATGCTTTAGACTTGTAAGAAGACTAATCATATGAATGGTTTTTAAATAGGGAATAATATTGTAGTTCTGAATACTTAAGAGGTGTTTTTTCTTGTCAAGTGTTGGATGTGTGCTTAAAAAGTACTTTGATGGTAATGAATGGCATTTGAATTGTATTTATACAAACACCTTTTGAAAATAATCTCATAGATATTTAATTAAGACAAATAGGCTGACCTATATATATCAAATGATTTTCAAATTTGAGTGTTTGTAACATACAGACACTAGCATTGATGCTAGTGTCTAGATTTAAATGTTAGTGTCTTAAAGAATAGATAATTATTGAAGCTATGTAACTAAAAGTGAAGGATATATATCAGGTTTGAAGCATATTGGGGGTTATAGGTAATCCAAGTAATCAAAATATTAGAGTTGGACCATAATATAATCATTTAGGCACATTGAGCTGGTAAATATAAGCTTTGTGGTAGTGAGAAAGTCAAGAGTTGAAGGGTAGAGCCTAGAGTGATATTTTTCAAGTGTGAAATACTAGTTTATCATGTAAAATATAGATTTGAGTATCCAAAATAAGATATATTACATGTTATATGAGTCTTTAATAGTGTCCTACCATGGCATGCATCATTTGAGATAGAATATCCTATAGTTTGAGTCATGACCATGTTGTGTGTATACACACAATATTTTTAAACTTTATTAATTATTGATGTTTTCTCTCTTGTAGGTAGCCACCTAGTCTTGATATCTCTAAGTGAATGCTTTAAAGGGTGCACTGAGAAAGGGGTGGGTAGAGCATTGGTGCTTCAAAATATTTTTATCCCCTATACTTCTATTTGAAACCAACACAAACCTCTCCTATATATTTTCCTAAGCTTTGACACCTCCCTTACAGACTCCTCAAATAAATTTACTACCTTAAACAACCCCTACCAAAGATAAAACCTCTTTTTATCATTTATTAAATAAATTAAGCCTTAGCCAACCATGTTATTAAAATATAAGCATGTTATGGGATTAGGTCGGCCTAAACTGACCTAGTCTAGGACTTAATTACTTTATTTATTAAATAAATAGGGTCAATTGGGCTGACTATGTCAACTAAAACTTTAGAAGAGTTTAAGGTTAGATTTGGATATAAGAACACATTTTTTTCCATTTTTATGAGAGAGAGATAATGTTAATCATTCATTTTTGCTTCTT
This sequence comes from Torreya grandis, assembly GCA_037957365.1. Lineage (NCBI taxonomy): Eukaryota > Viridiplantae > Streptophyta > Pinopsida > Cupressales > Taxaceae > Torreya > Torreya grandis. The sequence continues at coordinate 1,384,980 of JARHVA010000181.1, read as the reverse complement.
TACAATCTACTCTTCCACCATTCTACTTCAGGAGTCATTGCTTAGGGTTTACACTTATAGAGAAGAATCTTATCTTGTGGAAAATTCTTGGACGCATAGAATTCATATAGTCTATATTTGACCTATCTTAGTGATTCTTGAAAACCAAAAAAACCTCTTTCAAAGCACCATTAGCCAAGGGAGATATTGAGCCTCGATGAGTTCATATTCAAGGTAAGTATTTCTAACTCTTACTCCTCCATACATTAGGATTACCTCTAAATTGGTTGGAGTAGAGTTCTTCTTTGCATGTTTAATTTTATGTTTATTACCTTCATTTTGTGCCACAATCTTTGGTGAGAATTAGATTAGATTTATTTTAATTTTTTATTTACTTTGATAAGAAAACATAGGAACTAGTTAGGGTTATTGTGTGTTATTACTTTACTAGAGGCTTTGAAACCCTCTCTAGTGACATTATGTGGTAAGATACCCCTTAGTTAGATCTAGCCAATCTATATTGGTCATGACCCTGATTGAAATGTACCAACAAGAGGAAAGGCTAGTGTGATTTATTTTTTTAATCTAGGATTGATTTGTAAATTAGTTTCACTTTCCCTTGTATACATTCTAGTGAACCCAATGTGAACTAACCCTTACAGGTTTTCCTTCACACCTTCATTTATTTATCATTTATTTCATTTTTACATCATTGGACAAAATCTATTGACTCAGTATAATATTTTGTACACAGGTTTACCACATAGTCACTTCAATCAACTTTGTATTTCTTTGTGCAGGTCATCTTCAACCATAGGTAACTAGATTGATTTGCTTGAATTAGTTCACTATTTTACATACAAGCTTTCAAACTCAATTAACCTAGTCGACTCTGTTTATAGTCTTGTTTTTCATATTTTTTAGTCTATAAAACTGTAAGTCTATAGAAAAATAAGCTAATTGGATTAACATATTTATGTAGCTTGATTTCCTTCCTAGAAGACTCAATCAACTATTTGACTATGTTATTTTGGATCTTGCTTCAATAGATATAATTGACCTAGTAGATTTTGTTCTATACTATTTTCAAACTTGGTAAACTAAACTAACCTTATACTCTTCAAGCAGAGGAATTAACTCATATTGTTAGTAATTAATTCAATTTTAATTTTGTTGCTTGGTTGCTTAGAGTAACACACATAGACTAAATAATAAGTTTTAATTTATCAATTTAGTCACACTATTTTTATATTATTGACACACTTCCAAACCATATAACATCAAAAAGCATTAAACAAATTCTACCCAAGGTCTACCTACTTGGATTTCATTACTAAGGGGGAAATTGAAATGGTTTTATAGTTGAGTATAAATACATGGTTGATGGTATATATTGGCAAATTACTTGACACCCTTATTGCTATGAGATTGTGAAGTGAAGGAGTAGGCCCCAATACCAAGCCAGTACCATCACCAATATAGATCCATTTCACCTTTAACTACCTAAAACCATCCTTAGATTGCCTTTATAATTCTTTTTTATAGAAAACTCTCTATCACATTTATTTATAAAATTATTATAATTTAAAAAATTTAGGAATGACCACATATATTAGCATTTATATTTTTATTGCTTGCTCTTTGATAATTGTATGCTATATTATAAAACTTGTATTAGCCAACATCAGTGCAAGGTTGTCTTATGTGCCACAACTAGATCAACTAGATTCGCATAATTTTGTGTGTGTTTATTTCAAATATAATACAAAACAACACTAGATAATCTACATTCATAACTATCAAAACCTATCTCTACATTGAAAACACAATCGATTTGGTTGACTATCTATCCTATAATTTCTATCTTTCTACAAGATACAATCATCTCATCTGACCTAGTCTCTCACAACCTAGTCAATCTTCTTTTCTATATAACACAATCATTATGTTTGATTTAGTCTCACATAGGCTGGATTTCAATGATTCCCCATAGAAAATAGTTGACTAATTTGACTGTGTCCTTTCCTAATTTTTTTGTTGATCTTCCCTCCAAACTCTATCAACTTGGTCAAATATGTACCTCTTAGCCAATACTATTTTGTATCTTATTCATTTTGATTCTAGTTTTCACCTTTGATCTTTGATCCTAGATTATTATTCTAAGCATCATGAAATCCCCTATCATAATATTTTTTTACAACCTTAATCCTTTTGGATGATATATGAGATGTTCTTTCCTTACTACCCTTGCTACCCAAGAGGATTATCACTTTTGGTGCACTTTTTATCACCCCTCATCTTTGGATGGTAGTATGATCTAAATTACTCCAATTGATGATACTGATGGATCATATCTATTTCATACTTCTCAAAATAATTCTCTCTCTAAATCACCTTATTACACTATAGGGGAAATTAACACAAGATCAACTAATAAACCTATAGGAAATATTTTAAATACAAAAAACCCATCCCATAACAATCTTACACCCAAAAATCCATCCCCTAATACCAATTCAAGGAATGTTCCTCCTACCAATCCTAACAATCCACCTTTAAACACTAATAATCCCAATCTACCAATTGATACCACTCAAATTCTTGCACAAATAGTGTAATAAATGATCATTATGCAAACATCTGATACTTCTCAAATAATTCAAATGTAACATCATTTATTAAACATGGTTAATCATCCTCATATTCTCCTACCACAAAATAACCAAAATTTTATACCCCCACCTCTTAGAGATGCCATGATAAATGTCATTCCCCAACCCATTATGCATAATAAGATACTCCAAAATATTTAAAATGAACATTTATCCCCCTTCATTATTTATATCAATATTGAAAACATCTCTCTAACTATTAAATATGATGGGACTAAAGATGCTTCATCTTTCCTTAAGCATTTAGTAATCTTTATAAAGACTGGATTCAAACTAATACCTTTGCCACTACCAAAATTTTAGTCAAAAAATTCATAGGAGATCTATTAAAAAGGTATAATCAACTCCCTCACCATTCTATATGGAAACTCAAGGATTTAGTTAATCCTCTAGTTAAGGAATTTCAACACAATGATCTTCCTAAAAACTGTCTTAGCCATTTCATCAATCCTAAACTATCTCATTCTTAATTAGCTCATAATTTCATTAAATGATGGAAATATTTGGCTAATAAATTCAATCATGACATGACTAATTATAAATTATTTAAATTATTCATCACTACCTTAACACCTTCCCTTAAATATAAGGGTCTAACTTTTTCTCCCCAAACTCTAAATGATGTTATTGATCAAGCTAAAATATAAGACTTTCTTATGAAACAGTTTGATCCCAACATTAAAACCATCAAGATGTATTTTCAAAGACCCACTAATGCAATCACTACTAATCCTCCTCAAACAAAACCATAAGTAGACAAAATATATAATCCCCAAGCTTCCCATGCACCCTTAACTATTAAACAAATGAAATAATTACTATCACCTTTTAATCCTTTTACTTACACAAATAATCCACCTACATGGTATGATCCTAAATTTTTTTGTTGGTTTCATGCTGATTTGGATCATTCCCATGCAACATGTTGTGGGCTTACAAAATTTACTATTTCTTTTATGTTAATATATACATTCAATCACAATGCTATGATCAAAATATGTCATCATGATTATGTTAATGTCTCTCAAAAGAAACAAGCTACCAAGCCTTCTTCCTCTAAACATCCAAAAAAAAATTCTACCTCCAACCCACAACATTAAAACAAGGATATATGTGCAATTTATGCTAACTATGACCAATATTATACCAATTCTCAATATGTTAATGCAACTAAAGTTAATTATTGACATAAACCCACCCACAAATATCTCATCACTAAGCCAAAAAAACCATCACTTAACTAACAAATTCTCAAAGACACCACTACCACTACCATACCCTTTGGAAAAAATGAGAAAACTCTTTCACAACCAGAACCTCAAACTACCTAACTTCTTACAAAAAACATTTTATCTTCCAAGCCTCATGTTGGTTCTCCCTCTTCTAAATCTCATTGGAATTTCTTACAAGATCTCAAATCCATGAATTTTAAAATACTCTTAATGGATTTAGTTCGTACTTATCCATATCACCACAAATTATTAATCTAATAATTAAAAGATATTGAAGAACCACTTTTCCTTGAATTGGAACAACCTCTTCAAGATCTTATATTGATAGAAGTACATACTATTGAAACTAGTTGTACTTCTTCCAAACCTTCCATAGAATTCCTTGAAGAAGATATGATTAATGATGAAATTATTTTTTGAGCTGAAGATCTACCTCTTTTCATTAAAATCACAGTCAATACCACCCTAATTAGAAAATTCTTAGTTGATGAAGGGTCAAGAATTAATGTTACCTCACTTTAAGGTTAATTCAATGACTTGGGTATACCAAATATCACCTTAAGAAAACTTGTCTCACATGTGAAATATTTCATAAAACAAATAAAAAATAAGTTGGTTTTATTTGGCTGCCCCTTACTATTGGACCCAAGACCATACATACCAAGCCCATGATCCTTGATTTACCATTATCCTATAATATACTCCTAGGTCATCCATGGACACATCACATGAGGACTATTGCCTCCTCAAGTAGTCAATGTATCAAATTCATCCATAATGGTAAATTTCATAAACATGAAGTTGATCCTAATCCATGGAGTATTCAACTATGAAACACCAAAACTCAGTATCAAATTATAACCATTCCATGAATTAATAGTGCACCTCTACCTGAATTTGTTAACATGAATTTAGATTTATAGGTAACTCTTACCAATTTTGATGATGATGAACCAAATGAATTAAAAAACACTTGGAATACTACTAAGTTACACCCTTATTTTTCATAGTGGCTTCCTCCTTTTTTACCATGTGATCTTACCTTCCCTCTAGTTGATGAGATCATTGAACTACATCCTTCATGTAATGCACATGAAGCTTCTTACACAGAAGATGACTTCACATGTAATAAATATAGAGTGTCAATATTATTTGAAGATATTAAAAAAAATTTCCCTATAAATTTATTGATTTAGATGTATCTACTTCTGATGATCCTCTAGATTCAAATGTAAGTACTATTTCCCACACCTATGATGACAACTATATCATGGCTCAAGATCAATCATGAGACTTGGACATAAAACACTACTAACAAACATTAGCCAAAATACATGATTTTAACCATGATGTTCATGTCATTAATATATCAATTGACAGTGAATCAAAACTTGAAGGTCATGTATCTCCCATTAATCTTCCACTTCTCGATACCCCTTGGGTAGTTGAATAAATCTTGCCTCTAAAAATTTTAAAAATCTCAGAACCATCTATACCTTCTATATCATCAACCAATATACCAAATTTCTTTCCTTCCCATGATATTATAAATACCACTAAGGCTATCCACTACACTTATCTGAACTACCATCTAAAACACCACCTAATACACTTGTTACTAATCTAGTTGAATCTAATCAACCTCAACCAAAAATTCCACCTACACCTAAAATTTCCCTTGATGCTAAAGCTACAAATGTATAATAAATATATTATGAATATGATTTCTATGGTACTAAAATAATTTATCTTGAAGTATAAATGGAATACTATGGACCCTTACCCATGCCCCTTAGTGATGAAGCCATACTTGAGTTACTCCATGCTAGAGAACCTAAAATTTCATGGAAACATCATAAAATTGAAAACTTCAAATGAAAAGCTCATCATTTTAATAATTTATTGATAATGTGGACCCTAAAAAAATCATATTTCTTCCCTTCCGAATGCTCCATATAATTTCCAATATGGAAATGTTATGCTCGTTTAAGAAACAACAAAAATAAAATATGATACAACATTATGTCTTAGACCCATCATGGTCTCTAAAGAACTCGTGCTAATAGAGAATGATAAATTTAGCTTCTTTTCCAATAAGTATCATGAAACATTTGATGGGTCATGCAAGGGCATGCTAGGTATTGAACCTAGTATCAATTTACATAACATCATCACTTACCCAAATGTAAAACGTGTCTAACACAAATAATGGAAATTTTCACCTAAAATTTCCACCTTATGCCATAAATAAATTATAATACTTTTGGATGAAAACTTTATTAAACCTTTTGACTATTCTAAATGGGTATTAAACATCATTCCCATTCTTAAAAAAGTCACCATGTTCATTTTTATATGCATAAATTTTGGTAATCTTAACCTCACATGTCCAAAAGATAATTCATCCTTACCTTCAATGATGCCATCATAGATTCAATTATTGGATATGAAATGTTGTCACTTATGGATAATTTTTTATGATATAATAAAATTCACATAACCCCTAAAGACCAACACAAAACAAATTTTTCTATGGAATGGGACACCTATTGCTATGTCAAAATTCCTTTCAGCCTTAAAAATGTCAGAGCCACTTATCAATGTGACATGACTCAAATTTACCATGATCTTATACACAAGATTATGGAAACCTATGTTGATGACCTCATTGGCCAATATAAGAGTCTCACAACACACCTCACTGATCTAGCTATTATTTTTTATTGATTAATAAAATATAAAATTAGACATAACATATACAAGTGTGTCTTTGGCATCACATCTATTCAACGTTTATGGTTCCTAGTCTCTCTTCATGGCATTGATGTCGATCCTTCCAAAATCAATGCTATAGTTAACATGCCCATTCCTCATTCCATTCTTGACATTTAAACTTACCTTAGAAAGCTTAGGGAAATCTAATGACTCATTCTAGAAATGGCTTACCTATCTACTTTGTTAATTCCCTTCTCAAAATGGTAATTCTCTAAAATGAATAGATTCATGCCAAGAATATTTTGATAACATGAAAGAATCTTTTCTTCATCCGCCTACCCTTTGACCACCTTCCAAGGACCATCCTTTAATCTTATACACCTCTTATACCCCCATATAAGTTGGCGTAATGTTTGCCCAATAAAATGATACCAAAAGATAATATGAAATTTACTACATTATTCAAGGCCTCGTTCACTATGAAAAATGATATACTAAATTAGAATGTGATTTCCTTTCTATCTACTTCACAACTAAAAATCTATGTTAGTGTATGCCTACTAAAACACTTATGTCATTATCCACTTCAATCCACTTCATAATTTTTTCTCCAAAGCATTCTTACCTGGGGGTAAAATTAGAAAATAGATGGTCCTCTTGATGGAATTTGACCTTTGAATTATCACACAAGAATCCATCAAATGGAAAGTCATCACCAACCAACTTGCAATGGCACCTATACCAACTACTGGTCACCTTCAAGATAATCTCCCCAATGATATCGTTATTAATATTGATGGTCTTAACCAGGCTATCTCCCTTAAATATTATTTCCATATTTTCACTATTGATTTAGAGGAAAATAATAAATAAGATACCAATATCATTCCCAACACTACTAAATCCAAATTAGTTATCAAATATTTCCCTAAAGTTACCATTGATTTCCATGAAGACACCTAGAACCTTCACTTTGATGGCACCAAATGCCTCTAAGGAGTTGGGGCAAGTTGTATTCTAACAAACCCACATAGTAAGATCATCTTTCTAGAATTTAGGTTAAATTTTTATGCTTCTAATAACATGGTCAAATGTGAAGCTCTCATCCTATATATGAAAGCAACACTTGACTTGGATATCCCATATATACATACTCTAGGTGACTCACAACTTATTTTTTGCCAGGCCAATGGTGATTATCAGTGTAAAAGTGAAAATCTAGTTGTTTATCATTAAATGAAAACCACACTTTCCAAAGAGTATACTTATCTTACCATTAAGCCAATTCCAAGAGATCAAAATTTTATAGTTGATTCTCTTGCTTCTTCAACATCTCTATTTCATCCTCATCAAGTACTTAATGATTCCTAATTTCTTATCCAAACTAGAAAATCACTCTATCATATCCAATAAAATTATTCACTCATTTTTCATATTGAGTTTATCACTATTTGACAAAGCCCATGGTAAAAAACATCATCTAATTACTTGAACATCAAACCTATCCTCCATACACAAATTCTTGAGAAAAGACTAGATTACATAAACAATCCTTTAAATATGTCTTCTGATACAACACCCTTTATTTATATAATGTGAAAGGTATCTTGTTATACTATGTGATGCAAGAAGAGGTTCCTCCTCTCCTCAAATAAGTACATGGGGTATTTATAGTGGTCACTATAGTAGACATGCTACAATATGCAAATGCTTACATATGGGATACTTTTGTCCTACTTTAGATAAAAATGCTATCAATTTTGAAAAAAAGTGTAATCTTTACCAATTTCATGATGATTTAATCCATTCATCACCAGTTAAGATCCAAATCATGTAGTTTCCTTGGCCATTCTCCATGTGGGGATTATATCTCATTGGTAGATTACCTCAGTCACAAGATGGTCATGTTTTTATCATTATTGCTACTAAATATTTTAATAAATGGGTAGAATTCATGCCTCTTATCAATGTCATAAGAACCACTATTTATAAATTTATCCTTAACCAAATCATTTATCACTTTGGAGTTCCCCATACTATCATTTCTGATAATGGTGGAAATTTAAAATATAAGGACGTGAAATAGTTATGTGCTAAATTTAAAATTTCCCACAAATTTTCCACACCTGCCATCCATAATGCAATGGCCAAGATGAATCCAATAAAAAAATTCTTAACAATATCCTACAAAATACCATCCAAAAAACTTGTGTGGATTGGCATCTTCACTTATATCCCATACTTTGGGCCTACCATACTAGCATACATACTACTACTGAGGCAACACCATTCTTGATAGTATATGGTTCTAAATCCATGTTACCATTAGATGTCAAACTCCATTATTTACATATATCTCTTCATGGTATAATTACTGATGAATAATTACATGAAGCTTACATTCACGCCCTAGACATTATTGGCGAACATCATCTAGCCGCTTTTCAACATAAATACAAGGCTTGCATTGGAAAATAACATAATACAAAGCTCAAAGTCCACACTTTTTGTGTTGGTGATCTAGTCCTCAAATTAGACCACACCCATGATAAAGAAGGAAAATATGCCCAAAATGGTGGTTCCCCTATTTAGTGAAAGACATTCTTGGTCCTAGCACTTACCGTCTATAAACTAATGAAGGCCATGTTTTCAAAGAACCCACTAATGTGTAATTTTGATTAAATATTTTGCTTAAATATTTACCTTATTTTCATATTTCTATACATTATCCTACTATCATTTCTATCAAGACTTCTCCAATGATCTCACCCTCTACCACCTATACCTTATACACAAACCTTAGTTCTTTTCTTTGGTCCTTTGGTTTCTTTAATTCATGAGTTACATTTTAATACTTTGGATAGGACCTAATTTTCCTCGTGAATACCTTTTTCTTTCATACATCATTTTTTCGTACTTTTTTTCTTTAAATCACAAGTTTGTTATTTTCCAAAGAATTATATACCCACTTGGGTTTTTATTTTGTGATTTTTAGTGTAAGACCATAGATAGGACCAGGCTCTCCTTAAATATACCATTTTTCACACCATTTTACACCCACTTAGGTTATTATTTTAGGAGTTGCAATGTAAGACCAAGGTTATGACTAGGATCTCCTCACAAATACCACTTTTGCCTTTTTGCACCCACTTGGGTTTCTATTTTATGAGTTGTAGTGTAAGACCATGGATAGGACTAGGCTTTCCTCATAAAATCTACATATTATTTCAAACATTTTTACCAAATTGAGTGATTTTTTTCTAGAATGTTCAAAATTGGTTACAAATTTATGATTCCATATTCTCAACCTTGATTTTTATTTCTTTTGTGGATAAAACATACACAACAAACTATGTTATCATATTTCCCTACACTTACATACATTCTTATTATAAATAATCTTATTTACCTATCATTGTATCCCTTTTCATATTTCCATATTTTTTTGATTTGAAGTAATTCAAATTATTTCATGTTTATCCCCCCTTTATTTCCTTTCATTCCACTTTGGATAGAACAAGTTTGAATTCAAGATAGCACTTTTATTTCACATGAATAAACAAGACTCTTAGACATCGTTCTCTCTAAAGTCATCTTTCTTAGAAACCAAGTCCAAAGTTTTTAAATGTTAGTCATTTTTATTATCCATGTTTGGTTATTTGAATTCATATGGAGGAGGAATAGAAAAATACATCAAATTTTAAAATCCAAATGATTTAAAACAAAAATAAATGATAAAAAGGAAATTTATTAATAAAAAATTACACATCACACAAAAGACATGATTTATAGCACATCTTCTCTCTCCAATTTACGCTTAAACTCCACAATTGGACTCATGATAGAGCTAAGGTCCATTGGGGTGTATTAGGCCAATAGATTGGGATATGAGAGTTCAAAATAATCTATAGTGCTACCTAATTTCTCATACAAGTATCGAATCTTCACAGTAGGCTGATGGCTCTATAAAGGGTCCTAAAGAATGGGGAATACATTATGGTAAGGTAGGTCCATTTTACTTTTCATGTATATATCCTTCATGGGATGATATTCATACTTCATATAATGACCCAATATTTATGTGGTTATGAGAAGTTCTTCAGAGTCCTTAATGTTGAAAATCCTCTTGTTTTGATAAACCTAATTCTAAGTGTCTTGACTTCAACAAGGAGTTTTTCTACTTTGATTTTTCCTTCAGTTCCCCTACCACCCATTTTCATTCCCCCCTTGATAGGAAAGTTTGATTCTAAATATATTTCCCCACTTCTATATTCTCTTTTTTTCACATCTTAAAACATACTAGCACTACTTTGTTTTGGTTTTATCTATCTTTAGAACAAAACAATATGCTGAGTGACTATGGATTATTCTTCTTTACACCATTGATTTACATTTATATAATTACCTTGGTTTCATTTGAAATTTTTTCATTACCATTTTTTTGGACAACTGTGTCCATTTTTATATTTCATTATTTTTTTGGAAACTACATCCGTTTCTATTTTTTGTACCTTTCCATTGTTGAGTGAGTTTGGATTGTTGTTTCTCACTCATCAATGTTATTTCCCCTCTCATGTACCTTTTCTATTGATGATTGAGTAAGGATTGTTACTACTGAATCATAAATGTTTTTGTACCATTTCTTGCCCATATTTGTTTAATTAAGGATTATTACTGCTTTCACATTGATGTTAGAATTTCATTTTTCTTGTATCCTTAGTTTGATTTGATTTGTTACCTTTCTTACTTAAAGTATACTTGTTTGAGTTTCTAGGTCATTTAGTAGCCTTGGATTTTTGGGTATCTAATTTACTCTAAATTTTTTATCTTGGTTACTTGGTCCTAACTTAACATTTTTAACCCTAGCTTACCAAATTTACAAATAGATCATGCTTACACATTTTAATTATCTTGTATTTCTTGCATTTGTTTTTTTTGCTCTTAAGTTTTGTATCCTTAGGGTTTGTCCAAAGTAATTTCTGTGCCCTCCATGATCATAAATAAAAACACAATAGACAACCTCTAGAAATAAAGGTAAGTCAAGGTACACATGCATTACTTATTTATTTTAGTTATTTCCTTTCATCCATTTACTTTCAATTGTTTTATGCTTTAAGATACTACAATTTACTTAGCTCAACATTATGTGTTATTGTGTTCTTTTCCTGAAGCACCATCCCATGTTATACCTATGTTACACATGATGAGATTCAAGTGGGGCATATTTATACACACAATATTTTTAAACTTTATCAATTATTGATGCTTTCTCTCTTCAAAGATCCCATCTGAGTCTCAATCTCTCTAAGGGCATGCCTTAAAGGGTGTTATTTAAGTAGTTTTTTATTTTCTTTAAATTAAATGTGACTTAATAAAACTTGGAATAAAATAGGGTTTATGTGGATACTTGTGGATTAGAATACATTACACACCACTTGAATCTAGTGATAGTGAGAACTCCTTTTTGGCTGGGAAGGCTAACTTGCACACAGTGATACTTGACAAAAATAGATTAATAAAAGATATGGGTGGACTAATTGATCAAAGATTAGTTCTAAGAAGTGGTACACTTCATTAGATGGATGTTAGTCCATTGTTTATATAATTAAATAAATAATAAATTATAATAGATAAATGATGTGATAATAAAGATAATTCAGATTTTATTCCTTGATTAATTCAATGATGTAAATAAAGTATTCTTCCTAATAAGCAAAAGAAAAATCTACATCATCTTGAATAATAGATAATGATTCTTCATAGACTTCACAATAGGGTGAATAGATGATGGCATAGAAGGGTAACTCAAAGTCTATATCACTCTGATCCGTAAATAAAGATTGAGAGACTATAGGGAGATCAATGTTGTTGGTCATGTCATGAACTAAACTAGGTAGAGTCATCTACAAAGAGAAGGTCATGTTCAAAAAAAAGTAATCAACAAAGGGATTGAAAATAGAGGATAATGATAAGGTATTAGGTCTTATGTATTAAACATAGCCTATCAATTCTGATCTTGATAGGATTAGTATCGATTTAGAATGAATCAGCGTCAATTTTTTCCTATGTCTAAGTTCAATAAAATAGAGAGCATAAACAAGACAAATTTGTTAATAGGTTGATAAAAGGATACAAGGGTGATAATATTATTTTAATGGTAAAATAATTGGATAAATGAAATACTGATTAAAAGTTTAATGATAAAAATGAAATATAGTACTTACCTTTGATCAGCTTGTGAGTAGAATGGATTTCTTCCACAAGTGTAGATAGAAGTTTGGGTTACACAAAGGATATGGTTGAATGCAATGAGAATCCAACAAATTTTTGGTATGAATGTCATCAAAATCTCCAAGAATTCAAACAAGGATCTGAGGCTCCCAATTTTTTGATCAAGAGTGCAAAGGTAGGTTACATATTTATAGATCAATGTCGATCTAAAGAATTAGTGTTGATTACAGGAGTATCATCATTGATTCACTCAAAATGGAGCCTTTATTCTAACTATATATGAGAATAGCTTGAGAATGGGTGGAGTTGTTACAAATGACTCCATATGGGGATAAATTGGTTATACAAGTAGATTCTTATGTTATAAATGGTTTTAGGAGGTTAGGAATGGTAAAGGGGTAAAATTAAAGGTTATTTACTAGGATAATAAATGATAAGTAATATAAACCTTAGGATAGGGTTTATTTAGGGGATTTAAATAAATATGAACTATGAAAACTAATTACTCATCCGTATGGGTATGAAATTATAGTGTCTACATTTGTCTCTTTTTGTAGATCGGTATAGAATACATGATGTGAGATAAAACTATGAAGGGTACACTACCCCAAGTTTATGTGAGGAGGTATCCCCCATAAAATTGAGAATTGATGAAGGATAAGGAATGAGTGATGGGTTTGAAAAATGGATGGGATAGATAAATAACATATGGGATCTAATAAACACATATGCATAACATAAAGCATATACTTTACATGAGCAGGATGGAAGATACTACTAGCAGAGATGCCCCAAGGTAAATCCTATAATGAGATGCCATAACTAAGAATAGGTAGGCTTAATGAAGGTTAAACAAGAGAAAAATTGATAAGGTTGGCTAATCAAATCATCTAGTGTGCTAAACAGTGTGTACAGTACCTATAGATAGTTATTCTGAAGGGAGGATATACTCTAAAGACCCACTAAGGGGAGATGCCCAAAATAGTACACACATTATGTAGGTTATGGGACCATTAAGGGGTTGAAATCCACAAATTTGAAGTGGTATAGGTCAAATAATAAGGTAAATGTGGAAATGAACTAGGAATGGCTATGGAGCAAGGTTGAATGTACATGTGAGTATAAGCAGTGTAAAAAGGGGCCAATAGACATCAATCAAAAATGAATTGATGATGATTTGGATAAATGGCACTGATCCAAAATAGATATACATCGATCTAAAATTGGGTATATAAGAAAGTCTAATGTAGAAAAGGGTTCATTTTCTATCTTGAGAGACCCAAACAACGTTTGAGATCTCAAATGATGAGAGTGATATGAGATGAGATGACAACTAGTGGCAATAGATCACAATGATGATAACACTCCTAGGATGAGGTAGGTTAATTATTTTATTAATTTTTTGAGTTTTTTGAAATTTTTAAGATTTATGAGATTTTTGGGAGGTAGGGTTAGGTTAGATTATGGAGGAATGACACAATAGAATCATTATTGATTCCCTTGTGAATCAGTAATGATTCATAATGAATCAATGTCATTTCACGTAAATATCACCAATCTAGTAGAATGACATCGATCCATAGGGAATTGGTGTTGATTCAAACCAAATGGAAAGGGATGAGGAAATTAGCTAGGTTGTAGGCTAAGTTAGAGGTTTTAGGATAAGTTAAATGTTTTAGGATAAGATAAAGTTTTTAGGCAATTTGTAGGCTTATATGGGATATTGGTGATAGATGCAGGGGCTATTATGATTGTAGGATCAAGTGCCACCATTATTGGAGGGATTATGAGTGTAGTTAAGTGATGATGATTTGGCCCACCTAAAAGTTGTAGGCTTGGGAGGGGTGCATCATTACTGATGCATCCACCAAGACACAATATTATTAATGGCATTGATAGAGTAGTGGGATGTCACTACTAGGAATTTTGGCTGTTAATCGATGAGATGACCATCATCGAGGAGGATATTTATCAGATCTTGTGATTTTTGGTATAGGGAGCACCCATAGTACCCATGGATGACCAAGGACACAAAGAATATTTGAGATTCCTATATGGTGATGATGTAGAAGGGACCAAGTTTATTGTTGGTGGCTTCAATTTTGGGCCTCTTTATAGTGCTGATACAGTAGGGAGAGGCATGTTGATAATGATGATGTTGGCAATCTCATGTTACACATATTAAACTTAGGGGGAGGGATAATTCCATGGAGCTTGATTAGAGTGGTTATGGACATGTTTTAACACTACACCATTTTTACATGGACATCCACCCTACTAACATAGATATATAGTAAACTCTGGGGTTATAGGACCCAAAGATCATATGGACTAGATGTGATAGTTATAATAAAGTGCTAGGTGTATGAGCACATTCAAATAGTGTGGCCTATTGGTACCTCATGGATATAGTGGTATGAGATTGACTAAAACATGACCTTCCTATGGTGGAAGGCCGATCTAGCATACAGTTTCACAAATGGCATTATGAGATATTTAGATTAATATAGGGGTGTTCTGGAGGGGTTGAGGGATATAGATATTATCTAGAGGCCCTATTTATAATTTATTGAGTCATCTAGGGTGGAGGTGGAGCTGATAGGGATATGGAAAGAGTGGTGGGTTATAGGGAGGAGGATAGCTCAATGGGAGTACCTCCATTTTGGTTGAGTATGGTGATAGTTGGGTTTAGTGTAGGACATACCATGGGCCCCACATGTATATAGGTAGGATGAGATAGATCAAGAGCTACCAAGACCAGTGATGGGAGATGTCCTAATAGAGGAGGACTAGGTACCAATAGGGGAGGATGTAGAGGATACAAGGTTCACTCTTGTATATATATAGTTTGGTGAGTAGATTAGTGGGTGGCATGATAGGATAGAGTGGTTCGACCATGCTAGAGAGGAGAGGATGAGGATATGGAGGAGGCAAAGGAGTTTGATTCTAAGGAGATGGGGGAGGAGATAAGTGGGTGATTTGGGAGATAAGGTAGTTAGGGGAGAGGTAGGGGAAGATGAGGAGGAGATAGAGGAGGAGGAGATATATGTATCTAAGATAATGGTAGAGAGGGATATGCTATGGGAGTGGTGTGAATTTTTATAGGGACAACTGACTACAATAGAGGGGGTACTAACTATAGTGTAGGTAGAGTGGGATATAGTGCATACTCAATTGGGTTCTTTATGGGTAGGTTTTGACTCATTGTAGTTGAATCATGACATGGTGGTGGAGGATCAAGATAGATTCATGGTGGAGCTGGAGACCTTAAGGAGGAGGGAGGAGGAGAGGGAGTCCTTAGTACAAGTGATTGGGGAGATAGTAGGGACTAACACAAGGCCAATAGGGATAATGAGCATACATTGATATAGGGAGGTAGCAATGGAGCTAAGATTAGATGAGTGGATTGTTATAGAGAAGCTTCTAGAGACTCCCCACTATGTGACCTATATGGAAATATAGGGTAGGTCCTCTAGGTGCATGAATACAAACTTAGTGAGCATGAGGAGCATCAAGTGGAAGAGAGACAAAGATGGAGACAGGGGTGGAGATATACTAAGTATTCATTTGATCAAATTGGATTTTACTAAGTATATTTATGTATATATATGCACTTGTACTAGTTAGAGAGCCATTGACATGTATACAAACACTTTGATATATATATATATATATATATATATAATGTTTATGTATTATGTGATTATTGATGGATATATGGATTATTATGATTATGGATAGATTATAATGTTTATGGATGCCCTATATTTAGTTGTTTATGGATTATGTTATGGATGTTTACATTGTTTATGGACTAGATGATGCGATGGATTATAGATTTATGGTTATGGATTGTTGTGGATTATGGATGGATTATTATTTTAAAATTATGGATTATGGATTTTTTTTAATTAGATTATGGGATTTTACATGTGATGGTTTTAATGTTATGGATTAGATTAGATTACTTATGATTATGAATTATTATGTGATGTAATTAGATGGATTGAATTATGAAATGTTTTATGGATCTTGCTTATATTATTGATTGTTCATGGATTATGGATATGAATGTGATGGATTTAATGTTTAAAATACTTATGATTAAAATGGATATGATTATGATTATGATTTAATTATATTATGGATTTGTTTATAGATTTATAGATGGCAATTTTATCATTTTATTATGAATTTGTAGATTTTATACAATGTGTTTATGGATTTAAAATTTAAAATTTGTATTTTTGATTATGGACTATAAATCATGATTAATGGTTATGGATTATATATTATGGCTTAATGTATTAAGGATTAATGGATTAAGGATTATTAGATAAATGGATTACGGATTAATGGATTATGGATTATAATATGCTAATTGTTTATAGATTTGTGAATTATTGGACTTGGACATTTTTAAAATATGGATGGAAGTTTTACAAAAAAACTTATTTCTCATTATTGGCTCATACCATGACCCAAGAAAAACCATTTAAAAG
Source organism: Torreya grandis (assembly GCA_037957365.1). Lineage (NCBI taxonomy): Eukaryota > Viridiplantae > Streptophyta > Pinopsida > Cupressales > Taxaceae > Torreya > Torreya grandis. Next base: position 1,367,649 of record JARHVA010000181.1, on the reverse strand, counting down.
TGATGCACATGCATCCTTAACTCATTGCTAATAAAATTCCTAACAACTTTAGGTCAACTAAGTTCAGGATCTAATTGATTTGATTTTAGGATGTGATAAAAAATGGGTTCTAAGAATAATATGTTTCCACCTTACATACCCCAAACTAAGGGTTAACCTAGAATCCTTGTGTGCTAATCCATGTAGACTGATCAATGCAAGAATTCCACTAAATTAAATAACATTGATCGATGCGAGAAGATTTATAGGGATACTTATGAATGATAGCCATCCTTTGAGGGAGTGGTCTATAATTTAAGATATACTTTTTGAAATAGCTATCCTTCGAAAGAGTAGTCTGTGCTTTTGATCTTTTGTATATCTTTACAAATATTTTGGATTTATATAGTTGTCCTTTGAGGGAACAATCTATTACTTTGATTTTATAGATGCTTTGCTTTTGATTTTATCACAATGTTACTTTTGTTTTATGGATTGGCCTTAGGTATCTTAGGATAATTTCCCAAAGCTTTGATATACAAGATAAAACACTTATTCTTAAAAGGAATTAGTGATAAGGAGGGATTTTAGGGAATAATTATTTGGAGCTCCTTCTAATAATAGGTGAAGCTTATCCAATTAGAGCATGCTATGAATAGAGATGGAGTATTCTTATTTAAGGTTAATAATAGACAATACTGCTAGATAACCACATGTCACTATATATCATTATTTATTATTAGAGTAATAGGGATTCAACACCTAGAAACTAAACTAGGCCAGCCGAAGTGATTAAGATTGATTATAAGTAGAAAGGATGTAGATGCAAGGCATTAAGAGGTTCTTGCTCTAATTTTCCATCAAGAGAGGCTAAGTGATATGCCCTAGATCTATATTTATGGGTGATGATATATGGTCTGAGCCAATTTGGAGCAAATTTCCCCTTTTTCTTTTTTCAATATTAGTTACATGATGAATTTATTTTAAGACAAGATAACTAAAGTTAAATTCATGTTGTTTTAAATCTTTATTATAGGCACATTTAATTTGTTCATGATATACATGTAGATGATCAAGGGTAATAGAGCAATGCTCATCTAAGAGTTCAAGATGGGCTAATATTTCCTAATGAAAGTCATCTTCAGAAATGATATCCTTTATGGAGATGCAAAGGGATGGAATCTAAACTTTGAGAGGAAGTACATCTTCAATACCATAGACTAGGGAGAGTGGGTAGCACCTGTAGGGGTTCAAATACTACTCTGATAAGCCCATAAGGTATAGGTAACATACAAGTGCCAATTCTTGCCTACTTCATTGATGACTTTGGTTATGATTTTGACTAGAGTCTTATTAGATGCCTCAGCCTAACCATTAGCTTGGGAAAGTAAGGCGAGAAGAAACTAAGCTTAATGTTGAAATAATCATAGATTTATTGAACCATTTTATTCTTAAAATATTTTTCATTATCTGTGATGATATTATGAGGGATGCCAAAGTGATAAATGATATGTTGATTAATAAATTCAATAATTTTATTTGTTGTGGTTGAAATAAGGGGGATAGCCTCCAACCACTTAGTAAAATACTTAGTTGTGTTAATGATAAACCCATGACATTAAGATGATTTAGGATTGATTTGACCTATAAGATCAAGCTCCCATTGAGAGAAAGGCCAAAATTCTTATGCTACCTACAAGGCTTGGCTAAGGACATGGGATAAATTGGTGTGTTGCTAACATTTAAAGTGGGCCAATAATATCCCAACCATAGGATTCATTTAGTGATAGTGTGACCATTAAAGTGTCCTCCACATGATCCATCATGAGCTTCTTAGATAGAGAACATAACTTCATGATTCTGGAGACAACAAAGAATAATGTCATCAAAGCCTCACTTATAAAGGACACTCCCAGTATGGCATAACATATGATACAATTATAAAAGGCTCACTTAACATCTATAGATAGGTTTAAAGGAGTAATCCCCCTAGATAAACAATTAAATATCTATGAATATTAGAGATCTGATGGATTCTCCTCCACACTATGGATGGATGAGAGGTGAGTTTTGGTAAAAGAGGAGTGATTAATCTTATGAATAAGGACAAACAACATAGACTCCTGTGATGAGGATTGGATTGAAGACGCCAAGTAGGCTATGGTATCTACAAAATTAGTTTATCGAGGAGTAGATTGGATAACATAATGATCAAAGGTGGCTAAGAATTGATTGGTTAGTGTCTTATACTTATGAAGAGTATCATTTTTACACTGATATATGCCTTTGACTTGGTTAACCATGAACTGAGAATCACCATAGATATTAAAGGTTTTAATACCCAAGGCTAAGGTGGTTTAGAGACCTATGACTAAAGCCTCATACTTTTCCATGTTATTAGTGCATTCAAAATCAAATTTAAAGGATAGCAGGATAAGTGTCCCCCCAAGAGGATTTAAGATAATTATGGATCCCCAATCATGTTCACATTTAGATACATCAAAGAAAAGAGTCATTTGATATTGTGGATTTGGTTGAGATGTGGGGGCTATAGATTCATTTAGAAATTCATAGTTAATAGGTTAACTATTAGAAAGGGTCACCTCAACAAGATGATCAACAATAATTTGACCTTTGACTAATTTTTCATGGATAAACTCTAGATCAGATTTTTCCAAAAGCATAATCCATTTAGCCATTCACTAATTATGATAAGGTATAGAGTGCATGAATTTTAGGGGATCAATGTTCATAACAATGTAAGTTTTATGATTGATGAGATAATGTCATAGCTTGGTAGTGATGAAGACTAGAGCTAAGCATAGTTTTTCAATATGAGAATAATGTGTCTCATATTCAACAAGCATACAACTGATGTATTTCATTACCTAATCTTTATGCAGGTCATCACAATGGTCTAGCATAGTTTTAAGAGCATGGTCAGTAGCATAACTATATAAGAAGAATGGTTGTCCTTCTTTCAGAGGAGTGAGAACTAGTGGCTAGAGAAGGTAGCTCTTAAGAGCTTAGAAATCCTCTTGACAACTAGAATCCCACTTAAAATGGATATCCTTCCTTAAACGGTGATGCAATGACTGACAATGATCAGATAACTAGGATATAAAATGCTGGATAGATTGTAATTTACCTTGTAAACTATGGAGCTATTTTAGATTAGATGGAGGTGGCACTTCTAAGATGGATTTGATTTTGGTAGGGTCAACTTTTATCCCATGGATGGAGATAATAAATCCTAGGATTTTACCCATCAATAATCCAAACATGCATTTATTAGAGTTTAGACGGATGTGAAATTGGATTAAGTAGTGAAAATAACCTTTAGAATGGAAAGGTGATCTGTTCATAACTTTGATTTACTGAAGAGGTCATCTACATAATCCTCCATAATCTTATGGATAATATCATGGAATTCATGGCTCTTTGATAGGTGGATCTTGCATTCTTTAGGCCAAAAGGCATAACATGATAGTATAAAGTACCCCAAGGAGTAATAAATGAGGTCTGATGTTGGTCATCCAGTGTGATAAGGATCTGATTATATCAAGAAAAACAATCCATTAATGATAAAATTTCATGGTCAGTGGTTAAATCAACTAACTAATAAATATTGGGGAGATGAAAGTTATCCTTTGGATAAGCAAGATTGAGATCTCAAAATTTAATATAAAGGTGAATTCCCCTTGTAGGCTTTGTTACAGTGATGATGTTAGATACCCATTAAGGGTAATTGATAGGTTGGATGAAATTAATGGATAGGAGGCACTATATCTCTTCTTTGACTAAGAGTGCAATGCAAAGATACATTTTCTAGAGATTCTTCTTGATAGGCTTAGAATCAAGAAATGTAATAATATTATGGATGATGATGGCAGGATCAATATCAGGCATATTGCTATAGGACCAAGCAAATGCCTCTTTGTGATCAGCTAGAAATGTAGTGAAGTCATATTACTCTTGGGGATCTAAGGATTTACTAACTTTAATGATGCATGGAATATATAGGGACCCTATGTTAACATTAATGGTGGCTTCATTCAAAAGACTAGAGGTTTCTAATGGGAGGGATTTACGTAGATGGGAGTTCTTGGTGCCTAAATGAGTTAAGATCAACTTATCATCTTGACATTAAAGAAAAAGGATGAAGGGATAATCCTAACCTATCATGTCAGGGGAGGATAGAGGAATAGTTTAGACCTCACCATTGTGTTGATAGATGAGAGTTTCTACTAAAATGGAATTGATTAAAAAAATTTAGGTAAAATGGATATGACATTGTCAGTCCAGGAAGGGGTGTCAGATGGTGAGGATGGTGTATCCTCTTCAAGGATGGGGGAAGAATAAACTTCAGGGAGGATTTGGGATTTTTACTAAAGCTAAGGTCGTGTTTCTTATGGGTTTTTTTAAACTCCCCCAATACAACCTTGTGTAGGCCCTATTCATAATGTCCCATACCAAAACCTTTCCAGGTGCATCATTGTAGGTATGTCTCTTTAAAATAGGGTTTATCAAGAAATGAAAATTTGGATGTAAATAGTTTAGATTGAGTTTGTTAAGAAGGACCCATAGAAGGTTGGTCAATTCCCCCATAAATCATATGGGTGTGAAGGAATGGTGGACTAGAGGGAATAATTTCCCCTAGATTCATATAATAAGCTAGTTTTGTATTAGAACATCTATATTCTTGTGGCATAGGGAGGGTAGTAAGTGTCAATAATTGGTACTCTCAGATTGAAAGATATTGAAAGGTGGAATTGATAGACTCCTTACTTAGTCTTGACACAGGGATGGTTGTGATAGTGGATGCTTCATTGGATGAGTATGGGGTAGCACTTTATAATGGAATGAGGACCTCATTGGGTTGAAAGGTAAGGTTACAGGTTTTGAAGGGATAGGGGTCCACTTGGATGTTGTTAATTTTGCCCTCAAGCTCAAATTTAATGCATCGATGCAATGTTTAGGGGATGTAGTACATAACATGTATCCATGGATGTCTTAGGATAATTTTATACTAAAATTCTCCTTCAATAACATAAGTAATTTTGTTAACCCTTTCTTGATCTACGTCATTATTATTTTCACATCATCGTCATATATGAGATTATCATCATAAAAATTATAATCATATTTAATACATGGATATTAACCATTCATACTTACACCAATTGAATTATCAAACATGGAATAAATACCAATTTTATTAATAATTTCCATTTTATATATTAAACAAGTATTATGTAAAGGAAGATGAATTAAATCAGTAATAACACCACACCATCTAGCATTTCACCTAGTAAAACTGAAGATATCTATTTTTTTATTGGCATAATATGTAAAAATGCAAAGAATGAAAGGATATATGGAAAATTATAGATAAACAATTCAAAAAAACTTATATAAATCATAACTAAAACAATCCACATCAATAAACCCTAGGGGTAAAGAGAGCATGAAACTTTAACATTGGACGATCACAAATATTTATTCACCAAAATATTATAAATATATTGAAAATGTGAATGGGCATAAGAATGTATAGGGTTAAATTAAAATTCAATGAGCACAACCAAGATATAAAAATTATATTTGAAAGGTGAAATTAGACCCTAGGAGTTGAAAGAATAAGGATATATTTAAAAATGAAGGGTTCACCAAAATTATTTACTAATAGTGATATAAAGTTTGAATATAAATATCAAATGGTAAAACAAAGTGAAAAAATGGGCTAAAAAAAATTTAAAAAGATACAATAAACTATAAATCACTACTGTGCCTAAAATTGAGAATTAAAAGCTTGCATAATAGATAATTGAAGGACCAAATGAAAGGGATCGGTAAAAGGAGATAAGTGATTGGAATAGAAAAACATGGGTTCTATATTTAAATTTTTAGGTTCAAAAAATGATTCTCAAACTAATCAAAATGAAACAATATAAAATTATTTCAATCTAGAAGATACTATAATTTTGGGTTGCATCCACATATCATACACTCTCATAATCAGGGCTCAATGTAGTTCTAGTGTATCTTGAATGATCCCAACCCAAATGAGAGAAATTAATTCACATCCTCATCTAGATAATTATATGAAACCATATGCTTCACTATGACCTTAAATTGGTACAAGTATATCATCACAATACCTAGATTGATGATGGGGGAAGAAAGAATCAATGTGTAGGAATCATGATATATATATATATATATATATATATATATATATATATATATATATATATATATAAAATAGAATACTCAATGTACAACTCAATAAGTAAATTATTGGGTGGAATTGATTTATATGAGATCTAAAATGGCCTAGGGTACATTTTTATATAGGATCCTAAAATATAAATTCATTTATATTAAAACCATGAAAAGTGGTGAGAACTAACAATCAAGACTTGGGAAATCATTTCAAGGTAAAAATAACCATAAAAGTTAAGTGACTAAAATTATGGACCCACAATGATAGTCATGTTAGAATTGTAGACCCATGATTATGGGTAGGTTATATAAAGGGATCAAAATAAATATAAATCTAACCTAAGGATGACTCAAGGGAACTTGATGTAGATAACTAAAAAATTTAATGTTTTTATTAGTAATTGCATGATGTAAGGGTATAAAAGACACAACATGGGTGGAAAGTGTTTGAAAAGAGCCAAATGTACAAAATTAGGTCAAGAACACAAAAACATGAAAAATATGTAGTGACAATACATATTGTAGCAAAATTAGGTGTCACCAATCCTAATATTCCCATATATCTTCGATGAACATTCTATATTTAAGACTATAAATGCATACCCATGTTCTCTCTCATTAAATTTCCCTGTCTGTACAAGCCTTTATTAGGTAGTTCAAATTGTACATTATTTATTATCAAAACATTCAAAATTGATTGAGAATGGTTTTATAAAAAAACAAAAATTATATAAGCTTCCATATATAGTAAAAAAATCCCATTTAATTATCACCAACACATTGTTATTACGTTCTAGAAAATCCACAAAATGCAACATAAAAATAAGTGTAGTGGGTTCTCTATTAACACACATGAAACACAACCATGGAAATTTCATTCCCATTTCTTTATAAAAATAAAAAAATTTATAATATTAAAAAAAAGGAACATATTTGGATGTCCATTTCTTCATAGTTATCATTTTTGGAAGTCAAACTAACTCACAAAGACCACCAATGAGACAAATAGCTTTAACAAAATAACCTTGAAGTTTTTATAAAAGGGAAAATTAAATAGGCCACTTATAATGCCAAAACAATATCATACATCATAGTATAAATATAAAACATCTATAATCAACTATTCCCACATTCTTCACATTGATGTCCATTGGATCATCATCATTGTATTTAGGAGGAAAATAGACTAGGAGAAAGAAGGTCGGTTCAAGAGGAAGTTACAACATCATCCTCTCTTCTATAAAAAATTTCTCAATGTTGATATATCTCCTCTCGTACCACTTGGACATATAATTAAATGTCTACATGATCATCATGTAGTTTAAAGGTACTAACATTGTTTGAAATCATGTTTTCATAACTGAGAGACTAGGAAACATCAAATACATTCTTTCAACTAATTTATTGGATTGACCCTAGAATCATTAACTTTATATTATTTAAAATATCAATGATTTTAACATCATCTTTGGAAGACCACAACATGCCATGAATCCATAACCTCATGTATGAATTCTTGATTTCATAGTCCACATAATTTTCAAGTTTTTCACCAAGATATCTACCAATTACCTATCCTTGCCTTCTTCTTTTTTATTCTTTTAATAGTTTAATTTTTAAAAATAGGGTCTTCATATTTTCAATTCTTCTCTTCCTTGAAAAATATGCCATTTATAACACCAATTCATTGGTTAACTTATAAAATAGGAAAAAAGGATTCAACAAGTATAATTTTTTTTTGTAAAAAATGTAAAAATATCAAATATCAAATGTAGAATGCATAACAAGCCACCATAGATAAGATGATGGGTTTGGGAATAAATATATAGGATATGGAGATCCAAATTCATTCCCCAAGAATCATGCTCAAAATATCAAAAAAGTAGAGGATATTTGATTTCCTTTTCCATAACATAAATAAAAATATCAAACTTGAAATCCTTGCCAAATAACATACATATATCACACAAAAACATGTTTTTATCCACATCACTTTTTCTCAAAACTTATTAGGAAGAGCGTAAGAGTTAGCAAAATTAACCATACCTTAGTGAACGTGTGGTGAATGCAAATCAACTCCTTACATATCCTTAATCATCCCCAACTTCTCCACCTCTCTCCATAAATTTTAAAATGTTTTTTTCCATGCAAGTTATTTTATTATACAAATTAAAGTGCCACTCAATCATTATAAATAGAGGAGGTGATAACTTGGATTGCATCATTATTAATGTGTTGTTTATCTATGCGATGCATTCCATTGATTTGACATTAATCAAGGTACAAAGGGTAATGAAAATATGGAAATAGGAAAATATTTTTATAGTTGGAAGAAATTGTATATTAAACTTGGGTTTGGAAAAGGGATAAAAAGAAACCAACTTGCTACATATGGGATTCACTATAACTATAAAGTCACTATCCAAATTATTGGATTGTGTGAGCTAAAATCCAAATTGACAACACTTAGGATAGAAAGTGGTAAAGAGATTAATATACTAAGAAATATGAGAAAAAATAATATTAGGCTACATCTAGTATTATATAATATATTACTAAAAGAAAATATTGAAATGAAATGCATTTTGTAAAGGAAATATTGTGATTTTTAAATGAAATTTTGTCATTTCTAAAGTAAAACATTGTTATTTATAAATGAAATATGTTGCTAAAAATTTATATAAACTATCCTAACAATATATAAACATATAAAAAAGTCACACTACAATCAAGGAGCCCTAATATAAAAATTCTAAATTATGTGAAATTGATACCAATATGATATCAAGTGTGTTTAGTAAAGAAATAAATTGTGAAGGATTCAAGATCTGAAATAGATGACATGTAGTTCCTTGGAATGCCCTTTTTGGTTCAATGTTTAGAATAACCCAAAGAGTGGTAGAGAAGAATAGGGGGAATAATGACTACAAATCAAATTAGTATCACCATTGGTGTCATAAAATGGAAAAAATAACATATGAATTGGTTAATAAATATGCTTAACATAAAAATGCAATGATCACAACATAGGATAAAGAAACAACGCAATGAATTATTGAGAAATAAATTAAATTTATATAAATGAGTTGATAAATGAATAAAAAGTAGAAATGGACGTTATATGAACATATATATGAGCAAGTGCTTGGTGTGATATTTACAAAAGAGTTATTTATATCAATTGGGAATCCTTAGGGTTTGCCAAAAATATAAAAAATGGAAAAGTGTGTCCATGTCCTAGGTTTATGGGAAATGATAGGTTAGGTGATATCTTTTCCAAAAAAGATATGTCATGGCCACAAAGCGGTGGAATGAAAGTATAGTAGATGGTTTTCTCTCTCTAGGATCATTCCTAGTCATAATTTTCGTTTAGGGGTACATTATGTAGTAGAGGGAGTTGAACTATAATTAAAAAATATATTTAAGAAACAATAAATGAGCATTGCATATTCCCACAAGGTATGATAAGGAAATGTTATGAAGTACCTAAAGACCATACAACATGCTAAGAACACATGAATCATACCTACACTTGTATATGAAAAATGATGACAAATGAAATCTTGACTCATGATTCAAAAAATTTAAATCCATGAAGCTACTCCAACATATAACAAATAAGGCTCATGATCATAAGTGATCTAAGATTACATTGAACAAAGCATTAATGCTCGTGTTATCTGATTTAGGGATGTGGGAAATTTGAAAGTCCTCAAAGTGAGAAAGAAATTAATGGGCATCCTAAAATAGAGGTATAAAATTGATATTATGGACATTAAAACCTTAGAGAGTTTGGAAACAACCAATATGAAATTAGATGACAACTACACATAACACACACCCAACCACAAACATCAATTAAGGATCCAAAAATGACATGATACTTGACTACATTATTAGTCTATTTGGTTATAAATAAACAAAACACACCAATATCATCACCCTTAAAGTCATCAATATTATAATAAACATCCATTGATATTGGGTTTCCTCAAGTGCCACGATTGATATGAATCATAACATAGTGATGAAATATGTTGAAGGTCAAGGATGTGGGAGGTAGATGATGAGGGACTATCTCAACATTGGAGATAACATTAAATAAATACAATTAGAGATCGATAATGGGGAAAATTCAAAATAAAAAAGATAAAATATATGCAAAAGAGTGGGGCTTAAAAATTTCACAAGGGGTGGAGGAAAACATGAATAACTGATGTCGGTTGAGGAAGGCGAGACAAGACCCAAAGGATTGAAAACCATCATGCAATGATATGAAAGATTAGAAACAAAGTGGGGGTAAGTATAACATTGTGAAATGCTAAATTTAATAAAATAGAGAGACTAAGAATGCAAGGAATAAAAAAAACCAATCCCATAGAACATACCTTGAAGGGGAACATGTCAGAGAAAGGCTAAGGAACCCAAAAGACTTATACATAGAAGATATCCCAAAAGGGATGGAATATTGATCTGATGAGATTTTAGGGTAGCTAAGGGATAAAGGAAATCATTATGTAAAACAAAAAAATATATTTTACTAAGTCTGACTTGAACCTAAATTGAGTATCCCTAGGCATTGACACATAAAATGGTGTAGGGGCCTCTACTGACAAACCAATGGTCAACTTAGGTGGACTTAAAAAAGGATGAGTGAACTTATGGGGGAGTTATAAAACTAAAATAGAGTTATAAAATGTTGTGTAGATAGAGACCTAAAGGGTGTAATGGCTAGAAAGAGGACTAGCACACATCTAAAGGTAAAATTGATTCCACCATTATGTCCAAAATGGGCCAAACTCCTTTGATAGGAAAATTTAAGGTTATTTTATGAATAATAGAGGTAAAGTGACTAGGGTCCCATTTATAGACACAAATTTGGTATCAAACATTTTAAAACCCTAGTTTTGATGTATCCTTGACATTAATGCATTGTGCATACATATTTGGCTCTTGCTTACATTCCCTCATATTTGCATATCTATCTATGGACTTAGCCTTCTCAATATAAAAAATAATCAAGGTATCCATAATTTATTCTAAAATGTTATAATATCTTACTCATACTATTTTCATATCCCAAATAACTATTTCATCCTTCATGGATAGTGATGACAATAATAGGATGTGACCTCTTACTAGTAGAATTTGCCTTCATTGGAAGTGTTTGCATGCTCTCTAACAACTATCTTTAAAACTAAAATATTTATTATCCTAAACATGTTTTCTATGTCGGTTATATGGGAAATTACCGAAAGAGTCATCTATATATAAAAATTATGTCTAAGGTCTAATCATTTGGTAATTATATTGAGAAGCACTTGCACACTAAGAAATACATCGTCAGATCCTTGAGACACTACAATAAAGCATCAATTATGTAAACCATCAAAGGACCAATCCATACAACCATGTTTATACACTAATACAAAGGTTAAAGTGTATTTTTCAAGTTTTTAAGGCCACATTATTACATTTGATGCTAGAGGAACATTATTGATCACACATTCACGTAGATGGGAGAAATACATGCAGTTTGAGCCCTATTAAAAGTATTATAATGTATTTAATGCTAAATCATTTAGTTGAGTGTGGTTGGGGTTGTCTATCTCACATTTTACCCCCTATTTTCCAAGTTAAATAGGTATCACAAGTGGATTTAGGGTTTTAAGGGAAAGGAAGATAAATTAGAAACTATGCAAAGGACTGCGATCATAACACTCATAAAAAATCTTCCTGATAGATAGGTACATATATATGTGGTTGAACCATTATGGCATAATCATTTTAACATTTCTAGTATATAATAGACATATCTAGTTTTTTAATGTGTATAATCCCTATCAGTAGGATCTTAGTACATTTTCATAATCTATCTCCTAAGTTGAGTGATACCAAAGTCATCTTCAAGTCTAACACACAAACAATTAGAAATATATAATAGTATATCATATAAGTGTCCTATCCTCTTTTTCAATTCTATATTTATTAAATTATGTATAATTTGCTAATAAAAATTAGATCTGTGTAGTTTATATTATATATTATACAATCTAAATTTCTATAGTTTTGACATATTTAGATCAATAAATCCAAAATAATCTAAAACATATTGGTGAACAATGAGGACATGAATTCATTTGAAATTGAATATTTGCAAAGTCCCATTATTAATTCAAGTGAATGTCTTTAATAGTGGAGTTATCATGTGTTGGTAGATAATGGATCAATATTGAACACTTGTAGCATCACATTTATATAAACATTGGGTATCAATATGAATTTTATTCAATATTAGGTAATAATATTAGAGGTTTTGATAATATTCCTTAACATGTGATAGAATAAATTAATTTGTATGTGGTAGTGGGCCCTAAGATGTTGTCTACTAAGTTTCAAATAATTCCAAATTATTTTCATTATAACATACTCTTAGGTATACCATGGATTCATGCAATGGAATTAGTACCATATACACTACATTGATGTCTAAATTTTTTACATAAGGGAATTTTACATACATTCCATATAGATATCTAACCTTTCAAGTATTGAAAAATAATACAACCTAGTGATGGATATATCCTCCAATCTAATGTAGTTCATTCATCCATAATACCTTCATCATAGATTATACCAATGGAGATAATACATACACATGAGGTAGAGAGTCTATAATAGTTAATGAAAAGCAACCAACTCCAAATTTATCAAAAAATTAAAATACAATAAAGGAATCACAAAATAGCCCTAAAGCATAGAAAGAGAAGATACCAGATTTTCCTTTGTTGGTAAATTTAGAGGATCCAAAATATATACTAAATTAATATTATTATAAATTTCCAGTAGGGCACCAAAAAACTTGCCATATTTTTTAAAAAACTTTTTAACACACCCTTTTTATTAGTAAGATAAAGGATTATGGTTTTCACTTAGTCCACTTGTTTGAAACATATATGAACCTAACCAATCTTGGATCCTCAAATGTCATTCATAATATTATTATAAAATTCCTATCAAGATTTTATTAATCCCCTTTTTTACCCAAGGGGACTATTTGTTGGCAAGAGACCATCCTTGGCCTTACCTAAGCTAGTCATATCTAGCTATAGACATTATTCATGTAATCAATTCAATTTTTAAACTCTATTCCATTAAAATATATATTTCATAATGGACCTATCTATATAAAAACTAACAATATTTTGTAGTAGATAAAAAAATAGATTAAAAATCCCATACCGCATAAATTTATTTAAATCCATTTCCATTACCTTAGATTACCTTAGTCCTATAGGTGACATTCAAGTTTTATTCTAAGTTAAGATAACATTTGATGATCCCCAACCTCTAACCAATATATATTTTCAATAGAGCTTAATGAGATAATTAATCAGGTAAGGTAGGATGACTAAAATCAATAGACATTAAATAAAATATACTTCACACATCAAACCACATTATGATTAATTATTTTCAAGGTAGACCTTATTATTTTCTTGCATTTCAATAAGGGACATGTTTTGGAACAATTTACAAATTAACATTTATCTCATAGCTAATTAAATATAATGAACTAGATTCACTATACCATTACATAGAATACGTAATTACCATAATGAAAATATATTAACAAGGTTACTAGATAGAATTACCATAACTAATGTCCACACTCTCAATCACTATATGGATGAGAAAAACAAACTTCCCAATAATAAATAACATCCATACAAAAGAATATGCCAACATAAGCATACATATTTTATTGCAATATATCAAAGCTGTTGGTTTTTACTATAATGAAACTTATTCCACAACATTAGAGGTGTTTCAAATCAATCCAAAAGTTACATTGATAGTTTTATAACATTAACCTTAACTTCAGTGCCTTAACTAAATAAAAACTCATTAAAAAATTAGTAGAGTAATATTATATTATAAATATGGTGAGAACATCCAAGGGGAAGTTTTATGCTTATGCACAATCAACAAGGACTCTTTTATAATGAATCAACACCTGCATTAGAGTATTGAATAAATGCAAGTCAGCATGATGTTGTCAATGTTGATCCCATTAAGGTAAGTAACTAATGAATTAAGTTCTATATTAAGAACAATAGATTCTAGTAATTTACACAAATAAAGAGGTATTAGAACAAACTCTTACCAATGATTTAATCCCTTATGTTGAATATAATTCAAGATGTTTTTATTTTTAGACAATATTAAAACTATCCATACATTGGCCTATATAAGCCACACTCATATCATTTCTTCCAAGAGTATCAATCAACTCATATTGAGTTCTTGACCCAATCACTTTTAAAAGTCTTAATAGTTCATCACACTAGTATACAAACATATATTATTTCAAAAATTAATTAATACAAGTAATAAAGTGATAGGATGTCATTATACCTTTCATTTAACCAATCAATGGATTGGTGTCATTTTCTACCAGGGCCAATGTCCAAGGCTATATGCAATGATATGTTGGATATTTGAGTTAATAGATTGTTGTTTGGGGTGGGTGTTTACTCTAATGTTGATGGTTAAATCCTAAGGGTAGAAAACAAGATTCTAATCCTATGTTGTAGAAAAGGTAAATCTATAAAGTTTTGCTAACTAAATATCCCATAAAACATTCATTTTTAAAAGGATTCTTTGGTTCTCACCATCAACATCCAGAACTTAAACATCTGGCACCTCACTCGACTTGCCTGACTGGGTAGGATAATGTTGTATTTCATAATGTGAGAATTTCAATTTCCTATTGTCACTTAGATTGCTTCCTGACATATTCTAAATATGGATGAGTTTATTTAGTCAAAAAACTTTCATGTTAACTTTAATCTTATGAGAATTTAAAGACACACTTTGCATAAAGGAAACTCACTTGCATTGAACTAAAATAAACATTGCATTTAATGAAAGCACACTTGCATTAAAAGAAACACACTTTGCATTAAAAGGGAAAACACACTTTGCATTGAAAGGTAAATCAGACTTTGCGTTAAAATGGAAATCATACTTGTAAAATGAAATATACCTGTATCAAAAGAAATACACTTTTAAACTATAAACTAGAAATACCAATTGTCCTAATATTTTAAGAGAAGTGGTCCCTTGATCCTTCAAAATAGGATCAAATTTAACTCAGTAGTGGAATAAAATGTTGTACTTTATTAATAATTCATTATAAAAAAGAACGTATACAAATGCTACAACTTTTGCTACAAAATTACACTTGAATGTTTCCTTATTTTCTCTACTCTTCATAACCCTAGAATGAGAAGGAGACATATACTTAAAGTGCATATCAATGACCATTATCAAAATACTAGATATGGTGACTTAAATAGAAAAATTTGCTTATTCTAAATAGAAGATCTAGGAATCAGATCCCATGATTATATGAGGCATTAGAACTAATTCAAATAACAATAGAATGAGTATAACTAACATATATCTAAAGAGATTATGTCCATATTTACAAAATCGAAATACATTTATATCTAGATCATTTTAGACTATTACTATGAATAGTAATTTCATAATGTCTAAAGAGGGAAAAATCTATATATGTACAATATATATCTTTAGAGTTGTTATATTAATCTACAGAGTATAACTTATCATCTTTAGAGTATGACTAGGCATGTTTGGAGCATGCTTGGATAGGTCTTAGGAGCTTTTTTATAACGTCTTCCGATCTACTTAGCAAATCTTTAGAGCATCAACAGAACATCTTCATAGCTTGATGGAGCATCTTCATAACTACTTATGCAAATATTTATAGCTCGACTAAGGATCTTCATAGCTCACTATGTTCTATGCCAAGTCTTCAAAAATATTACCAAAAAGGTGTTGCCAAAACTATTGATGACTTCTCAAAATAATCCTATCTTAGAGATGTATCTTTTTATGCAAAATTACACTCATTTCATCCAATTTATACATAAATAACAAGATAGAGAATCAATAATTTATCACATACAAATAAAAGACAATTACACTCATTTCCTACTTAGATGAGACCTTAATTATTAAATGTAATGCAATATATAACCAAGAGGCAAAACTTATGGGTAGTTTATATGATATATAATAAGCTATATATAGAATATTCATCATTTTCCCCCCACACTTTTCCTTTTTGCAAGTCCTATGATAAACTAGAGGAGAACCATTCTTTAATCCAGAAGTCCTAATCCCAATTGCTGGTTAAGATCATAAATTTGAAAATGATGTCCCCAATCATAATGATTTCTAGGTAAAAACCCTAAATCTCTTACCATAGTGTGTAACCAAGCTTGAAATTCTACTTCTATCTAGTTATGCCAATTTTGCCAAGGAGACATGGGACAAAGAAGTATTGGCCTAAATATCATACCAATTCAACATCTCACCCTTATTATTCTAGTAATCGAGTGATAATTTGAGTAAGTGTCCTAGCTTTCCAGAGACTCCAACTGATGGTAGTGGGAGTCATGACTTCCCTACATTTCAATGCAATAGTCAAAGTCTCCCATCTAGCCACACTTATTATGATAGATTTGGAGGAATGTTGGTTGATAAAAGCACAGAAGGCTACTACATTTTCTCTTAAAAAATTAATGATACTTGTCTTTCATGAACATGTGATACAAAGGCTAGAAGGCAACAAGAAGTTTACAAGCTTCTGGAAATTGGGGTCTTATACATAAGCCTGTAGTATTCTACAGTTTTAGGAATTGATTATGTGATTTATCTCAAGTAGTTTGATTTCTCATAGTGGAAAGAAAAGCATGTAATTGTATTTCTACCAAAAATACGTTAACCAAAAGTCCAAACTGGTGTCCTAATAACATGTTACAAAGATAAAACTCATAAATTTGATATTGTCTTTTTGTAGTGCTTTTAAGAAATATATACATGAACATGTGTTCATCTTCAATTAGAGGAAACCAAGAGAAATAAATTGCATTTACCACTTATAAAACTATTCATTGAAGAAATAAAACATACATAAAATAAGGTTTTCTTCAAGATAATAATTTCTTAATAATTTCATAAACAATTTGATTATAAGTTTGATCCTATTGTAATTGTTGCTGAGACTCTGCTTGATTCTAGCATTCTCTGCTTCTAACTTCTAAATATTATTCTAATTTTTTTTCAAAATTTAAATAATCTCATGAAGGGGTAGAGGAAAAGGATAAATATCTCTTGTGGTTTCTTCATTTTGTACAACTATCTCCCTTGTTTCCATTTGCATAGTCTGTATGGTAGCTTGCAACTTAGCATTTTGAGTTATCAGCTCCAGTATGCGAATGTTTCATTGACCAAGTAGTGCATCCTTACTATCAATAAAGTGTTGTAGATGATCACTTTGATAATTATTACTAGAAATAGAGTGTTGTATATTATCAATTTGAGCATCTTTAATTACAAGGGAATTTTGTAAAGTGTTCATGAGATTGTGAGAACAATTGATTATGAATTCTAGATTGTTTAGCATTAACTACTACTATAATCACTTCCTATGCTCAACCTGGGAAAAATAATATTCACATCACTTTTCTAAACTATAAATTTTTGGTCCTTACCTTGCAAGGTCAATCTAATAAAATCTATCTCTATTTGTTGTTGTATAATACTTTATTCATGTCATGATAGGGTCATAACATGCTACAAATCTTTGTCTTTATGAAAATGTTGAGGAGAAGACAAAGCATCTTCCATGGGTGGCGATGTACCCTTGTCAACTATGGATGGTAAGGGTATTTTTTATTCAAGTGTAATCTCGTATGTAGGGGTTTGTGTTTCTTTAACTATTTTATCAACATCTATAACTTCTATGGGAGAAGTAAAGCTTAAACTACCCAAAATTTTAGTTGCTTGTACCTCACCTTCTTCTTCCTCTTGGAGAATCAACTCATGAATTCACCAATATTTGATAGATGGGGTAGATTTTTTGATGAAAACCTCATTTTCCTTTTTAACTTCCTTCACAAAATCTTTGAAGCTACAAGCATTGAAGATGGATCTTCCTCTATTATTATTATCATGGGAGGAGAAATAGGACGTTGTAGTTTCTTAGAATGAATTCATGAGTGAATTTTAAAGAAATAAAGACCAAGATTTCTTACCCTTTGATTTTTTTAGGAAATGGTGTTGAAAAATGAGATGAATTAAACTATGATGTTTAATTAACCCAGTTCCCCTTTTTAATTTTTGAGCTACATGATAGATAGCATAGTGAAGATAAGAAGGTCGGTTTACCTAGAACTCAAGTTTGGTAGCTCCTTTCTTCAGATGAATGAGAAGTTTAATAGTATCACCACCAACCATAGTGAACTATCCATCATAATTGAGGTATTTCATGATCCAATATGCTACATTATGCCATGGATGTGAAATACTATCCTGAGTGATCCCTCTAGCAATGCCTTATGGAGTCTTGGATAACTTAGGATGGGGTTCATTACCATAAACGAACATTTAAATCATATCAACAAAATTTAATTTGTTATTAAAAACCATGCCTTCTTTAAGAATCCCTAAAATTTTATTGATAACAAAGGAATCAATAGGAATATGTTCTCCCTAGACTATAGAATGATCTTCATCAATTTTTACTAAAAACTCTTGAATAATGTTCTCTTGAAAACCCTAGAATTTCTTCAAGAAATTGAGCCATCCCACTATTTCAAAAACAACCCTAATAGATTCATCTTATTAAATAAGTTCTACTAACTATAGTTCACTTCTCTTTTTACCCCCCATCTTCGTAGCTATCCATAGTATTCTCAAAAACTTGCTTGGACAATGTAAAATTAAGTTCAAAATCATATAGAGTACTAAGTAGGGCAAGTTGGGACATGATGCAGTAATGAATAAAAACAAATGGATAAAAAGGGTGGCACATGTATAATTGATAATAAGTACCATGAAATTATAGAAGAGATGATGACCAATCACTTTGGAACAAGCAAAGTTTTAATGAGGAAGTACTTTCGGGGTCAACGTCAGCTATGTGATGTGATAGATCATACTTGGTAGCAATTGAAATGATATTTATAATTATTTATACATTAAGACTTATCTTTTGAAAATGTCTTTGGAATAGCCCCATATCAAGTCTTAAAATTATAAAATAGTACCAACTTCAGTCACATCCAAGTGGCATCAAAATAAATTATCCATATTTAGAAGTATTATCCACCTAATGGTCATACATGCAGAACATAACATAGAAAATGTCTAACCTATTGGGAATGAAGTTAAATTTTAATTCTAATATAAGGATCCATGATTATCTCTTAAATTTTCCATGTGTCCTACAAGGATAAATAATTTTGAGAAGATAAGTTAGCTAACAAGACAATAGTTCATATTTATTGCAAAAGTTTCATCTGAAAAGTGCCATTCCTAGTTTTCACTTATTATTATTATTATTTATACTTATTTTTTATTTATTTATTTTGAATTTTTTAAGGGAGGAGAACCGCCATTTGTTGGTTTTCAGCACTCCCCCTTATTGGATGTCTACAAAAAAGATCATTCGACCTTAGTGGGAGAACTAGGTTATTCCATAAGGTCAAATTGGTATTGATTATATTTAATGAATTATTCCCTACTAAGAGGTATCTTATACACTTTAAGTTTGTGACCATTGACTAAAAGTATATTTTGGTCACCATAAATTGGTTGAAGTTGGATAGATCCATTGTTGTTGATAGTTTTGATCAAGTATGGCCCCAACCATCTTGTCCTAAGATTGCCTTTAAAATTATAGAATTTAGAATCAAATAAAAGTGCCCAATCACCTTCTTGAAAATATTTTTATTTGATATGAGAATCATGCCACTATTTTCATTGCTTTTGGATCATGCTGGTTTGAGTGAGTGCATCCATTATTAGTTCATCTAGCCCATTCAGTTGCATGATTCTTTCCTTCTGTGCTTCATCAAGATTAACTCCCATATCAACTATTGTATTTAGTGTCTATAGTTCAAACTCTATTAAAAACAAAGGTTTATTTTCAAATATAAGTTCATATGGAGAGAATCTTGTGGTAGTCTTCCATGTTGTATTGTATACCCAAACTACTTTAGGTAATCTAGCTACCCAATCTTTACTACTATTGTTTACTATTTTGGTTAGAATGTTTTCAAGTTCTGAGTTGGTGACCTCCACTTTTCCATTAGCTTGGGGGTGATATCATGATATTTATGGTTGATTTGGTAAAATTATGTAAAAGCCTTGATCATGTTAGACATGAATGGAGGCCCTTTATTAGAAACAATAAATATAGGAGCTCCAAATTTCAACATGATCATATGATATAAGAAATCAACAACCAATTCCTCTTGAGCAAAGGTGAGTACTTGCACTTCAGCCCACTTAGTAACATAATCAGTACATACTAATAAATATTCTTTTTCTTAAGATGGTGGGTTGATTGGTCCAATAAAATCCAAACCCCATTTCTCAAATGGTTATAAAACTATTTGAGAATGAAGAGGTATTCTAAGGATAGAGTAGGCTTACCCATCCTTTGGCAAGGATCACATTGCCATACAAACCTTTTTACAGTCTTATAAAGAGATGGCCAATAATAAAATGCACTAATAATCTTATGAATGATCCTTTTAGATAAATAATGTCCTCCTCTTGGTTCACTATGGCATGCTCTTATGATGTCAAATACTTCATCTTCTCTAACAAACCTATGAAGTACATTGTCAAGTCCAATTTTAAATAATATGCCTTTAAACCATTTGAAATGAGAATTAGTTCTAATTAAATGTTTTTTTTATTTATAAGTAAAGGAATGAGTAAAATTCCCTGTTACCAAGAAATTTGCTATGTCTATAAACTATGGGGAGTATGTAGATACAAAAAATAGTTGTTCATCTATAAAAGAATCCTCCACATGTTCATCTTCACCTGTAATGATCAATCTAGACAAAAAGTCAAACAAGATTATACTTTCTAGATTTGTCTATAATGGTAATGTCAAATTCTTGCAATAATATTAGATTGATTTATTCATTAAGTACTTAATAACTGAATGATCTATATAAATAAATACTTGATAACTAGTAATGTCATGTTTAAACTTATTTATGGCACAAAAAATAACAAGAAATTCTTTTTTTGTGATAGTGTAGTTTTTCTCTGTGGGAGTAATATTCTTATTGATATAATAGATGGCATACATTTTACCTTCCTCATCTCTTTGTCTTAGAACTTCCCTTAGTGCATTATTGGAAGCATTAGTATAAATATGAAAAGGTTATTCCCAATTAGGTCCATTCAAAACTAGAGCATCCATAAGTTTTTTTTTTAATGTTTCAAAAGATTTTTAACACTTATCATTCCATACAAATTAACTATCTTTTATTAGTAAGGAAAACATAGGTGTAGCTATTTTGATAAAGTCTTCAATAAATTTTTTGTAATATCTTGCATGATCAAGAAAACTTTGGACATTTGTTTGTATATAAGGAATGGGGAGACTATAAACTACCTCAATATTCTTGGGATCCACTTTTATTATTTTAGAAGAGATATGATGTCCTAAGACTATCCCTTCATCATCCATTATTACACACTTCTCATGACTCAAGGATACTTGGTGTTATTCACATCTAGTGAGCACTTTATCTAAATTACTTAAGTTTTCATCAAATGTGTTTTCATGGATAGTGAATTCATCCATGTATACTTCCACACAATCATTTGTAAGATCAAAAAATATGGCTAACATTGTTCTCTGAAAGGTATCATGTGCATTGCACAATCCAAAAGGAAGGACTGTATAAGCAAATGTTCCCTAGGTTCAAGTAAATGTAGTTTTATCTTGATCTTTAGGAGCTATTCTGATTTGATTGTATCCATTGAACCCATCTAATAAATAAAAGTACTAATTTCCTTCCAAGTTATCCAAAACTTGATTAATAAAAGACAAAGGAAAGTAATCTCTCATAGTGGCTTTATTCAATTCTTTGTGATCTACACAGACTCTCTATTTTTCCATTATTATTAAATACAATTACAAGAGGTAAAACCCATTGAATATCGAATATGGGGTAAATGAAACCAACTTCCAATAGTTTTTTATCTCTATCTTTATGATTTCTTTCAAGAATGAGTTAATTCTCTATTGTGGTTGTCTAACTGGTTTAATAACTTAGGTGTAAATGTGATGGGTACAGACATTGGGATGTGTTCCTTTCATATCACTATAATCCAAAGCAAAGGCTTTTATGTGTTGTACCAATAAATTAAATATTTTACTTTCTTGCTGGTTAATTAACCAACTATTGATATTCAATAATTTATTAGGATGGATTGCAATTCGTTTACTACCTAGAATGATGGAATTTACCTGCTTGTATTCACTCATCAAAACATTAATGGGCATGGATGTGGTAGTAGCATGTGAAATGTATCCACATCTTTATAAAAGGTTTCACTTTTGGAGACCAGATTGGTTAGTGGACAATGAAAAGCATTAAAAAATGAATTCTTCCCCTCTTGAGCCCAATCAACTATGGTTTGTTGGATATCTTAAAGACCAAATAACATATTTGGGGGACTTATGACATTTTCTTGGTTCTCAGTAGTGAAGATAAATTATTCCCTTTCATGATTTTCATCTTGAGAACTAAGTTATTATTTGCAACTAAGCTATCAATCTTCAGAGCTAAGCTACTTAGAAAGTTAGGCTATTAGACTTCAAAGCTAGGTTGTCTTGGTCTAAATATTTTGTTATCTATTCCTCAAATTCTTGGACATGTTATTTTATAGTAACATGACCAAAGAAGACACACTATTTTGATTTTATTTAGATTGATCCACCCATATCTATTCATAAATATCCATTAAAGGTCTAGTAGGTGAATAAAGGGAGATTTGTTTGACATGTATTCCATAAAAATGGTCATATTACTAGATCTACAATCAATTCATGTTACAACTGTATCTAAACAAGGTCTTCCAAGAATCATTGGATACCCTAATTTATTTGGTTTAGGTTGAAGGATCATGAAATCTATAGGGTATTTCTAGGATTCTATGGTGACTAGAACATTTTATATGGTTCCTACAAGCATAGAAATGGATTGATCTGCCATTTACAAAATTATAGTCATAGGCTAAAGTCATGTAAGGGATAAATATTCTACTATTTTGAAATTCATTATGTTGATGGTATCACCTAGATCTATAAGCACATTTGATATGGGCTTATTCCTAATTGTCATAGTCATCACGAGACTGCTATGGTCTTTGTATTTGGGAACAAGTATGTTTCATTCTATTAAATCAATAATTTTACTAGTTACCTAAATTATTTTAGGATATTGTTTCTTTCTTCCTGGTGATTTGATGCATAATCCTTTAATTATTTGATTCAATTTAGGAATATCCTTAATATCTCTTAACAATGGAATTTATATCTTCATCTTTCATAATCCTTGCATCAATTTAGAATCCTCCCTAGGTTTTTCTTTCTTAAGTCTATCAGGAAATGGAACAATAGGGGGATATTGAATTGTGGTTGGTGTGATTAGAGTTGTGGTGGCTTATTCCTTATATTCATTTGGTTCTTGGACTACAAGTGACTTAGGAGTATTTTAATCATTGGAAATTTTAGTTATGGTAATGGTTAAATATTCTACTACATTTCTTAACCTAAGCTAAACATTATTACACTCAATTAAACCAATTATAACACTAATTTATTGGCCAAATCCATAAATAGGAGTATTTTGCCTATTCTTAGGATTTTCCACTAGTTGGGTAGATAACTATGGTTGGTTAACCAATTGATCAATTGGTGGTGGCTAATGTTGTGAAGGCATCAAAGCCTACTGTGGAGGAAAATTTTTATGTGTTTGATTATGAGACCATTTTTTTATTTGGCCATTGAGGTGGTGATTATTATATCCAATGAGGTTATTGGTTTTATTGTTGTGTTTAGGGGTGTGAAGGATTTTGAGGCATCCCTCACATCTATGGCATCCATTCCTGAGTACTCTATGGTTGTTGTTGTCATGGTGGTCCCCACATTTTTTGTGTGACTTGTCCAACCCATGGTGTCATACATGGAATGAGGGAAAATCTTGGACCAAATTGATTTTGAGGATGGAAGTATTGGTTTCCTTATCTTTGGATAAATTTCACTTCCTCAGCTACATGTATTACTTTTTTTACTTGGTTTCTCATGGTAGGAAGATGATTTTAGTTCTTGGTCTCATGGTCTAGGTCAAAAATATCACATATCTCTATTTTATCTAAAGGATAATATTTTACCACATGTTTAATCCTACATTTCAGATAATATATTGATAATTTTTTAGCATTGGTGGTATTGGCCTTTACTTTAAGACCATCTAATGTGGTTGTTAATTATACTAGAAATATATTTTTAAATTAGCAAATTCTTCCATTAATTGGCCAAATTTAGGTGATTTTCCTAACCATGATTTCTTTATTCTAGGTCTTGTCCTAGAATAGTTAGTACATAATATTAAAATTTGATGAAAGGTTAACTTGTCAATTTCACCCTTTCTTATTAGGTTCAAAGCATCACATGCATTATCATCTAGGAATTTAATAAATACTATCTTGATGACCTCCTTTGTGAGTTGGTAACCATTCTATTTATGGGCAAATATAAACCTATCAAAGCAATTTTCTAAGGTTTCATCTTCATTTTGTTTTATATTAAAAAAGTCTTTTTTAATTCTCTGACTCTATAATAATCATGATATTTATCAATAAATGTAGTTTAAATTTCTTCTCAAGTACTTATAGAATTACCCTCAAGGCCCATAAACCATCTCATGGCTACATCCTTAAGTGTATATGGGAATAACTTCAACTTTTGATTGTCAGTGACATACTCATATGTTTGGCAGTGAACTTGAAATTCAAAGAAGAATTGATATGGATCCTCTAAGGATTTACCTTTAAAAGTAGGTAAAATAGATGGTGAGATATTTTTCATGGAGGTTTTATCATCAAGACCCAAGCTGGTTAGATATAAAAAAGTTATGTCCTACTGAGGTTACCTATCAGATTTTTTTACATGTGCATGACCATCTCCCATATTTTCTACCCAAATTTTGTTATCAATCCAATTCAAGTTCTCTTATTGGGTTCTCAATCTATGGTCTACTAGATTAGGAGGAGAATCTTTATTGATGATTAGATCTTATTATTGTAGAGCTTGTGGATCAAATCCAAATGTTTCAGAAAGGGGATCCTCAGGATCAATTCTTCTTATGGGAGAAGATGATTTGAATAGAATTATTTTTGTAGGATTTATTTGTGAAGATGAACCTTTTTCAAGAGAGGAATTAGAAAAAGTTTGTAGATGAATTTTAATTACCTTTATTTCACTTCTTGATCTTTACAACAAGGATAGAATCCTCTCTTATTCTAGTTTTATTTAGGAGTATTTAGAGATAAACTATCCTTGAGAATCTCTTAGGTAGTTCATAAATCCAAGTCCTTGAATTTTTTTTGTATTTTTGGGTATATGAATGTTTTTGAATTTCCCCTGTATAACTCTAATGTAGGATCTCACAAACACTTAATAATTATTGATTAAGAGTCCCTATAAATGATTCCAAAAATGATAGGTTGTCGTTATACCTTTCATTTAACCAATCAATGGATTGGTGTCATTTTCTACTAAGGCCAATGTCCAAGATTATATGCAATGAGATGTTGGCTATTTGAATCAATAGTTTATTGTGTAGGGGGTATATACTTTGCTGTTGATGTCTAAATCCTAAGGTCAACAAAAATAATTCAAATCTTATGTTGCATAAAAGGTAAATCTAGAAAGTTTTGCCAACTGAATATCCCCAATGGCATTTGTTGTTAAAAAATTTCTTCGGTTCACACCATCAACATCTATAACTTAACCATCTAGCATAAGACACTATAGTATACTCATTCAACTTTCCCGACTGAGTAAAATAGTGTTGTATTTTAGAATGTGATAATGTTGATTGCCTATTGTCAACCTAGACTGCTTCCTAAAAGATTTTGAATATAGATATGAATTTACTTAGTCAACAAACTTTATTATTAACTTTACTCTTATGAGAATTGAAATACACACTTTGCATAAAGTAAAATCACTTGCATTGAACTAAAAAAAAATTGAATTTATTGAAATCACACTTGCATTAAAAGAAACACACTTTGCATTAAAAATAAAATCACACTTTACATTGAAATGGAAATCACACTTTGTGTTAAAAGGGAAATCACACTTGCAGTAAAATGAAATATGCCTATATCAAAAGAAATACACTTTAAAACTATAAACTATAAATACCAATTGTCCTATTATTTGGAGAGAAGTAGACCCTTGATCCTTCCTCAGAATAGGGTCAACTTTAACTCAGTAGTAGAATATAATGTTGTACTTTATTAATAATTCATTATCAAAAGGAACATATATAGATGTTATGAATTCTGTTGAAAAAATACACTTGAATGTTTCTTGATTTTCTCTACTCTCTATTACCCTAGAATGAGAAGGAGACATGTACTTAAATCACATCTCAATGACCATTCTCAAAATACAAAATCTAGTGATCAAAAGCACAAAATCCACTTATTCTAAATAGAATATCTATGAATCAAATCCCATGCTTATAAGAGGCATTGGAACTGATTCAACTAACAATAGGCTGAGTATAACTAACATATATCTGAAGAGATTATGTTTAGATTTAAAAAATAGAAATATATTTATATCCAAATCATTTTAGATTATTAATATGAATAATAATGTCTAAAATAATATATCTAAGGAGGTAAAATCTATATATGTATAGTAGATAACTTTGGAGTTGCTATGTTAATCTATAGAGTACATCTAGGCATCTTCAGAGCATGACTAAGAGTCTTTAGAGCATGGCTAGATAAATCTTCAAAGCTTTATTAGAATATATTCAGAGATTTATTCAAACTTTTTCAAATTTGGGTAGAATATCTTTGAAGCTTCAATAGAACATCTTTGTAGCTTGATAAAGCATCTTTGGAGCTGCGTATGCAGATCTTTAGAGCTCGACTAAGGATCTTCATAGCTCACTATGTTTTATGTTGACTCTTCAAAACTATTACCAAAAAGGTGTTGCCAAAACTATTGATGACTTGACTTCTCAAAATAATCCCACCATAGAGATGTATCTTTGTATGCAAAATTATACTCAATTTATCCAAGTTAGATAAAAATAACAAGATAGATAATCAACAATGTATCATGTACAAACAAAAGATAATTGCACTCATTTCCTACTTAGATGAGACCTTAAATATTGAATGTAATATAATATATAACCAAGAGGCAATACTTCTGGATAGTTTATATGAGAGATAATGAACTATATAGAATTTTCATCATAAAGCCTTGAAACAACCCAACTTAACTCATTATGCAAAGTTCACATATATCTATAGTCACCGAATGGATTAAAAAATATAACTAAAAATTACAAGATACAAGATCACCCTATGTCTTAATAAAAATCACTATATAATAATTAAGGTGTTCAAATAATCAAGGGATTTCCTTAAAATATCTACTCAAGGGTTATAAATCTATAGCTTATTCCATCATGTAAGGAAGTACATCTAATCTAGTTTTTTATAGTTGACTAAATAACATAATATAATAAGTAATTCATCCCATGATGCGCAAAAATATGATTATTTAAAAGATTCAATTATAACACATATAAAAATATGCATGTCAAAGGGTCTACACAACCTTACTCTGCATGCAATACGCACTAAGATTCATCTCACTTAAAGAATCATGGTAGATAATCACGTGATCCCATGATTAACACATGTAAGGTTTACTAGATACACCATACACCATATCTACTCTTACCAATGATATAATTTTTAGAATAACTTAGTGTAATAGATAGTCTTAATTCTCTCTTCTATCAAAATACATTTTTGTAAGACTTATTTGTACAAACAAGGAGTAAATTTAGCTTTCAAACACCACTATATAACAAATGACAAACCCCTCATAAATGTGTATACATCAAGATCACCTCATGACTTAATAGATCCTATATAGTATGGTATCATCCATCAAAATTCATATGAAAATAATGTATTATAATGGCTAATAAACCATCAAATCAAAATATAAATAATTATATAATGCATAAAAACACAATTATACCTAATTTCTTTAGCTGTCAAAATAACACACTAAATAAGAGATTCTTCTCACATTCTTGAAGACATGACCACTCAATTTGTTGTAGTCATACTTTAAATAATCAAACCAATAATTCATACAGAGCTATCTATATTGCTACAACCATATGTAAACCAAAAATCCTAAAGTATTTGACAAACATGTAGCAATCATTACTTTTTAAGCATTTTGTCAAATAATTTCTAGCCAAAGATCTTTGAGTCATTTTGACAACCATGTAGCAATAAATACCTTTTAAACATTTACCAAAAAATTTCAAACCAAATATCCTTAAGCCATTTTAATAAACAAATAATAATTAGTTTATTTTAAGCATTTTGTTAAACAATTTCCTGTAAAACATCTATGAGGCATTTTGACAAACATATAGCAATCAATGAATTTTAAGCATTTTACCAAATAATTTATACCCAAACATCCTTAAGGTATTTTAACAAATAATTATTAATTTATTTATTTTAAGCATTTTGTTAAATAATTTCTAGCGAAACATCTATGAGGCATTTTGACAAACATATAACAATCAATGCCTTTTAAGCATTTTACCAAACAATTTCCATCCAAACATCCTTAAGGTATTTTAATAAATAATTCGTAATCACTTTTCCTAAATTAGTTTGTCAAACAATTTCCATCCAAACATATATGAGGCATTTTGACAAACATATAGCAATAAATGCTTTTAAAGCATTTTACCAAATAATTTCCAACCAAACATCCTTAAGGTATGAATCCAAAAGAATGTTTAGATGTACAAGGTCCATTAATACTAAAGAAAATAAAACCAATAAAATCTTAGCATATTATTCAACTCAATAGCCTATTAAGGAAAAACATGTTATAGCCAACCCAAGGGTCTAGCAGATTTATTGTAATAACTAAATTAACTAGTATATACCTTAATATATTGAGCTCTAAATATCCTGCATCAACTAGAAAGGGAAAAAATAAAGAATAAGGCATAGAGGCATCTAGCTATAATGGATCATATTGCAAAATATTACAAAATTGTGTAGATGAGAATAAAAGAAGATCATTAATAGCATAATCCCTTAAAATTTATCAATATTTCAAAATAGGAGCAACAAAATATTTTCAATGATATTGAATATAAATAGTTATGGCTAAATTTAAAACACATTTATATATCATTATGAGGAGTCAAAAGGTAGTTTTTTAAGAAAACTCCTATAAAATAACATAATAATGCATGGCAGTTCATATTATAGACCAGATAGTAGAAGAAACCCTAATATAATCAAGCTAACCCTAGCCATGATATTGACTCTCATAACCCACAAATCTTTCTCCTTAAATAATATTAATGGTTATGTGAAGTAATGCCTCCAGCCACTGGTTGATCACAGGTATATAAAAATTAATATGAACAACTAAATAATATTTATTTATCAATTGCATTGATATAATTTGATCAAACACTCAACTCATATCCCAAATAATGTGCGACATTATAAGCCAAAGGGCATTTAATAAAGAAGACCAATATTCCAGCTAACCCTACTTAAGTGTGGGACCTCATATGCATACCTGGGTATGCATATGAGAGCCTATACCAAATTGGGTATACCACCCAAAATAAACCACACTAGATATAGAACATAACGAATAGAATCTTAACAAATTGGAAAGGAACTCACCTATGAAAAGGAAAAACCAGATTTTGTTTGCTTCCTTCTACTATACTTGCCAAGGAATGACCAGTTGTGCCTTTTTATTCATGGATGATTCCAAACTAATGCCCCAATCTCTTTTAATTTTTAATCTAGAAAATGTCATATTTAACTCTCCAACCCCTATTTAGCATCATTCCTCTTTGTTTTATTTGTAGGCCTAAATTGCCACAAATCAAAAATATGGGGACTCCTTGTTCTACCCAAGGAGAATGTACAAGGATTTTTCATAGAGTGCTCTCCAAAACACCTCTTTTCTCTTCCCAAAAATAATTCACCTTTAATAAAAATATCACAAACTCCAAACCCTGATCACTCTATTTTTAGTTTCTAGTGTCAAATATATTTTAATCACTCTACTTGCTACTAGGGTAATTATTTTACCTTATTAATTCTAATACTCTTTGTTTATTTAAGTCTTTTGAATTATTATTCACTCACATTTGGGTGAGATAGTTAAATTATCCAATTTCTAACCATGGCCAAGTCCTTATTTACCATGTATAATAAGACCATACCAAAAGTAATATGCACTACATTGGTAATAAGGCAGCATGTGCAAGGAGGTGATATGATAATAGAGGGAATAATTGGCCCTCAGGATAATGATGGCCTCTTGATAAAAATTTATAGATTAATAATGCTTTGAATCAATATCACAAATAAAATAATGTAATCACAACATATCTAACCAAGACAAGTTAAAGTATTAATATGGATAAATGACTCCTTAGAACAAGTACTCTATTATTATATATAATAAATGTTTTTAATATTTAACAAAAACCATGAACACTAAACATAATTATCTTGTCAAATCAATAAGATAATTCCAATTCTCAAGGATGTTCAAGAACCCTAGCCTATCCCATGATCCCAAGTCCAACTCATTTAATAAGAACATGGTCCTTGCAAATTTAGCATGCACAATCAGCTATGATTTATTGACTACCACCTAGAAAGACAATGTGACTTGAACCACTAGCACAAATAATTAATGATTTAGGACATATGAATCATATCAATGGATCATTCCTTGATTACATAGAAACTAAACACTATTAGTTACGTTTTATGGTGTTGATCATCGGCGGGTGCCCTTATTCTAAAAATAAGAAGAATGGGATGTAACATCCTATCCCCTTGAAAAAAAATCATCATAATACATTAGTCAACATATTATTGATAAAAAAAACAAAAATAAAAATTTTAAATTATTTCCTCATAATATTCCAACTATACTATTGATTAGGCAGTACTTTTAGAACTTGAATTTTCAAAATTTGTATGCATCATTTTGATTCGACTCCCTGTCAATGGAAACAATAAATATTTCACTTAACAAGCTTACTTAAAGTTTATTCAACCCCAAATCTTACCCTTTTCCCATAAAATAATTGACTAAATTTTTTATGTTTATTTATTTACCATAACTACTCATGATTATAAAGTGTTTCTCTTACTATGAGCATCAAATGTACACATGATATTGTTAAAAAATCCAAAAAGTGGCTTGGGATATTTTCATCACCCATCCCTCAGGTGACTTGACCTAGTGATCTCCCAAAAAAAGTATATATTTCTCAATGCATCATGCAATAATTCCATAAATAGCAATCACACCATTTCTAGTATCACACTATTTAGGCATCAATTGCTCATAATAATGTAAAAATAGTACATGTCAACAAAAAAATGTTATTTGAGGTTACAATAACACAACATTTCAAATTTAAAATATAAAAATATACTTCCATAAGAAATGAGTACAACTAATTACTATGGTTTCCTCTAAGGTATAATGAAATGCTCATTTAGGATGAAACCACTACTACTTCTACTAATTAATAAAATTATGTATACTTACACAAAAATGATAGATATTTCATAATTATAGTATTATCAACCATTTTTGAATGTTTCTATACTAAAAAATACTAAATAATGTATAACTTAACACATGAAGCAATAAATGTAGCCACCAACTTAAATATGTATAATAAATACTTTTTTGTTTCAGCTTCAACTACCTTTACAATATTATAAAATGGTGTTTATTTTCATAAATGTAGTAGCATCACTACTAAATCAACTCAGTACTACTAAATACCACAACAATAAAATCAACCACTATTGATTACTATGACATTGCCATCAGTCACTATTGAATGGCTCAATCAATTGATGTATAAAATGTTTATTAGTTAATTAACCAATTAGGTCTCAAGTAACTATGAGTATGCAACTATTTTAGTTTTGATAAGGTGTTACATAAGAAAGAGTCATCGCCTATACATTTCCTCCAACCTCATCTCCTCACTAGGAGTGATTCTTCCCTTCTCAAAGGGTCAAATATAGATATTAGAATAGTGTGTTGTACAATCACTATCATCTGTAGTAGTCATATAGACCATAAAATGCATCTTCTGTCTACTATGACAATACACACATACATGTGAACTAGAAGGTGATATAAAATATAAGAGCCAAATGTATTTTTATCATATGCAATACTCAAGATAATCATAAAGGAAAGAATAATAATAATAATGTATTTATTGATTATATTATTACAATCAGGACCCTGGACATATATATAAAGAAGTATCTCCTATTATCAAGGAGGTAACCAATCCATTAAAACTCTCAAACATACAACCTCTCTAGTCTATTTACATGAGTTGGTTGAACAACCCAATCTCACATAAATATATGAGTTGTTACATAAAAACTCATTTACACTATTATTAACCATATATTATTCTAAATAATATAATCACTCGCCTATGATATATTATATTATCTTTAAATATATAATTATACATATTATTAATTATGGGAGTACTATAAATTCCTAACATTCACCCCCTTAGTGTGAACATTATTAATTACTATAATACACCCCATTAATATTAACGTGGAAAAAAATCACATTATTAAAAGAATAAATCACCTCTTATAAGTGCTACTTAGACTAGGTGCAACTCCATAATTTATCTCTTTACCTTCACGAAGGTGTAGATATGATCCAAATTATGTAAGACTAATCCCTTCCTTTTTGGGTTCCTATGGGACATTCCCTTCCTCCTTGGGTGCCTCAATAATATAATTATACATACTATTAAATATGTGAGTGCTATAAATTCCTAATATAAAGTACATTGGATAGATAATGTATATAATTATAATATTACTTTGGCCAAGGTTTTAATTATAGTAATTAACAAATGATAAGTCTAATCTACACACTCATATTCTATGTTACATACATCAACCTACACATTAACAAATAATGATTAATTATAAAACGCCTCTTACCTTTCATTACTTATTATATTACAATGTGGAGGATGATTCATGAACCAATCATGTAAAATAAAGTAACGATATATAGGAATACATCCCAAAAAATTTAAATAACCATATCATACTTATGAATGTCCTCAAAAAAGGATCTAAGAGCATAATAAATTCAATGTGAAAATCAAAACTGCCACCAAACAACTTATTAAATAAATCCAAACATTTGCCATATATATTTTTTTAATATGTAGGTTTACAGATGTCATGCACTAAGGCAATTTACGATGCCCTAAGTATGCCTTATTGTAATACTTAGTTGTAGTAATCACAATTACACATGAAGTAATGATTTTAATATAGATATTTATTATGATTACATGTTTATTAATACCCAAAAATATTAAATATAAATGATTTCTAGAGGCTATTATGGCTTACTTTAAGAAAACTAGTAAACAAGTTACAAAATTTAAAAGCATACTCCTATCATGAGCATGTGTAACAAAGAAAAGGTACACCCACTTAGGTTTAATATCATCTATAATACAAAATAAACTTATCTTCAATGTGTTAATTCCCAAAATTATACTAGAGCAATTAGGCCCTTATCTATATCAAAGTTTATGTCCTTAGCTAGGTTTTTGTCTCCATGTATTCCTTTGAAAGGTCATGTTCATGTACATAATTTTCTAAATCCTTTATCTTGTCTTTGCTTGGTGAAGGTGTTCTTTCCATTAGAATTTTTAGTCCTTTGTCATGAACATAATGTCTAACAAAAATAGGTCTTCAATACTTTTGTCTCGAATAAAAAGTTCAAAGACTTATTTTCATCAGACATTTTGTCTGCTACAAAAGTTTTGAAAGAATTCCATATCTTGTATTTTTAGTCTTAAGTGTTTTCGGGTCATTCATTTTAGACTTTTTGTCCACAGAAAAAAGTTTGAAGGGCACTTGACCTTTAGGCATTCTGCCTGCAAAAAAGGCTTGAAGGAATTGTAGGTTCATTTTTCCCTCGTAAAAGCTCTGAAGGCTCATTTCCTTTGGGCATATTGCCTTTACAAAATTACTGAAAGGTACTTTTGAAGGGCCATTTTGCTTTTGAAAAATGTCTGAATGATTATTTTCTTCAAGAATTTTTCCCTTGCAAAATTTCCAAAGGGTAATTTTGAAGGGAAAGTGCCCTTAGCAAAATTCTCAAAGGGAACTTTATGAAGATGAATGACACTTTCAAAAGTTTTGAAGGGCACTTTATGAATGTGGAGGACACTTTCAGAAGTTCTAAAGGGAACTTTATAGAGATCAAAGGACCATTCTAAAATTTTGAAGGGAATTTTTGTAGGGTAGGTTCCCTTAACAAATTTTTTGAAAGGTATATTCAAGTGCCCGAAGGATTATTTTGGAAAATTTATATGGGGTAGAGGTATATTTCATTTAAACACTTTGCTTGAGTGAAAATTATGAAGGAATTGCATTTCTTCATGAGAAGTACTAAAGTCAATTTTTTTGGGGAAATTATTTCAGACAAATTATCCAAAACAATTATCCCAACAAAGGCAAAAAAGCTAAGTGCCAAATTCTTTTAGCAAAAGTGCAAGAGACTATTTTCTTCGATGGAATTATTTCAGATAAAAAGTTTGAAATAATTATTCTGATGAAGGTGAAAAGTTGAAGGCTTGATTCTTATGAGAAAAGTGTGAATTCAAATACTTCAGGGAAATTATCTCAGACATTTTATCCAAAATAATTATCCTGAGAAAATAACCAAAAAAATTGTTGCAAGACAATTGTGCCAAAGAAAATCCCAAAGCATAAATAGAATCTAAAGCAAATAGGAATTCTAAAGACAAAGACCTAGACTAGATCACCATAGAACAAAGTCCCCAAAGAAATATTTTTGAATTACAGGTATGACTGTCTCATGGACATTTTTTGATAGGCATGCATATGTCAACTTTAAGTTGCAAGGACTAGACATTGGGATTCAAATATCCATGATGGTCATGTGAGCATCATTTTTTAGACCCATGAAATAGTCATTTATTTTTAAACAAAGGCAGATCTAATGGATTGCATTTGTGTAGAGCGGGATGATCCGATGGTATGCAATCAAGGTTGAATAGTCAAAGGTACTCAAGAAGCCCATGGGCATGCCAAGTGGCATACCCTCGAGGCCAAGGAAGAAGTAGTATCTAATCATGATCCACCCCTTGGATCATGATTTTATGGAGCACATTTTTTTGCCTAGCTAGATCTGATAGCACATATCCAAGGTTGAAAAGTCATAGATCTTATGAGAAATCACAAGAAAGATAGGTGGTGTAGATACATGCCACAAGGTTATAGCTTGATCATCTCATTTTAGGATATATGGATCACGTATGCTCAAGAGATGAAGATCTAATGGTGTGAGCCAAGACAAACTTTTCAAAGGGATCAAAATTACATGAGGAGATGACAAGTGTCCAGGTTGATGTTAAACTTGTTGGCTTTTCCATGGATGTGGAAATAAGTAAAGGCATAGAAGAATGTCTAACTACCAACTCAAAAGTTAATATTTCCAATCATGATCATGGATCATTTTAGTTTCATGTCATAATTGGATCCAATCCAAAGCCATCATTATAGGTAATGGGCTTTCCCTTTAGCA
Source organism: Torreya grandis (assembly GCA_037957365.1). Lineage (NCBI taxonomy): Eukaryota > Viridiplantae > Streptophyta > Pinopsida > Cupressales > Taxaceae > Torreya > Torreya grandis. Next base: position 1,331,546 of record JARHVA010000181.1, on the reverse strand, counting down.
TTCATAAATAAGATACTCATGTCTAGAAATGTCCATGATTTGAAATTGAGTAACATGAAAGCATTTTCAAATAAGTTGCATATGAGGTAAATTTTTATTTGGTTTTCAAATGATTTTATCCCTCCAGTTGTACAAGTGATCAAGGTATTTTCAAGTAGTTCCACATCAAGACAAAATATATTTGGCTCCTTGAGTGAATATCCTCCTTTTAGGCTCGTGTGAAGGGCATTTCTTTAGCCAAAAGATCAAATGATGTGCTCCAGATGGTTTCAAGTCCTCATCATTATTTGTAGAGGTAGTTGTAATAATGATTTTTCTTAAAAATCGATGAATATCTCAGGCATGAAAAAAGGTATTTTTTAGCTGGGAGCATCTTGATGGGAGTGGAAAAGTTCATTATGCAAATTTTGAAAATTACAGTCCATGGTCCCATATTTGGAAGGGTAAAAAATGTACAAATAGGAGACTTGTCTTCTATTCTAGAGGTTAGTTGGCCATTAGTGTTGGTCTATGTTTTCTTTAGTATAGGATCTTTCAAATTTTGGTATCATTTATATGTGTGTTTTGTCTTTCTTACTAAGGTGGTTGTAGCTATATAGCCATTAGCAAGCTCTGATAGCATCTTTATATGACTCCCCTACCCAACATGGAGCAAATCCACCATGTTTGTCCCCATGGCAACATTCTGAAACATTGGCGTATGTAATATTTTTCTTTCAAGTTAATGAAAATGCATGTGGTTATCTACTATTTTATGTTGATGAAGTGCAGTGATATGTCTTGCAAATGTTGTTGATAGGATATCTTATTCTATGTTCATTACTGGTTGTCATCTTGTGCCTAGTTTTTAATTATAAATCCCTTTCTGTATTATATTTGGAGTATGTTATTGAAAAACTTGTTAGGGCACCCTAATTTTATGGATTCAATATGAAAAATCAAATCCGTTCTTGTAGTTTTATTAGCTTGCATTTCAATTTTTTTACATCTTTGCAATAAATGATGTCATGAATGTTTGAAAGAATCCCTGCTGAGTGAAGGCCTCTATCACACCTCCCTTCCCTTTTTTATAACTATCAACTTATCATACCCTATCTTATCCTACATTTAACACACCCTTTACATACTATAAGTGTTATTTTCCTATAAATTCATAAACATTGTGTATTTAGCAAGCATCTGCATTTTATGCTTTAAATCCTAGCATTACAATCTCTTACTCATCCCCTATGTTGTTTAAGATTCCTTTTAGATGAAGGTTTCAACCACATATTCACATCTATATTTAGTAGCTTGTGTCTATCCTAGAACATTTACTCATTCTATGTGATAACCCTTTTTGGGTGGAGTGAGCAAGTTTGGTTGTGTTCTAGTCAGATCTATGTCTCTTTGTGGTAATAATCACCATGGAGGTTGAATTGTATAATCTCTCCATGTGATCAAGCTACCTCATAGGTCCTCTCACCTTGGTTCAAGAAGAGTTAAAAGTAGTAGGGAGCTAACCATAACCTCTGTAGGTGCCTCCCAGTCATTTTTTCTATTCATTCCATTCTTGATGCCAAACCCTCCCCTGGCTACAAAGACATTATAATAGGTTTCTCATCTTTGTTTGCCATTTTATTCAAGTGTGTAAGGATGAGTGAGATAGGTGTAAAACTAGGAACCAACACTCTTGTGGCACCATTTTTAGGGATAGAAAAGACACTCATGGCACTTGTGTTGATGGGGACTCTTACAGAGAGTTGTAAGTGCTTTGTTTAAAAAGTTATCTGCCTATATTTGCACCCATCGGATCATATTTGGTATGTCAATGTTTCCAACACTCTTATGGCACCATTATTGGGGGATCTTGTAGAGAGATGCTATCATTTTTAAAATTTATCTACCCATTTGCATTGATTTGATTATCTTTAGTGCATTAACATCACCAACACTCTTATGGCACCATTGTCAGGGACTAAATTGAAGTCTAGGTCACTTGTGTTACTGGAGACTCTTGTAGAGAGTTGGAGTTGTAAGTATTAAAAATTTTAAGGTTCTCTACTTGGTTATTTTCTATAGTTAGACTATCTTGGCTGTCAACACTGCATCACTCCATTGGGGAGGTGTTAGAATCTAAGATTTGATAATTTGATATTTGCTATTTGTTGCAAAGAGCTATGGATTCCTCATGTTTTGAGGAGGTTTCCCCTTGCTTCTTAAAAATTTCATTATCTTTGATTTCATATATCATCACTAACTTTATCAAGATATGGTTTTAGTATGTATCACTACAAGTTTTTAAATGGTTATATTATAGAACTTTTCTTCTAGTGGCAACTCTAAAACATCATCTAGTTTCAAAGAAAGAGCAGTGCCCATCTTCAATATCTTTAGCTTTGAGGGTTCTCTTTCTTGTGAAGATGAAATGACTGAGGTCATCATTCAAATATGACTCATCTAAGAAGCTTGTCTTGCCCTTAAGTGTTCATCAAAGAAGGAGACAAGTTTGGAGGCCTATTGAATAACTAAGTGTAATTGCTAGAGAATGCTTGGGATATCAAGATTTTGGTAATCTTGAGTTTCTATTTGATGAAGTTACTATTGATAAATATTATCATAATTCTTTTGATCATAGATTTTTTTATGATTTAGAAACTTATATCCCCTTTTATTATCTAACTCCCTCTCAATCAACTGAATCCCCTCCTATTTTTGATCCTACATATCCACCCCATTCACCCCCTCACATCCCTTTTCCATTTGTTCTTGAACCTACCATTGAATAAATCATGAGGCATGGGAATAAAAATGAGAATGGGCATCCTACTTTTATAATTCTTAGATTTAGACCAATCAATTTTTGATGAGATGGAAGTCTATCCTAATGAGGTACCAAATAAAGTTAGGAAATGCTTTCCAAGATTCCAAGGGAACAATATAGTTAGTGGTGATAGCAGCACTTGAGGTATTTTCATAATATCATTGAAGATTATAAGTTTGATCATGAGGATGTGTGCATTAAATTATTTGTGCACATGCTGGAGGAAGAAATGGTTCAATTCCCTTTCCATGGATGCATTGATTCATGGGAAGGGATGTGTAAGGCTTTTAAAATTTAGTATGGTGATAGAATTGATCCCAAGTTTATTTTAGCTTAATTTTAAAAGATCAAAAATAACCCTAATGAGTGTGTGTGGGAATTTAATATAAGGTTCAACAAGACCATGATGTAGTTGCTTGAAAAAATTAGGCCTAGTAAGACATTGTGTTTGATCAAATATTGTGATGCATTTGACAAGAGGGCTAAATATTACTTGAGGGACAAGGCTTCCATGAACCTACGATTAAAATATAGTATGGCCATCCAAACTAAGAATAACATAAAGGTTATGGGTATGCCCTTAAACAAGTAGGCTGATGAAAAGTTGATTGATATAGAAGAGACATAGTTTAAGATAGCCAAGCTTGAGGAAAGTGTTAAGACTTTGGCCTCCACTTCCAAAGATATGTCCTACAAGCTATCTAGAACTAAGAAAGGGCTGCCTCATAGGCTCACACATGATGATAGAAGTTAGAATAGAGGGGATATAAAGGAAGTGCCTAATTTGTTGCATGCCAAGGTAAATGTTGTAAATTTTGATGTTGAAATTGATTGGTGTGACAAGTGATTCCTTCCACATCCCCTATGTGATACTGCTAAGCCAAGTGGTGAAGATGCACATGATCTTGAGTCTATGTTTGATGGTGATGATGAGATTATGATGTTCAATTATCAAGACTCCTAATGTAAGTTTTTTGCCTCCATAGAAATGATGAATGCTAATATTGTAGATCAATTTAGGAGTGTAGTCAATATTGTATGTACCCCAACATATGAGTTTGCTTGTGATGATAGTATATCATAAGTAAATGAGTTACCAAATCATGATGCAATTGAATATCTAGAGTGTGGTTTAACAGAAGTGTTGGATGTGGATGTAGAGTTGGGTGACTCCATTGGGAATGTGGACATTATTAAGCAACCAATTGTTTTTGATGTTAGGTTTGACAATGAAGGTGATGTTTGGAGAATGTCATTTGATGAAGATGGGGTTATTTTCCATGCCCCTAAGGATGAATTCTTTTAGTTCCATTTCAATCAGTACATTGAGTGCACAATTGACATTGTTGATCCTGATGCACTCTTGCTTTGTACTCACATGATTGTAGCTGATAAGCATGTTTATTTATAACTGCTAAAGGAGTACCAAAATTTGTTAGCTTGGTCTTATCTTGACTTGAGACCATGAAAAGAGGATTTTCTTCAATTGATCATCCTATTATAGCGTAGTAGTAGTAACTTCAAGCAAGTAAAGAGATGGGTTTACTTTGTCTTGGACACCAAGTTGCTAGAAAAGTTTAAGAGACTAAGGGATGGTAGAATTCTAAAGCTACCAAATAATGGAAAGTATCTGATGTATTTCCTCAACTAAAGTGTGGAAAATGTACCATATTGTATACTATTTTGTTGCTTTTTCTTTTTGTTACTTTATTACCCCTTTGCTTTGGGCCTTGTTTGTGTAGTTCTTTTCCATTTTTTTGTTATGTGTTCATTGTTAGATCCTCCTGATCTATTTTTGTTAGTCTACCATGTTTTGTTGAGCCTTCATGAGTGTTTGTTGAAATAATTATTAATTCTTAACTCTATAGCCCAATGGATTGGTACCTGGTCTTATGTTTTGGGGTTCTTTGCACACTCATAGGGGGTATGCATCCTTGGGTGAGAGCCAATATTAGTTCCCAAACTTACATTGGAGCAATTGGGCCCTTGTCTGTATCAAATTTTATGTCCTTAGACAGGTTTTTATCTCCATGTATTCCTTTGGAAGGTCATGTTCATGTACATAATTTGTTAAATCATTTGTCTTGTCTTTGCTTGGTGAATGTGTTCTTTCCCTTAGACTTTTCAGGCCTTTTTCATGAACACAATGTTTGACAAAAATAGGTCTGAAGACTTATTTTTGTTAGACATTGTATCCGCTATAAAAGTTCCAAAATAATTCCATAACTTATGTTTTTGGTCTTAAGTTTTTTTGGGTCATTTGTTTTGGACTTTTTGTCCACAAAAAAAAGCTCAAAAGGCACTTGCCCTTTGGGAATTTTTCCCACACAAAAGGCTCAAAGGAATTGTAGGGTCATTTTTCCCTCACAAAAGCTCTGAAGGATCATTTACTTTGTGCATCTTGCCTTTGCAAAATTACCGAAAGGTACTTTTGAAGTGCAATTTTGCCTTTACAAAATGTCTAAAGGATTATTTCCTTTAAGCATTTTTCCCTTGTAAAATTATCGAAGGATAATTTTGTAGGGAAGGTACCCTTAGAAAAATTCCCAAAGGGCACTTTCAAAGGTAGAGGACACTTACGAAAACCCGAAGGACATTTTCAAGACTTTTAGAGGGTCATTTTGCCTTTGTAAAATGTCCAAAGGATTATTTCCTTTGGGTATTTTGCCCTTGCAAAATTCTTGAAGGTTATCTATAAAATGTCTGAAGGATAATTTTGAATTTGAAAGACACACTAATCTTAAAGGGCACTTTTTGGATGGTGAAAGACATTTTTAAAACTCTTGAAGGGAACTTTTTGAAGATAGAGGACACTTTCAAAAGTTTTGAAGGGCGCTTTCTGAATGTGAAGGACACTTTCAAAAGTTTCAAAGGGCACTTTCTAGAGATTGAAGGACCATTCTAAAAGTTCAAAGGGAATTTTTGTAGGGTAGGTGCCCTTAAATAAAATTTTGAAAGGTATATTCAAGTGCCTAAAGTGTTCTTTTGGAAAATTGTTGTGCGGTAGAGGTATATTTCCTTCAAACATTTTGCCCAAGCAAAAAGTCTAAAGGAATTGCATTTCTTCAGGATAAGTACTAAAGTCAATCTCTGTGGGGAAATTATTTCGAACAAATTATATGAAACAATTGTCTTAACAAAGGCAAAAGAGCTAAGTGTCAAATTCTTTCAAAAAATGTGAAAGAGATTATTTTATTTAGGGGAATTATTTTAGATAAAATGTCCAAAATAATTATTTCGATGAAGGCAAAAATCCCAAGGCTCAATTCTGTGGGAAAAGTGTGAAGGCAAATCCTTCAAGGAAATTGTCTTGGATATTTTATCTAAAATAATTGTCTCGACAAAATGCCTGAAAGAATTATTGTGGGATAATTATGTTGAATAAAATCCCAAATCATAAGGAGAAGTCAAACAAAATAGGAATGCTAAAGATAAAGACCCAAACTAGATTACCATGAAACAAAGTCCTCATAGAAATATTTTCAAATTATAGGTATGATGGTCTCGTAGATGTATTTTGATAGGCATGTGGACGTTATCTTTAAGTTTTAGGGACTAGCCATTGGGATTCAAATTTCTATGATTGTTACATGAGAATCATTTTTTAGACCCATGAAGTAGTCATTTGTTTTCAAATGAAGTCATATCTAATAGCTTGCATTTACATGGAGCAGGATGATCCGACAGTGTGCAATCAAGGTTGAATAGTCAAAGAGACTCAGGAATCCCATGGGTATACAAAGTTGCATACCCTTAGGGATAAGGAAGATGGAGTATCCAATCATGCTCCACCCCTTGGATCATGATCTAATGGAGCACATTTATTTGCCTAGCTAGATTTGATGACTCATAACTAAGGTTGAAAAGTTAGAGATCCCGTAGGCAAGCACAAGAAAGATAGGTGGCATAACTGCATGCCATAAGGTTATATCTTGAGCATCTCATTATAGGATTTATGACTCACATATACTTAGGATATGAAGATCTAATGATCTGAGCCAAGATAGACTTTTCAAAGGGATCAAAATTGCATGAGGAGACAATAATTGTCTAGGTTGATGTTAAACTTGATAGATTTTCCATGGATGTGGCAATAAGTAAAGGCATAAAAGAATGTCTATCTGTTGACTCAAAAGTGAATATTTCCAATCATGATTGTGGATCATTTTAGTTTTAGGTCACAATAAGATCCACTCTCAAGCCATCATTACAGGTAATGGGCTTTCCCTTTAGCATGCACAAAGAAGATATTCATGTCCATAAATGATCATGATTTGAAATTGAGTAACATGAAAGCATTTTAAAATAAGTTACATATGAGGACAAAATATATTTAGATTTTATATGATTTTCTCCCTCCAACTATGCAAGTGAGTGATCAAGGGATCATTAGGCAGTTCCACATTAAGACAAAATATGTTTGGCTCCTTGAGCAAATATCCTCCTTCCAGGCTCATGCAAAGGGAATTTTTTGAACCAAAAGATCAAATGATATGCTCCAGGTTGTTTCAAGTCCTCATCATTATTTTTAGAGGTATTTGCAACAATGATTTTTATTTAAAATTGATGAAGATCTCAAGCATGGAAAAAGACATTTTCTGATTGGGAGCATCTTGATGAGATTAGAAAAGTTTGTTAGCAATTTTTGAAAATTACAACTCATTGTCCCATATTTGGAAGGATAAAAAATGTATAAATAGGAGGCTTGTCTTTTATTCTATAGGTTAGTTGGCCATTGTGTTGGTAATAGTGTTGGTCTATGTTTTACTTAGTATATGATCTTCACGTTTTGGGATCACTACTTTGTGTGTTTTATCTCTCTTGCTAAGGTGGTTGTAGTTATATAGCCATTAACAAACTCTGAGAGCATATTTATATGACTCCCCTACCCAACATGGAGTAAATCCACCATGCTTGGCCCCATGGAAACATTTTGAAACATTGGTGTATGTAATATTTTTCTTTCAAGTTAATTAAAATGCATGTGGTTCTCTACTATTTTGTGTTGATGAAGTGTAGTGATATGTCTTGCAAATGTTGTTGATATAATATATTATTATATGTTCCTTACTGGTTATCATCTTGGGCCTAGTTTTTAGATTATAAATCCCTTTCTACATTATATTTGGAGTATGTTGTTGAATAGCTTGTTAGGGCACCTTAGGTTTATGGATTCAATAGGAAAAGGAAAATCCCTCCTTTTAGTTCCATTATCTTAGATTTGAGTTTTTCTACATCTTTTCTATAAATGATGTCATAAATGATTGAAAGAATCCCTACTAAGTGAAGGCCTCCATCACACATCCCTCCTATTTTTTATAACTATCAACTTGTCCTACCCTATCCTACCCTACATTTAACACACCTTTTGTATACTATAAGTGTTATTTTCTTGCAGATGCATAAGCATTATGTATTTAGAATGTGTCTGTATTTGATGCTTTAAATCCAAACATTGCAATCTCTTATTCAATCCCTATGTTCTTGAAGATTCTTTTTGGATGAAGTTTGAAATCACATATTCACATCTATATTTAGTATCTTATGTCTAGCCTAGAAGGTTTTCTCATTCTATGTGATAACCCTTCCTAGGTGGAGTGAGCCAGTTTGCTTGTGTTCTAGTTAGATCTGTCTCTTTGTGTCAATGATCCCCATGGAGCTTGAATTATAGAATCTCTCCATGTGAGAAAGCTACCCCATAGGTCCTCTCACCTTGGTTTAGGTAGATCCAAAAGTAGCAGGGAACTTACCATACCCTCTATAAGTGCCTCCCAGTCATTTTATTTATGTATTATATTCTTGATGCCCAACCCTCCCCTAGTTACAATGGCATGCTAGCAGGTTTCTCATCTTTGTTTATCATTTTATTCTAGTGTGCAGTGTTGAGTGAGAGAGGTGTACAACTGAGAACCAATATAATGAATGTTATAAACACTAATAACATCCCATTTTCTTGGGTTCCACCACCATGGAAGTAAAAATTCTCTAGGAAAAAATCATCTCACTATAAATAGGCATCAAAACTCACTTACTACAAGGATAGATAAAATAAAACTAACCCATCCTGCGTCACTAGTCCATCCCTTAAGATGAAGACAATAATTACCACCTTATATGTACATGAGTAGATGGAACCCTCACAAGGTTCTTGGTCCCTTCCACATAATTATTCCCTTAGACTAAAGATGTATCAGTTTTAATTTCATTGAGTTTTTATCTTTAAAATGTATTTTCACAATCACTATGCTTAACAAACTCATGAGTGAGCACATTAGGCCAAGTGTTTGAACCTTGTCTCTGATACCACATGTTACAAACTTCTAGTTGGGCACCAACAAACTCTTTTTTTAAAAACTTTTTTGCATTCCCCTTCTTATTATCAAAATCAAGGATTGTGGGTTTCACTTAGTCTACTTGTTTGAAATATCTATGGATCTTAACCAATCCTAGTTCCTTAAGTGTCATTCATAATATTATTATAAAATTCCTACAAAGAGTTTATTAATCCATTTTGTTACCCAAAGGAACTATTTGTTGGCAAGACACCATCCTTGGCCTTGCCTACGCTAGTCATATATAGCTATAGACTTTATTCCATGAAAATATATATTTCATAATGGATATGTCTAAATAAGAACCAACATTATTGTGTCTTGGATAAAGCAATAGATTCCAAAGCCCCTATTACATAAGTTTATTTAAATTCATTTCCATTACCTTATATTAGCTTAGTCTTATAGGTGGGATTCAAGTTTTATGCCAAGTTAAGAAAACATTTTATGGTCCCCAACCTCCAACCAATATAGAATTTCAACAGAGTTTAATGAGCTAATTAAGCAGGAAAGGTAGGACAACTAAAATCAATAGATAATAAATAAAATACATTTCACACACCAAACCATTTTATGCTTAATTATTTACAAGGGACAACTTATTCTTTCCTTGTATATCAATAAGGGACAAGTTTTGGAATAAGTTTCAAATTAACATTTAACTCATATCCAATTAACTAGAATGAACTAGATTCACTACACCATTACACATAAGCCATAATTACCATAATGAAAATATATTTACAATGTTACTAGACATAATTCCCATAACTAATGTCCACACTCTCAATTACTATATGGATGAGAATAAATAACTACCCAACAACAAATAACATCCATACACAAGAATATGCCAACAGAAGCACACTAATTTTATTGCATTATATCAAACCTATTGGTTTTTACCATAATGAAACATATTCCATAAGGGAGTACACCAAAGGTGTTTTAAATCAATCCAAAAGTTACATTGATAGTTTTAGAACATTAAACTTGACTTGAGTGCCTTAACTAAATAACAACTCATTACAAAATCAATAGAGTAATATAATATTTTAAATATGTTGAGAACATTCAAGTGGAAGTTTCATGCTTAAACACAATCAACAAGGACTCTTTTAGGATTAATCAACACCTACATAGGGGTATTTAAAAAATACAAGTCAACATGATATTGGCAACATTGATCCCATTAAGGTAAGCAACTAATGAATTAACTTTTATATTAAGCACAATGGATTTTGGTAATTTCCACAAATAAAGAGGTATTAGAGAAAACCTTTACCAATTATTTAATGCCTTATGTTGAATATAATTCAATATATTTTATTTTTAGACAATATTTCAACTATCCATACATTGGCCTATACAATCCACATTCATATCATTTCTTACAAGAGTATCAATCGGCTCATGTTGAGTTCTCATCCCAATCACTTTTAAAAGTCTTAATAGTTCATCACACTAGTTTGCTAACATATCTTGGTTCCCAAATTAATTATTATAAGTAATAATTCCTTCAGGTGACCCAACTTAACTCAATATGCAAAGTTCACATATATCTATAGTCACTAAGTGGATTTATAGATCTAGGCAGAAATTAAAAGATACAAGATCACACTACCAGTTCATAAAACTCAGTGTATAAGAAGTAGTGTGTCCCAATAATTAAGGGATATTCCTAAAATATCTACATAGGAGCTATAAATCTAAAACTTAAACTATTGTGTAAGGGAGTACATATAATATAGTTTAATACAACTAACTAAATGACATAATATAATAAGTAATTCATCCCATCATGTATAAAAGTATGATTGTTTAACCAATTCAATTATTGCCTTCATTCCAACACATTGAAAAATTTGCATGTAAAATGGTCTACAACCTTACTCTACATTCAATATGTACTAGGATTCATCTTTGTCAAGGAATCATGCAAAATAATCACATGACCCCATGATTAACATATGAAAATTGTAATAGATCCATCATACTTCATGTCTACCATTAGCAATGATAGAATATTTAGTATAACTTAATGCAATAAATAGTATTAATTATCTCTTCCATCAAACTACATTTTTTCAAGACTTATTTGTAAAAAAAAGGGGTAAATTTAGCTTTCAAATACCACTCTAAAATAAGTGATGAACCCCTCATAACCGAGTGTACAACAAGATCACCGTATAACTTACTAGATCCTATATAGTAAGGCATCATCCAATAGAATTCATAGGTAAATAATGTAATCTAATGGCTAAAAAATAATCAAGTCAAAACATAATTAATTATATCATGTATAATAACATAGTTGTACCTAATTGTTTCAGCTATAAAAATAACACACTAAATAAGAGATTCTTCTTGCATTCATGAAGACATGACCATTCAATTTACTATAGTAATATTTAACAAAATTAAACCAATAATTTTTACAAAGATATCTAGATTGATACAACCATATGTCAACCAAACATCTTAAATCATTTGAAAAACATGTAGCAATCAATGACTTTTAGGCATTTTGTCAAATAATTTCCAGCCAAACATCTTTGAGGCATTTTGACAAACATATAGCAATCAATGCCTTTTAAGGATTTACCAAACAATTTCCAGCCAAACATCCTTAAGTTATTTTAACAAAAAATTAGCAATTGGTTTATTTTAAGCATTTTTCCCAACAATTTCCAGCCAAACATCTATGAGGCATTTTGAAAAACATATAGCAATCAATGCCTTTTAAACATTTTACCAAACAATTTTCAGCCAAACATCCTTAAGGCATGAATCCAAAAGAATGTCTAGATGTACAAGGGCCATTAAGACCAAAAAAAACAAAACCAATCAATCTTAGCATATTATCTAAGTCAATAGCCCATTAAGGAAAAACATGATATATCCAACCCAAGGGTCTAGTTGATTTATTATAACAACTAAATTAACCAGTATATACCTTGATATATTGAGCTCTAACTATCCTCCATTAGCTACCAAGGAAAATAAAGAATAAGGCATAGGGGCATCTAACTATAATAGAGCATATTGCACAAGATTACAAAATTATGTAGAGGAGAATAAAGGAAGATCATTAATAGTATAAACCCCTAACATTCATCAATATTTCCAAACATGGATAACAAAATATTTACAACCATATTTAATATAAATAGTTATGGACAAATTTAAAATGCATTTATATATCATTACTAGGAGTCAAGAGGTATTCTTTTAAGGAAACTCCTATAAAAAAAAAATAATGCATGGCAATTCATATTAGAGACCATCTAGTAAAAGAAACCCAAATACAATCAAGCTAACCCTAGCCATGATATTGGCTCTCATAACCCACAAAGCTTTCTCCTTAAATGATATTAATGGAGATTTGAGGCAATGCCTCTAACCACTAGTTGATCACAAGTATATAAAAATTAAGATGAACAATTGATCAATATTTAGTTATCAATTGCATTGATTTAATTTGATCAAACACTCAAATCATAACCCAAATAATGTAAAACATTATAAGCTAGAGGGAATATGATAAAGAAAACCAATATTCCTATTAACTAACCCTACTTAAGTGTGGGCTATCATATGCATACCTGGGTATGCATATGAGAGCCTATACTAAATTGTGCATACCACCAAAAATAAACTACACTAAATATATAACAAAGCTAATATAAGCTTAACAAATTGAAAAAGAACTTGCCTATGAAAAGGAAAAACTAGAGTTTGTTTTCTTCCTTCTACCATACTCCCCAAGGAATGACCAATTGTGCCTTTTCTTCATGGATATTGTGCCTTTTTCTTCATGAATGTAGCCAAACTAATTGCCCAATCTCTTCTATGCTTTGGTCCATAAAATGTCAAATTTAACTCTCCAACCTCTATTTAGCATTTTATTCCTTCATTCCTTTTTGTTTTATTTGTAGGCCTAAATTTCCATGAATCAAAAATATGGGGACTCCTTGTTCTACCCAAGGATAATGTACAAGGATTTTCCATAGAGGGCCCTCTAAATCACCTCCTTTCTCTTCCCAAAAATAATGCACCTTTAATAAAAATATCATGAATTCAAAACCCTAATCATTCCATTTTTTGTTTCTAATGTCAAAGACATTTTAATCACTCTATTTGATACTAGGTTAATTCATTTACCTTATGTAATTCTAATACTCTTTTTTTATTAAAGTATTTTTAATTATTAATCACTCAAATTTGGAGGAGATAGTTAAATGATCCAATTTCTACACATGGCCAAGTCCTTATTTACCATGTATAATAGGACCATACCAAAAGTAATATGCACTGCATTGGTAATAAGGCAACATGTGCAAGGAGGAAGTGATATGATAATAAAGGGCGTAATTTCCCCTTGGGCCAATGATGGCCTCTTGATAAAACTTTATAGCTTAATAATATTTTGAATCAAGAGCACAAGCAAAATAATGTAATAACAACATATTTAACCAAGGCAAGTTAAAATATTGATATGGATAAATGACTCCTTAGAAAAAAATGTTATTATTATAGATAATAAATGTTTTTAATCTTTAACAAGAACCATGAACACTAAACATCATTATTTTATCAAATTAATGTGATAATTCTAATTTACAAGGATGTTTAAGAACCCTAGCCTCTCTTATGAGCCCAAGTGACTTCTGACTGGAAGCTCAACCAACTCATTTAATAGGAACATTGTCTTTACAAATTTAGCATGCACAATCAGCTAAAAGATGATGACTACCACATAGAAAGACAATGTGACTTGAACCATTAGCACAAAAAATGAATGATTCAGAACATATGAATCATATCAATGGATCATTCCTTGATCCCATAGAAACTAAACACTATTTGTTATGTTTTATAGTGTTGATCATCGACAGGTACCCTTACTCTAGATCCAAGAAAAATGGAATGTAACATCCTACCCCCATTGAAAAAACATCATCTTGATATCTTAGTCAACATATGATTGATAAAAAAAATAAAAATAAAAGTTTTAAATGATTTCCTCATAATATTCCAATTGTACTATTGATCAGGTAGTACTTTTGGAACTTGAGTTTTCAAATTTTGGATGCATCATTTCCATTTGATTCCTCGTCAATAGAAAAGAACAAATATTTCACTTAACAATCTTACTTAAATTTTATTCAACCCCAACTCTTACCCTTTTCCCCTAAAATACTTGACTAAAGTTTTTATGTTTATTTATTCACTACAACTGCTCATGATTATAAAGTGTTTCCCTTACTATGAGCATAAAATGTACACATGAGACTATTACAAAAGCCAAAAAGTGGATTAGGAGAGTTTCAGCACTCATCCCTCAGGTCTACTTGACCTAGTGATCTCCCAAAAAAAAGTGTACATTTCTCAATGCATCATATAACCATTCCATATATAGCAGTCACATCACTTCCAATATCACACTATCTAAGCATCAATTTCTCATAATAATGTAAAAATAGTACATGTTAGCACATAAATGTTATTTGAGAGTACAACAACAATACATTTCAACTTAAAAATATAATAATATAATTCCGTAATTAATGATTACAAATAACTATTTTGGTTCCCTCTAAGGTATAATGAATGTTTATTTAGGATGCAATCACTACTACTTATACCAGTTAATAAAATTAGGTATAGTTACAAAAAAATAATAGAGATTTCATGCTTATATATTATCAACCACTATTGAATGGTTCTATACTACATAATACCACAACAACTTAACATATAAAATAATAAACTTAGCCACCTACTGTAAATATGTATAATAAATACTCTTTTGTTTCAGCTTCAACTAACTTTATGATATCATGCAATGGTTTCTATTTTCATAAATGTATTAGCATCACTACTAAATCTTATCAATACTACTAAGTACCACAATAATAAAATCAACCATTGTTGATTAATATGGCATTACCATCAGTCACTATTGAATGACTCAATCAATTGATGTATAAAATGTTTATTATTTCTTTGAGTAATTAGCTCTCAAATAACTATAAGTATGAAACTATTTTAGTTATGATAATGTCTTACATATGAAAGCATCATCACTTGGACATTTCCTCCAACCTCATCTCCCAACTAGGAGTGATTATTCCCTTCTCAAAGGGTCAAATGGAGATATCAGAATAGTGTGTTGTAGAATCACTATCACCTATAGTAGTCATATAGACCATATAATGCATGCTCTATCTACTATGATAATACACACATGCATGTGAACTAGAAGGTGATATAAAAAATAAGATCTAAATGTAGTTTTATCTTATACAATACTCAAGACAATGATAAAGGAAATAATAATAATAATAATATTTTATTTATTCATTACATTATTGTAATCAAGACACTACACACAAACACATATAAGGAAGTATCTCATATTATCAATGAGGTAATGAATCCCTCAAAACTATCAAACATACAACCTCTCTAGTCTAATTACATGAGTTGGTTGAACAACCCAATCTCACATAAATATATGAGTTGTTACATAAGAACTCATTTACACTCTTAGTAACCATATACTATTCTAAATAATATAATCACTCACATATGATACATTATATTATCCTTGATAATATAATTATACATACTATTAATTATGGGAGCAATATAAATTCCTAACATTCACCCCCTTAGTGTGAACATTATTAATTGCTAACTTACACCTGATTAATGTGAATATGGAAAAAAAATCACATTATCAAAAGAATAAATCACCTACTATAAGTGTTGCTTAGACCAAGTACAACTCCATAAGTTATATTTTTACCCTTGCGAAGGCGTAGATATGAGCCAAATTTTGCAAGACTAATCCCTTCCTCTTTGGTTTCCTATGGGACATTTCCTTCCTCCTTGGGTGCCTCAATAATATAATTATACATACTATTAAATATTTGAGTACTATCAATTCCTAACAGAAGGTATAGTGGATAGACAATGTCTATAATTATAACATTACTTTGGCCAAAGTTTTCATTATAGTAATTAAAAAATGCTAAGTATAATTCACACACACATATATTCTCTATCAAATACATCATCCTAAACATTAATTGATAATGAGTAATTATACAAAGGCTCCCTGCCTTTTGTTACTCATTATCTAATAAAATAGAGGATGATTCATGAACCAATCATGCAAAATAAAGTAATGATACATAGGAATACATCCCAATAATTTAAATAACCATATCATACTTATGGATATCCTCAACAAAGGATCTAAGAGCATAATAAATTCAATATTAAAATCCCAACTACCACCAAACAACTCATTAAATAACTCCAAACATGTGCCATACAATTTTTTTTAATATGCAGGTTTACAAAACTCTTGCACTAAGGCACTTTAAGTTACCCTAAGTATGCCATACTGTAATACTTAGTTGTAGTAATCACAATTACACATTAATTAATGATTTCAATGTAGATATTTATTATGATTACCTATTTATTAATACCCAAAAATATTAAATATAAATACTTATATAGGCTCTTATGACTTACTTTAAGAAAACTAGTATATAAGTTACAAAATTTAAAAGCATGATCCTATCATTAGCATGTGTAACAAAGAATAGGTACACCCACTTAGGTTTACTACCATATCTAATCTAAAATAAAACTATCTTCAATGAATGCTATCAACACTCATAACAACCCACTTGCTTGGGTGTCACCCCATGGGAGTAAAACTCCTCTAAGAGAAATTAATCTCACTATAAAAAAGAGACAAAGGTCATTTACCACAAGGATAGATAAGAAAACTAACCCACTTGGTGTCACTAGTCCATCCCACAAGATGAAGACAATAAATACCACCTTGTATGCATGTGAGTAGGTGGAACCCTCACAAGGTTCTTGGTCCCTTCCACATAATTAATCCCTTAGACTAAAGATGTATTGGTTTTCATTTCATTGATTTGTATCTTTAAAACATATTTTCACAATCATTATGCTTAACAAATTCATGAGTGATCACATTAGTCCAAGTGTTCAAAACTTATCTCTAATACCATATGTTACAAACTTTTGGTTGGGCACCAAAAAAATCACTTTTTTAAAAACTTTTTTACACACCCTGTCTTATTATCAAAATCAAGGATTGTGGGTTTCACTTAGTCTACTTGTTTGAAATATCTATGGATCTTAATTGATCATGATTCCTCAAATGTCATTCATAATATTCTTGTAAAAGTCTTAGAAAGAGTTTATTAATCCATTTTGTTACCCAAAGGGACTACTTGTTGTCAAGTGACCATCCTTGCCATGCCTAAGCTAGTCATATCTATCTATAAACCTTATTAATGTAGTCAATTCAATATTTAAACTCTATTCCATGAAAACATATATTTCATAATGGACCTGTCTAAATAAAAAATGTAAATTATTGTGTCTTGGATAAAGCAATAGATTCCAAATCCCCTATTACATAAGTTTCTTTAAATTCATTTCCATTACCTTATATTAGCTTAGTCCTATGGGTGGGATTCAAGTTTTCTGCCAAGTTAGGATAACAATTGATGGTCCGCAGCCTCTAGCCAATCCATATTTTTAATAGAACTTAATGAGCTAATTAATCAAGAAAGGTAGGACAACTAAAATCAATAAACAATATAGTTCACACATCAAACCATCTTATGCTTAATTATTTATAAGAGACAACTTATTCTTTTCTTGCATATTAATAAGGGACAAGTTTTGGAACAAGTTTCAAATTAACATTTAGCTCATATCCAATTAACTAGAATTAATTGAATTCACTACACCATTACACATAATCCATAATTACCACAATGAAAATATATTTACAAGGTTGATAGACACAATCCCCATAACCAATGTCCACACTCTCAATCACTATATGGATGAGAACGTCTGAGTTCCTAATAAAAAATATCATCCATACAGAAGAATATGCCAATAGAAGCACATTGATTTTATTGAAATATATCACACCTACTAGTTTTACCCATAATGAAACATATTCCATGATGGAGTACACCAAAGGTGTTTAAAATCACCCCAAAAGTTACATTGATAGTTTTAGAACATTAAACTTGACTTGAGTGCCTTAACTAAATAGCAACTCATTAAAAAATCAATAGAGTAATATTATATTATAAATATGTTGAGAACATCCAAGGGGATGTTTCATGCTTAAGTATAATGAACAAGGACTCTTTTAGGATGAATCAACACCTGCATTGGGGTATTTCAAAAATACAAGTCAACATGATAGTGGCAACGTTGATCCCATTAAGGTAAGTAATCAATGAATTAAATTTTATATTAAGCACGATAGATTCTGATAATTTCCACAAATAAAGAGGTATTAGAGTAAACCTTTACCAATGATTTAATCCCTTATGTTGAATATAACTCAATATTTTTTCTCTTTTTAGACAATATTTCAACTAGCCAGACATTAGCCTATACAAGCCACATTCATATCATTTCTTACAAGAGTATCAATCGGCGCATGTTGAGTTCTCAACCCAATCACTTTTAAAATTTAATTTTCACACTAGTATATGAACATATCTTTGTTCCCAAATTAATTAATACAAGTAAGAAAGCCTTCAAACAACCCAACTTAACTCAATATGAAAAGTTCACATATATCTATAGTCACCGAGTGGATTTATAGATCTAGGCAAAAATTAAAATATACAAGATCACACTACAAATTCATAAAACTTGATGTATAAGTAGTGTGTCCTAAATAATTAAGGAATCTTCCCAAAATATCTATTCAAGTGTTATAATCTAAGACTTAATCCATTGTGTAAGGGAGTACATCTAATCTAGTTTAATACAACTAACTAAATGACTTAATCTAATAAGTAATTCATTCCATCACGCACAAAAATATGATTGTTTAACCAATTCAATTACTACATTCATTCCAACACATATAAATATTTTCATGTCAAAGGGTCTACAACCTTACTCTACATTCAATATGCACTAGGATTCAGCTGAGTCAAATAATCATGCAAGATAATCATATGATCCCATGATTAACATATGTAAATTTTACTAGATCCATCATACTTCATATCTATCCTTACCAATTATAGAATATTTAATATAACTTAATGCAATAAATATTATTAATTCTCCCTTCCATTGGACTACATTTTTTCGAGACTAATTTTTACAAACAAGTTGTAAATTTAGCTTTCAAATACCACTCTACAATAAGTGATGAACCCCTCATAACTGAGTGTACAACAAGATCACCACATAACTTACTACATCCTATATAGTACAGTATCATCCAATAGAATTCATAATAAAATAATGTAATCTAATGGCTAACAAATCATCAAATAAAAATATAACTAATTATATCATGTATAACAACACAACTGCACCTAATTGCTTCTGCGATAAAAATACCACACTTAAAAGAGATTCTTCTCACATTCATGAAGATATGACCATTCAATTTACTGTAGTCATACTTAACAAAATAAAATCAAGAATTTTACAAATCTATCTATATTTCTAAAACCATATGTCAACCAACCATATTAAAGCATTTGACAAACATATAGACATTAATGAATTTTAAGCATTTTGTCAAATAGTTTATAGATAAACATATTTGAGGCATTTTGACAAACATATAACAATCAATGCCTTTTAAGCATTTATTAAACAATTTCTACCCGAACATCCTTAAGATTTTTAAACAAACAATTAGCAATTAGTTTCTTCTAAGAATTTTGTCTAATAATTTCCAACCAAACATCTATGAGTTAATTTGAAAAACATATAGCAATCAATGCCTTTTAAGCATTTTACCAAAAAAATCTAGCCAAACATCCTTAAGGCATTTTAACAAATAATTAGCAAATAGTTTCTTTTAAGCATTTTGTTAAACAATTTCTATCCAAACATCTACGAGGAATTTTTACAAACATATAACAATGAATGACTTTTAAGCATTTTACCAAACAATTTCCAACAAAACATCCTTAAGGCATTTTAACAAACAATTAGCAGCCAAACATCTATGAGGAATTTTGAAAAACATATAGCAATCAATGCCTTTTAAGATTTTTACCAAAATATTTCCAACCAAACATCCTTAAGGCATGAATCCAAAAGAATGCCCAGATGTATAAGGGTGATTTAGACCAAAGAAAATAAACTAATCAAATCATAGCATATTATCCAATTCAATAGCCCATTAAAGAAAACACGCTAAAACCAACTCAACATTATAGTTGATTTATTGTAGAAACTAACTTAACCAGTATATATTGATGCAGAGTGATTAGTACAAACAACTTTGAATCAAACTTTCCTTCGTAGGCTTATCTCTACTAGCCCTCTCAAAGCTTATTTTGGGTGATTTGATAATTGTAGAAGGTTTACAGGATAAAAAATTATGGATTAAATTACCCTATATCATCATTTAACAACACACAAAATATTATATTCTAAATCAAAATGGAATTACTTTTTTTTCAATGACCTTCACTATTTTAGGTCTCTTCCTAATAACCCTCTAAAGGCACTTTTCTTAAGGGATTATTAAATATACAGGATTTAAAATCAATAAAAGGATATTTTTAGATACCCATTAATGGTTTACAACACTCTAGTAAGTTTTAGGATCCAAATCTCTAAGCAAATACACTAACTCAATATTTTCTCTGTCAATTAGTTTTCTAATTAGGTCTCTTAGGCCTAAAACTGAGTTTTTGATCTAACAAACTCCACACATGATAAAATGGAAAACTAGTGTTTGATTTACCTTTATGATAAAAAACCCATCATCCATTACAAACTTGGAAGTTTGATTCACTTTCTATATATCAAAACCATGAAATGGCCAAACCTCTTCACTAGGTCTTTAACACAGGCCGAGAGAAAGCAAAAGCCAGTTTTAAAGAACAAAAAGAGGTTTTAAGGATTATTTTAAGTTGTAAAATGTATATTAAATGTACATGCTTGTGTCGACAGAACTATAGATTTTGAGTAGGATTGAATTTTTATTTTTTTTAGTCTTAAATAAAATTAATATTCATTTATAACCTTACTCACTACCTTTTCCAATATAATATCAATCCAAATGAAGGTAAGAATTGTCATTTTGAACTCAAAACTATTGGAAATACATAAAATGTATACAAACTAGTCTTCTTTCCCTGTTATGATTAAATATGATTGAGTTTGTCTAAATAAATACAAATATTAAATAAAATTAATATTATAAATCTCATTAATATTTAATTTATAAGTCAAATACCTTCAAAACTTGATCTTTAGCATTGAAAAATTATCATTATTATGAATTTGCATAAAATCCTTGTGATTATCTTCTTTCTTGTAACTAAAACCCCTCTCTCTCAATATTAGAGATTTAAAACTTTATTATTTACTCTATTATTATTTATTTACATATTTTATAAATCAATATATATATACCTATAAATTCTTCAAATGTCTAAGATTAATCTAATGTAGGTCTTGAACGGACTTAAGATGCATTTGTTTAAACTAGACCATTGACCAACATGACAAATGATGTGATCCAAGGTGATCTGAACACTATAAGTCACATGAATACCCTATATACACTTAACAAACCAAAAACCATCATTATCAAACAATAATTTTTTTTTAAAGTCTCATAAACTAAAGAGAATAATTCAAAATTTTGAGTTTAAATTTTGGCAGGAAAGTGCCAAATTCAAATTCTAAGCAACCTAACCTAATATAAACACTTGGATGAGATTCCAAAGTGAAAATTAAGAGCCATATTAAAAAATAAGCAATACAAAATTTATAATAACAAACCAAAGTTGAAAAACTAGGAGTGATGCTTCTACATCATATACCCTAATCTAGTGAGCTCTAACTATCCTCCATCAGTGAATAAGGAAAAAAAAGGAATAAGGCATAGATGCATCTAGCTATAATGGAACATATTGCACAAGTTTATAAAATTTCATAGAGGATAATAAAGGAAGATCATTAACAACATTTTTTTATTAGATTGGTTAAAACTGATAAGGGGGCCCGTTCTTATATAAAAGATACCAAAAGATAGTCATGATTAATCAGCAAAATAAAGAGGGGCAAAAGAGAAACCCAATAGGAAAACAACCAACCACCAAAAAGACACTAAACTTTAGCCAAAATCCTATAAAATCAAAATAAGGTAGAGAAGTAATTGACTGGTCAAATTCAGAGTAGATGACTAGTTTATTGGCCACCAAACTTTCCCCTTTGATGTTCACTTTCCCTCTAGTGAGGTTGCTCACATACTATTCCTTTTCATCACCCTTCCTCTTGCATTTTAGGTTGTAAAACTTGTTTTCTTCCTTCTCCTACTCTATCTCCCTATTATCTTCTACCTCTTCACTTTGAGTGATACTATTGACCTATGGCATGAGCTCCTTAGTACCAGTAGGATATTTTTCAACCTACATGTCTACCAGCTTGAGAAACAACATCCCCTTAAGATTATCAAATTCGTCCACTATCTCATTTTAGAGTAGTTTCTTCATTGAAATATTAGTGAACATCTTATGCATTGAGTGCTCAATAACCTCCTTGTTCCAAAGATTTGGAATCCCCCAACCCCTACTAGAGATAAGGGACACGTGAATAGGGATACCCCTATTGATGCCTCTCAACTTGGAGTCCCCCTAGGAGGAATCTACTCTAGCTCCCTCAAATTATTCCTTATCACCTTTTTTGACATCAAACTCAGTAAAAAATTCCTCATCCTTATCCAAATCCTCCTAGTCACTGGGAATATTGATCACCTTTGAGATGGTTTTGGACCACAAAGGTTCCCCTTTCTTGACCAAAATAAGAATTAGACCTTGGTGGATGATATCTGTTAAAGGGTTACCCTTGAAGTTCATCACCATAGCTTTTAATTATTTTAGCAAAAAAAATGGGAGACTAATAGTGTGCCCTTTGAAATGATTGAGTAAGAGAAAGTGGTGGGAGAATAACATCATGTGTTTCCATCCAAAGTAATACACTGCATGATTTGTAAACAAACATTAGGCTACTTCCTTGGTAATTTAGTCCTCATGAACCTTTTTTAGGACACTACTTTGGGTTTTTTCTTTTCCTTGTTGAAGAATATATTAATGAGCTCCTCCTTCCTCTTATTTTAATTAAACACTTTGACACCAGAACATTCCATACGTGTTATGTCCCCAATAATATCTTCTATTATCAAGATTATCAATCCATGCATATGAACCTCCCTATCTTTCCATCCCTAAGAAAATTCCTTAGATAGTCCCAATCATGGCTAACCAATCACTCCATGAAGGTCTCTAATCCACCTTTGACCATTTTATGCCAAACATACTTGTCCACTTTGACATCCTCACAATATATGGGCTTAAACCAATCATGATCACCACCCATGGTTTGTTTTTGCAAGCTTATACCATAGGCTTCCAAATATAAACTTTTAGAGATGTGATGCATGTTGGAATTAGGGCCAAATAAATTAATGTTGTGGAATTTCTAGTTGGGTTAAGCATGAAAAATCTTAAGAGAGGACCGGATAATGATATCCTTGCACAGTTTTCCATATATTCCCTTAAACTAGATTTGATTCATAATTAAAGGGGACGTCATTTCATTATGTGGTCTATCCTCTATCTAATTCAATTAAGGGAGTGATTTTAATGGGGAAGTTAGTACCATGCCAATTATGGAAGGAGTTAGAATAGACCCTGATGTTATCCATCTTATCAGTACTTTTGTTCCCTTCTCTATACACATGTACTAAAAACACCCCTTTGAAGTGAGACATAAAGTTTTTAGCATCATTTATAGTCTTGGAAATTTTCCACGATGAGTGAGTTAGGCCTTTTAGGCAATTTATGATGTTCATATAATCACCCTTGATTTCAAGAAACTCCATGCCTAACTTGACAATGAGGTCGATACCCCAAAAAGATGCTTGGGCTTCTGTAACATGATTTATTTAGGTCCCCAAGGAAGCCACATAGGCAGCCATAAGATTCATGTAATAATCCCCTATGACACCTCTTGCTCCTACTAGACTCGGGTTACCTTTCATAGCCCCATCAAAATTTAGTTTAAACCAGTTATGTAGGGGATGAGACCACTTGATTTTAGATTTGCTTATGCCCTGTTTATGGGAGGTACCTGGGAGAATAGGATTTAGGTGACCAAGAATTTGGGAGAAAAGAGGGGAATTAGGATTATCAAAAGAGAAAGCAAAGGATAACTAGTTATCTTTCATAAGGGCCATGATTCTTGTTAAGGTTGAGGAGGGAGAAGGCTTACAGTTATCAAATATAATTGAGTTTCTAGATAACCAAATTCCCCAAAAAATATGGGGGAGAGCCAAGTTACACCAGAATTTCAAAGGGGGGAATCCCAAGGTGGCTTCCATTAGGTGATCAGATCCCTTATGCTTCCTGGGGTGACCCAGAAGAAGTTAGAAAGGCTAAAGAAAGAGTGAAAAATGGATGAGGAAAAAGGATATAGAGGAATAAATTCTCAATGGATTCAGCCTCCTTTTTGTAGAGCATACACCGATAAGGGATAGGAATTCCCCTCCTCATCAAATTATCCATTGTGAGGATCTTGTTATGGGTAGCCAACCAGAAGAAGATATTGATTTTAGGGATGATATTTTTAATGCAAATGACATTCCAATTTCCTCAAACTCCTCCTGATCCCAAATAGAAAGATAGCTAGATTTGATTGAGTAGAGGTCATTGGGGTCAATTTTCCAGATTATGTCATCCTCTTTCAGGAAGATGTTGATATGAATATTCTAGAGAGTTAAATTTAAATCTTGGAGAATGAGATTTTGGTTCTGATTGTCATCTTCTTTATGCAAAAAATTCCATCTTTTTCTACCTTATATAACCTCCCAGTAATCACATACCTTGTGATCAATGGTATCCCTGAAGAAATTGACCAGCTCCAAGTCTTGGAGGGAGGAGGCTAGAGGGCATTGGATCCAAGAATCCTACCAGAAGTCAATTTTATTTCCTTTTCCTATGTTCCATTTATGGCCTTTTTTGAAGATATCCTTACCTACTCTCAATGCATGCCAAAAAGTTGAACCGTTACCTAAACCTTCATCAATTAGGAAGGAATGACCTTCCCTAGAATTTAGGTATTTGACCCTGATAATTTGTCCAAAATTTGTCTTCCTTTATCACCCTCCATCCTTGTTTTGCTAGGAGTGCATTAACAACATAATGCCCTTAAATTTATCAATATTTCCAAACATGAACAATAAAATGTCTACAACCATATTTAATATAAATAGTTTTGGGTAGATTTAAAACACATTTATATATCATTAGTAGGAGTCAAGGGGTAATATTTTAAGAAAACTCCTATAAAAATATAATAATGCATGGATGTTCATACTTATAGTAGAAGAAACCCAAATACAACAAGTTAACCCTAGACATGATATTGGCTCTCATATCCCACAAAGCTTTCTCCTTAAATGATATTAATGGAGTTGTGACTGCACGCCTCTAGCCACTAGTTGATCATAAGTATATAAAAATTATGATGAACATCTAAAAAATATTTATTTATCAATTACATTGATTTTTTTTTATCAAATACTCAACTCATAGCCCAAATAATGAGCAACATTCTAAGCTAGAGGGCATATAACAAACAAAACAAATATTCTAGCTAACCCACCCTACTTAGGCATGGCATCTCATATGCATACCAAGGTATGAATATTAGAGTCTATACCAAATTGGGTATACCACCCAAAATAAACCATGCTTAATATAAAACACAATGAATAAAATTTTAACAAATGGGAAAAGAACATGCTTGTGAAAAGGAAAAAGTAGACCTTTGTTTGCTTCCTTTTGCCATAATCCCCAAGTAATGACCAGTTGCACCTTTTTCTTCATGTTTTCCACCAGACTAATGCCCTAATATATTTTATGCTTTTATCCAAAAAATGTTGGATTTAACTCTCAAACCCCTATTTAGCATTTTCTTCCTTCACTCCTCTTTGTTTTATTTATAGGCCTAAATTTCCATGAATCAAAAATATGGGAAGTCCTTGTTATACCTAGGGATTTTCCATAGAGTACCCTCCAACTCACCTCCTTTATATTCCCAAAAATAATGTATATTTAATCAAAATCTCATAAAATCCAAACCCTAATCATTCCCTTTTTAGTTTCCAATGGCAAAGATATTTTAATCATTATATTTCCTATGTAGGGTAGATTTTTTACCTTATGTAAATATAATATTTTTTCTTTCTTGAAGTCTTTTGAATTAATAGTCAGACATATTTGGAGGATATAGTTAAATGATATAATTTATAACCATGTCCAAGTCCTTGTTTACCATGTATAATAGGACCATACCAAAATTAATATGCACTACATTGGTAATAATGCAACATGGGAAAGGAGGAAGTGATATGATAACAGATGGAACAATTAGCCCTCGAGCCAATGAAAACCTTCTGAAAAAACCTTATAACTTAATAATGTTTGAATCAAGAGAATAAACAAAATAATTTAATCACAACATATCTAACCAAGGCAAGTCAAAACATTAATATGAATAAATAACTCCTTCAAATAAATACACTATTATTATGGATAATAAAGACTTTTAATCTTTAACAAGAACCAAGAACACTAAACATAATAATTTTATAAAATCAATAAGGTAAGTCCAATTTATAAGGATGTTTAATAGCCCTGCACTCTCCCATGAGCCTAAGTCACTTAAGACTGGAAGTTTAACCAACTCATTTAATAAAAACATGATCCTTGAAAATTTAGTGTGCATAATCAACTATGGGCCAATGACTTCTACCTCGTAAGACAATGTTACTCAAACCATTAGCACAAAAAATTAATGATTTAGAACATATGAATCATATCAATGAATAATTCCCTTATCTCATAGAAACTAAACATTATTATCTATGTTTTATGATGTCGATCACTGGTAGGTTCCCTTATGTTGGCAAAAAACAAAATGAGATGTAACAAGTATGATGATAATGATGATGAAATTACAAAAACCATAGATGTTTATTTTTCTCATCTAGGTTTTACACCTATTGGACCAAGAGAGTATAGAGATAATTCAATTTTTTTGTGTAAGGATAAAGGGAAATCCCCCCATTTTAGTGGATCATAGGGATATAAATGTCCATTTTTTAATATCAATTCTTGAAAAGACTCTACAACATTAATTGAATCATTAAGATAACTTTTCTAAAGTCTAGTATGACTTGAGAATGAGAAGCACATCCAATTACATGATATATCAAAAGTGAATGCCTAGTTTTTGTGAAAAATTTAGTAAAAAAAATTTAAAAATCAAGGTTTTATAATCTTATATAGTAGTACACTTAACAAAAATATGGATAACCCAAATATTATTCTATATATGTTACTTGATATGAATTTGATTGATTTCCATTCCACTTGATATAGAGTTGTGGGTTAGTTATCACATCAAGAATGGAATTTATTTTATGGTTAGCATAAAATAAATAGACATGATGAATATAGTTTCATAGCATTTCAAAATCAAATTCATAATTTTAGGAATCAAGGTATAATCAAGGTAATACAAGTATTGAAAAGATATTAATCATAGTTTCTCCTAAGACTTAGTAATATAATAGATCACATATAAATTATAAATGTCTAAGAAAGGACCCATTGACTATTAAAGTATACATTACGAGTTATTATAAATAAAAAGTTTAAATTGATCAAAAAGAGGGTGAAAATACATGTCGAATTCAATTTATATAACAATTAGGTCACAATATAATTGAATTTCAAAAGCTTATACATCATGATTGATGAATAGGGCATATTATACTGCCAATTACTTGTAGACCAAAAAATGTGTATACTTTATTATTTGTGATACATAACAAAGAGAAATTAAATGCGACACTCAAAAAACAATGGTTATAACATATTAAAACTACAATGGATACTCCAAATAATTGTATTATATTCATTTCTAAAGGTAACATAATTAAAATTTGATATAATGGGAATGATAATAATAAAAAGATAAAGGATTTAGGAATAAGTGGAGAAAAATTATTTCATAAGATGAAGTGTGAGCCCTCATATACTATTAAAGAGCATTCAATACATATGCATAAAATACATGAAATAGAAATGGTTATAATGAATATGGTAGACATACAAAGATATGATGATGCTAATGATGATTATATATGGGCATTTGATATGCCTTATATCCAACTATGAGCACTATATCATTAATTTCACCATAAGATTTTAGCCATCCCTTGGATGTGATTATATGTCTCTAAACTTCTAGTTATTCATAAGGAAAAAATCAAATTTTCAAAAATTTAAAATAATCAAATTATTAAAAAAATAAAAAACCAAAACCTATGCATAGAATTTTTTTATAGTTACATGATTGATGTATTTATTCATCATGTATATGGTAGATTACATATCAATTTTCTACTCACATGATTTTCATGGTATACATGATTGAAATGCATGACATACATGTTATAAAGGATACCTAGATATATAGATGTAGGGCATTCCTACACCTAGGGGACATACCTATGATGGTGGAATCTTGGTACTTTTCTATAGGTTTTATCTTTCTATGATCATTTCATTTATCATATTGAGCTACATTGATTTTTTAACATGCCTTGCTCTTACACATATTATTTAAGGTTTTATGTAAATGTTATTTTGATATGATTCAACGATGACATGGATGGATTGTGTAAATTAATTTGAATTGTTATATGCATGTTTGTTGATAATACTTATTACATGAAGTGATCATTTATTATATTACATTGTATATCTCATTCTATGAGTGGATCTAGCCTTGTGTGATGTTGGTTATTTTATGCATGTCTCTTGCCTTGTGTGATATTGATATATCTATGAGTGGCTTCTAACTTGGATACCATTGATCATTATATGTATGTATTTCTCCTTATGTGACTTTGATCATTCCTATGAGTGGCTCTTACCTTATGTGCCATTAATTGTACTATGTATGACTCTTACTCTATGTGACATGGATTTTTATGTGTATGAATCTTTCTAGATATATCTATTGCTGTGTAGATCTTAATTTGTGTAACTCTTGCTCTGCGTGATATTAATTATATTTTGTTTTTCTCTTTCTATTCTTAGATATTACTATCTGTAGCCCTTGTTTTGTATCTCTTAATATGTGTGACTCTTACTTTACATGACATTGAGTGTTCATTATGTGACTATTTATATGTGTAGTTATTTTTATGTGTAGTTATTTCTATGTGAGACTCTTACTCTATGTGGCATTGAGTGTTATCTTATATGTTTATATTGTGTGTATCATAGCTATGACATTATGTGTGTCATGGATATGGAATTTTGTGGGTACATATATGACTACCTTATGAGATTGTATCTATGATGGATATAACACAATATTCTATTGTGTGTGATTCCATGATAGATATTATGCATCTTATGCGTCATTTACTAGTGGGTGATTCTTACTATGATTGTTACTAATACATGCTTCACTACTATATCTACTAGACATGACACTTGTATGCCTTAAGTTACATGCTTCCTATGAATTTCAATGATATAAAATTTAGATGATGATAGATTATCATCATATTAGCACTTGATTTACATGCTTAAATATTTTACATATGACATGATGTGGTTATCTCTTTTTTTTTGAGATGAGTGATTCATAAGCTACATCCCTCAACCCAAAAAGGGGGCATACTAGTGGGCTTGACATAGAGTTTTAGGTCTTTATAGACATAAATATATCACGTTTTGGGTCACATGGGAAAAATTAAGATTCAGATGGTATAGTTAGTTTACAATGGCACATATTGACACATTATCACATATACAAGGCATAGTGAGGCATTTTACAAGATCAAATGATACATTTATTTGATTATGTGGCATTGTGTGATAGGTCATAGGACTCAAATTGACTTATATTATCATATTGGATTAGATTAATAGGTTGACTTAGATTCTCATATTGAGATAGATTGGCATACATAGTTTGAAATTATGCATTTCATTGATAGTACATTTGGGATATATTTAGGATGATGAACATTGTTCGCAAACACCTTTTTTTTTAATTTTTCCATGTTTCTATGTTAACTCTTATAGTAACTATGTTGACTTTGTGTTTTGCCCTTTTTTAATTATTTGGTTTGAATAAGGTAAAACTATATAATCCTCTCAACTTTCTTAAGATATATAATAATAAATATATATGAATTGCTACAATAGAATATGGATAAATAATTACACTTTTATATAAATGGAAAAAACCCACAGTATAAGATACTTAGCTTTTTCTCATGTATGTGTAGGCTTGGGATTGCATGTAGGTGTTAGGAAGCTTGAAAAATAAGATAAAAATTTATTTGGATCAAACATCAAGTATTTGGGTGCAATTGGACTAGTCAAATAACCTATAATACATACGATAGATGAAGGAATTTATGATCCTACTAGAACTATTTGGGAAGATTTTCCCTCTCTATTTTGGTATGGGTCATTGTATCTATTTGAAAACTAGTTGTCTATTTAATTAGATAGGTTTATTACATGCATAGAATCCATAAACCTAATTTTATCCTAAAAACCATAACTCCTCTTGTAAGGGTTGAATAACCTATTAAAACTTGGTAGAATTAAAATGGGTTGAGATGACCATAATGACCCTACATTTAGTGACTGAGTGATACCAATGTATCCAATAATTTGAGGAGGGAAGTCAAGCCAAATATAGTTCTTTCCTTAATTTGAATGTTCAATTTTCATTCTATATATGAATTCAACCTATTAAATTGGTTTTTCACATTTGATAATGGTTGATATTGACTCTGATTGATATAGTTCAAACCTATCTTGGGACTAATCCTAGTGATTGGTATCTAATTTGTGAAAAAAGGGTAGTTTTATTCAATGTGTAGTTCTCTTATGATAAGTGCTTGATGAGAGTTAAATTCTATATTAAGCCTAGACCTATTATGTATAAATAGATAATTTTTTGGGTAACTTCTCATGTCATCGACATGTGAGATGTACAAGACAACCCCTAAATATGATTTGAATTTTAGAAATGGTCATTTCTTGGTGCATGGATGAATCCAATAAGGTAGGACAAGTTTGGTGGATGGTAGCATATGAGCATTACCAAACTTGTACAAGAGATAAGAATACTAATCTGACATGTTAGGATGTGAATTTACTATTCATAGTCACTATTTATGAATCACTACTATACATAGGCACTATTCATGGTGATATGACCTACTAGTGATGTGGATGGTTAGTGATGTGGTTGAGTGTTGAATTGGTATGACCCATGGTGGGTGGTATGGCCCATAGAGCATCTTTGATGGTAAAAAGAGGAGGAGAGAGAAATGGGGCACATTTCTCCACTTAATCACATGGGTTGGCTTTTGTGGATGCATGTGAGGACATAATGATAGTGGATCTCATGATTCCACTTAAGCATGTGTTGTGGGGCATAGTTGGTCTATGGGATCCTATTGGATGAGGTTAAAATTTGGGAATATTTTGACTCGTGTTAAATCACATGGGAAAGTGGGGGATAAGGATCACTATGATAGATCGAGGTCACATGTAAAGTGGGGAGTATCACTTTATTATGCACATGGATTGGTCAAGGGAGCATTATGAGATGTCATTCAAAGGCTTGATTTGGCACATGGGTGGACATGGTTCCCTATTGATGAATAGTGCACCCACTTCAAGGATGGTGCATTTTCTCCTCTCTTTATTTTTCTATATATATATTGTAAATGATATTAATATAGCATAAGCTCTCTATTTTAATATATCCAATTAGTGGATTCATTCAAACTTAAGATTGAATGTTTGGAGGTTGGATCTTATAGGCTAGTTATGTTTGGTTCATAACCTAAATGCTTCAGGTAGAAGCATTGAGTGCTTAGTTTGTTAGGACCGATGGAGTTACTGAAGGAGTTATTGTAAAAGAGATGTTGATTTTGTGTTAATATGAATTCTTGAGTTTCCATTTTGACCATGGTTTTTTCCCTTTCTTGTTTGCAAGGGTTTTCTACATAATCTCTATGTAATGTCTTTATTTATTGTCTATGATTTTGTAGCTTGTTTTATTCCACATTATACTTACACTGTAGGAGCTAGTTTTCCTAACATTTGGTATTAGATCCATGGTGAAAAAATCCATGTGTGAGTGTTTTCTATTATTGATTGTTGTGTGCAAGTTGAAGCTACCATGATGGGAGGAGAGACCAAGTTGGTTATTAAATAAGAAAAAAGTTTGTTTTGGTAGGTATCTCTCTATGGATCAAGGTGGAGGATCTCTTAGTGAAGATCATGTTCTCTTCATATGGCCTAGGATAATCCCATAGAAGAGATGGAGGAGAAAGCTTAACAAGCTTTGCCAAACAAGTTAGTAGCCTACATAGTATTCTTGATGGAGAAGTAACTCTAGCTTGAGGAGCAAGCTAGTCTCTATAGGTGGAGGTTAAATATAAGGCATGGCCTTGTTATGGTTCTTGGAAATAAAAAAAGTGGGTGTTGACTTGGTATCCTAATGACCACATGTTGTTAGCTAAGATAATGAAGAAGAAAAATCCATGCAAAAGAAAGAGGTACAAAGAAACCTAAAGCTATACCTATTTTGAATTAGTTTAGGAAGATGCAAATGAATAAGTGAGACCTAGTGTCCCTAGGAAGAGAAGGCTAGTGTTGACCATTTAACTGAGGGTGTTCAAGTGTTGTGTATATGTTTGTGGTGTTGTCCAGGTAAATCAATACATGAACTAACATTGGAAGCACATGAGTTGGTGTTTTGGCAACATTCAGTAGATCATGATGCATTTTGGATGCAATTCTAAGGCTCAAAAACTTGGTAGGTGTAGTGATGCACTGAGTAGCATGATGACTTCCCTAGAGATATTATTGTTCTACTTGTGTCATGTTTATAGCTTGAAGTCTATGTGGAGAAGTTTGATTTTAACTTATGTGATATCTTCTCTCCTCACTACTATCAAGATTACTATGTGCACTTGTTGTTATTTAAGGAGTTGAAGTAGCATGATTCCTACATCGTGATCTCTCTTATGGAGAGATAGACACAAAGATGAATCAAAAGTGTTTTTGGATTGCATGTTTAATAAGTCAGTGTACATGTTTATGCAGGAATAACGCATGTAGTATAGGATATTTAGTACCTTCATGGAGAGCCAAAGTGGTTAACAGATGTTATTATGTGTTGTTGACATGTTAGATGTAGGCCCCAACAAGATCACTATTTTGATGGTTTAGTAGGGACTCATGAGATGAAGGTGGTATGGAGGAGAAAACCAAGGATGAAGATGCACAAGCATGTGACAGCAAGGAAGTACCCCTCATTTAATTTTGAGTTATCTTCCTAGGATACTCTTAGAGGAGGAGGAGAAAAGTTATTGTCTTATGTATCAGATTCATTAGGAGTAATAAGCTTCATGTTTCCATGGTGAGCACTAAACTAGATATTCCCAAGTAATGGGAGTTGTCAACAGTTCATGGAAAAATCCTAAATGAAAGATTAGTTTGTGTTTTGAAGAAGTGAAGAGCCACTTCAAGTGCTACAATCTACTATAGAGGAGTAAATGTTGACAAAGTCAATTAAGGAAGACAATTTTTAGTAGTGCATTAAAACTTTTACTAGGTTTGTGTCAGGGTAGTAGATGGCATTGATAAGCAGCTGGTTGCAAAATATTCAAGTGTGGTAAAAGCTCATGTATATTAACTTCAAGTGGGAGTATGTTAGGATGTGAAGTCACTATTCATGAATCACTATTCATAGGCACTATTAATGGTCACTATTCATGATGATGTGGGCTTCTAGTGATGTGGATAGTTAGTGATATGGATGGGTGGTGATTTAGCATGACCCATGGTGGGTGGTATCGCCCATCAAGCATCTTTAATGGTGAAAAGAGGAGGAGAGAGAAATGGGGTGCATTTATCCACTTAGTCATATGGATTGGATTTTGTGGATGTATGTGAGGAAATAATGATAATGGATCTCATGATTTTACTTAGGCATGTGTTGGGGCACAATTGTTCTATGGGCTCCTGTTGGATGAGATCAAAAGTTGGGAATCTTTTGACTCATGTGAAAGCACATGGGAAAGTGGGGGACAAGGATCACTATGCTAGATTGAGGTCACATGTTAAGTGGGGTGTAGCACTTTAGTGTTCACATGGAGTGGTCAAGGGGCATTATGAGATGTCATTCAAAGTATTGACTTGTCATATGGGGGGGTATGGTTCCCTATTGATGAATATTGCACCCACTTCAAGGATGTTTCATTTTCTTCTCTCTCTCTCTCTCTCTCTCTCTCTCTCTCTCTCTCTCTCTCTCTCTCTCTCTCTCTCTCTCTCTCTCTCTCTCTCTCTCTCTCTCTCTATTTTTATCTATATGCCATAAATTCTATTAATATAGCATAATCTCTATATTTTAATTTATCAAATTAGTGGATCCTTACAAGATTGAGCTTGCGTGCTTGGATGTTGGATCACGTAGGCTAGTTATGCTTGGTTCACAACCAGAATGCTTCAGGTGGAAGTATTGAGTGTTTAGTATGTTAGCACTGATGGAGTTGCTGAAGGCGCTATTGTAGAAGAGATATTGATGCTATGTTAATATGAAGCCTAGAGCTACCATTTTGCCCATGGTTTTTTTCCTTTCTTGTTTGTAAGGGTTTTCTATGTAATCTCTATGCAGTGTTTCCTTCTTTCTTGTCTATGATTTTGTAGCTTGTTTTATTCCACATTTTACTTGCATTGTAGGAGTTATTTTTCCTAACATCAAGATCTAGAGACAACTTAATAAGATAATGATAAAATTAGGCATATACTAGGGAATTCATGTCACTAGATGATAATAAATTGGGAAGGTCAAACCCATAGAAGGAAAGTTGATAGGAGATAAGGGTGTACAAAATTCATACATGGTTAAGGTGAGTCAAGATTGAAATTTTAAAGTGTAAAATAAAAAATTTGAGTATTTATATAATTCCCCCCTTTTATTCTTCTAGAGTAAAAAAAGAAGAAAATACATACCCGAGTGTGTAAGTACACTTTATATTTGGGATAAGCTCTAAGTATCCAACTTGCTCCATGCAACCTGCAATGAAACATGTTGTAAGTAATTCCCATTTATTAACTTTTAAATAAAATAAAATAACAAATTGAAATTTGAAAGAGAGATGGAATAAATACACCTATAGATATGCAATCCATGTTTCCCTCTAGATTTTTGGAGATTTTGGTGGTGTTCATGCCCCCAGTGTCTAGTGTCATGTGGTTTTTATGCCCCACTAGAGAGTATAGATGTATAAAACCATGGGTTAGGAAAATAAGCACACCAACCCCCATAAATAAGGAGTAATGCCTATACCATTGAACATTATTAAACCTCAACTGCACCACTCATTTAACTAATATAACACTAGTTGAGCATCATTGAGCCTCAAACCTGAAGGGTGGAGTCCCCAATACTAGGACTTATATGAAAATGGGATTGGTGTCTAGGTCTATGAGTGTCTTTGAACCTTAACCACATTATTCAATTGAATCAACCATTATGGATGGATTTAATATTTAGATTGCTAATTTTGGTGCCTCAGTGCCAACTTGTAAATAGAGAAACTATGCAAATGTGAGCATGAAAAATATTCATGTCCCCATTGTGATCTATTTTATGCCAAAAAATACTAAATTATATGAAATATAACTATATACTACCTCAATCTATATAAATATTATAATGTACTTGAAATTGTGTATATATGCATTGCATATTCCCCTAAAATATATAAATATCAACAAAAAGTTGCCTCTTAATCTAAATAAAAAAGATAATTTTACACAAATATATTGTTTTGAACTATTTTTTCACTCTAAATTCTATATCATGTCCCCACACATGCTTTGCATTTATGGAGAAATATGTAAGTGTGCCCATCTAAATCATAATATGTATCAATTGCACCATGCTCTGAACCCACTAACTATATTTTTTAACCATAAATCATACCATGTGACCCAAAATATGAAAAATTTATGCTCATATGAAGGCTTAATGTATAAAAGAAATCCCTAATGTATGCTGATATTTTTAGGTGAGGGAAGTAGCTTTCAAGTCCTATTATGATGAAGTTTTATGCCCCTATGAAAAACTTGATTTTTTAAAAAATATCTTTAAAGTTGTATTGTACCTTGACGTATTTACCATATGTGGTAGGGGAAAACTTGTACATTGGATTTTCTTGTTATGATATAGTAATTTAATTATTTGTCACAACTCTCTAATTTGTTTAATTTCTATTGTGATTAGACATTATTTCCATTTTTTCTATTGAGTGATTTGTTCAAAAACTTGTACTGAGTTAATTTAAAGAGCATTTTTTTGTTTGAAAATCATTATGTTCAAATTGAAATTGTGCAATAATTTGATATGTTGATTGTGTAGTAGTTGGAATTGTGGAAACCAAGCTCATTCTTTAACCAATTATAAAAATGACAATGAGGTAAACCTAAGTGGAAAACATATATTGGAACATGTAAGTATTAATGTTTTTATTTCATTATAATCATTTTGAGTTGATAAATTTACTACACTTGGAATATAGTTTCACATGGCTAAAAATCTAATTTTTCACATCTCAATGAAGTTGAAGGTAATACGAGTATCACAGTTTGTGATTGGATAATATAATAGAGATTAAACCCATCCCATCCATAACATATTTTAATGTATTTCAATAACATTGGATTAACTTTAAGTTTGTATATTATTTTCAAGGTCATAGGTCAAATGTAGGAATTGGGTAAAATGGTATTTAGAGGTCATTTAGAATCCAATGTAAAGTTAAAAGAGAACAATGGTAGATTTGAAAATAAAACTAGAAACTTGCCACCTTTTTCATTAATGAGCATAACTCATATGGGTTGCATTCAATGGGAATTCAATGCATTAGTTTTCATGCAAAATTATCTTTATCTTTGGTTTTATTTTGATTTGGCCTTATTATCAATAGCTCTTTGTAGAAGTGAAGTCCCATTAGATTGTTCTTGGATATTTTATTTGATTTTAAAGTGGGGTGAAGTTTCTTGAGTCGGTCTCAAACCTTGTTGAAGTTGGTGTAGTCTATTTTTTTAGTTTGGTGAAGCTATTTGAGTTTGTTTTCAAAGCATGAATGCATTTTGTCTACCAAGTAAGAGTTTTAATTTTTTAGTTTGGGATATAATGAAAATAATGGACTTTAATAGTTGTTAAACTTGTATATCTCATATGGGTGTTTATACTCAAGTTGCAAGCAATATTTTAATACCATAATTCAGATTTATTCAATTATATTTTAATGATTGTGTTTATTTTTGAAAGGTTTAAAAATATTTTATGGTTGATTGTGCATAAATTAAATATAATGTTTATGAGTTATAAGTACTAGTTTTATTTTATAATATGCAAACTATATCACTAAACTTATAAAAGAAATTTAATTTCTTTTATATGTTAAAGCTTTAAGTGGATTATTAAATCAAAGAATAGATAATTTTAAAAATATGATAATGTGGTTCCAAAATGTTTTGAAACCCTTTTTTCTTATGTATCCTTGCTCTTGTTTCAGTTAAGAGAGTCTTTACAAAATTCATTTTAAGTTTTTATTATACTTAAAATCATTTGATAGAATTTTGGTTTAAGTCTCTATGCTTGCTCATTTTATATTATTATTGCATGAAAAAAAATTGTGAAATATTACATTTTCAAAAGATTTCCTTGGGTTTTCAAGGTAGATAAATGCTTGGTCAATACATTATTGATAAAACCCTAAGATTTTAATATGAATAATTACTTGTCTAGATTTCTATTTTTGAAAGATGATTTCATGTCTACTTGTAATCTAAAATAATACAATGTTGTTAATTCATTTATAAATATTTTTGAGTTTCTTGAGAATTTTTTTCATTTTATTAGATTCATTATAAATATCTACTACAAATTTGCATTAAGAAATTATTATAATCATTCACCCAATACAACATCAAGGTTTATACTTACATAGGGTTTTTAGTGCAAAAGATATTTTTACTCACATTGCATTAAAATAATTAGGAAAAGAACCCTAAGTGATTACATGGACATGAAGTAAAAATAATAATATGAGTTTTAAATAATTTTTTTGAAATATATATTGATAGTTTCATTGTTTTGATTGTGAGAAATAGTAGTTATTATAAACTTTCATTACAACTGTATAAAATAATAATGTCCAACTCGGATGGTTGTTTTTATCTATTTAAGTTGAAATATTTTCAATCATGTTGAAACCTTAATGGTGTATAAGAATGTTTTTCATCTTCAGTTATAAAGATCATATGGATTTGAGATATAAATCATCTAAATGGATTAAAGTAGTGGGTATTGTATTGATTTATATTATTAGTATTGCCTCATTTAAAAAACATATGGGTACCCTAACATTGGTTGTTTATTTTATCTTCTGGTAACTTTAAATTTGTTTCTTGTTTTAGTATTATGAATCAGATTAGGAATAATATATTAGGGGAATTAGTAATTATTCAATTCAATTTGTATGATGCATTACTTATAGATAAGAATGAATTTTGAAATCTATGTATTTACATTTTTCTTTGAAAAGGTAAAACTCAACAATATATTTTTAGTTAATTTCATAGCTGAATTGTTATACTTAAATGTGTATAAAGTATGCTTTCTTCACTTGAAAAAGTTAGTTGATGTTTTTGACACATATAAATAATTATTAGGTATGATTTTTTCATTCAATAATTAATAATTGATTAATTAGCTTCCTGAGTCGATTTGTTAGTGATGTATTGAGATTATATTTGTTATTAAAAGTATTTTGTCTTTGCAAGGAGTTGGTTTCTATCAAATGACAAACCCTATTCATCAGGTAAAACATCAAATGTTTTAAAGGGAAAAATTGGATGCAAAACTCGTTACTATTTAATTTGTGAACTTCACCATGATCCAAATATTTGTATTGATGACTGAAAATTTAAGAATTTTATCAAAGGAAAGGTTAATATTTCTTATAATTTTTTTGATGACATAAACATGTGTAAATTTATGAATCTTAAGTGAAGTTAAAACTACTAATGCTTATGCAATTCAGACAAGAAGGAAATATTAAAATTTCATTTCTAAAGATAATTATATTATAAAAAACTTTCAATAATCTATTTTTTTCCCGAAACCTTCAAACCAAAATAAAGGTAAAGTTGTAGCTTGAAATTATATTACTATAGATAACTCACAAGCAAGAAATTCTTTGGCTACTGGTTATAATAACTTGTGGTACCAACTAGCTTATAGGCCCAGAACTTATCCTCAAACCTAATACCAATCTTGGACATTGTGATCTAGATGTTATTAGGGATATCAGTTAAGAGATGCCTTAGATCATGAAACCCTTAGAATACATATCACAATATGTCATATAAAATGAAAAAAAAAATAGATCTATATTAGATTTCAATAGTAAGGAAATACAACAATCACAATGATAAAAATGACACCAAAATCTCAAAATGAGATGCATTACAACCTTAGATCCACATATCTCTACTTGATATTCTTAGTATTTGTAAATATAGTTATCTCATAACAAAGTGTCAATCTATAATATTCCAATCAAATCCATAAATCCTTAATTGGCCAAAAAATCTCTTTCTTCCCCACCAAAAGTCCTCAAACATAGGTGTAGGGACATGTTTAGAAAGGCACAAGACCTACCTACTTAAATTAAGTTATTTTACCACACTAAAAACATTAATACTCTTCAGTGTGCCACAAACATTAAATGTATCTAACAACTCCAATGCATAGTAACATGTTACATCTTAACATGCCAAACAACATCACGACCAATATTAATTAAATCCTTATCAACTTCCATGAATTTTAAGATTAAATTTAAAATAGTAAACAATAGCTCCTTTAATAACACATCATAGTATATATGTACCCAAATGAAGTGTACAGAAATAAAGTCACATGAAGTCACAAATAATTATTATGAAAGCCTTTGTGCCATAATCCTCATGTTTGCTTAAGAACAATACTACACTTTATCACAAGATTTCTAAATGAATTATAATTTTAATGCATGGCTTGTGCAATGAAGATCCAACTACTCCAAGAAACCTCATCAACTCAACCAATTCTATGATGAATAATGAACTCTAATTAAAAGCTCAATTACTCAAGAGATACCATGTATTAATGTAAATGTACCATATATATATATACACTATTTCACTTGGGTAACAAACTAACATAATGTATTATATAAAGCTTAAAATATTATTTATACAAGAAAAAATAAAATTGCATAAAATAAAATATCTATGGAAAATTATATACATATTCATGCAAACAGGGTACAGATAACTATACTAGAA
The DNA here is from genome assembly GCA_037957365.1 of Torreya grandis. Classification (NCBI taxonomy): domain Eukaryota; kingdom Viridiplantae; phylum Streptophyta; class Pinopsida; order Cupressales; family Taxaceae; genus Torreya; species Torreya grandis. The sequence goes on along the minus strand of JARHVA010000181.1, from coordinate 1,290,804 downwards.
AAATATGTACACAAAGGTGGTGAAAAAACACAAATAAGGTTTTGTGCAACATAGAAGACTTGTAAAAAATTATAACAAGATACATGTGTAATATGAAACTTGTGTAGCATAACACTTAGATGTATTTTATAAACTAACATATTTTTGGTTTATCCTAGATTGTAGTACATTTGGATGCTCTTGCATCATACACCCTAGGTAAGTAAAGAAACATGTGCTCTTGCTCATATGACTTTTAATAACTTTGTTAATTTTATTGCTTATTTTTTAGATTCTAATGCACTAATCCATGTCATATCTTATATATCCTTGCCTTTACATTTTACCATATATAATGTACATTGTTAGGAGGGGTGGAGGTAAATCCAAGAACAAACACACCTGTTCTAATTCCACCCGTTAGGATCTTGCTCCTCAGAAAGAGCACAGTATGATTACCAAATATAAGCAATTGAATATGCGGAAATAACCAGAAACACAAGTAACTAGAATTCACCAATAGCACAGAATATGAGAGACAATACACTATCTTGTATTAACACTATACAGAAAAGAATACATCAAAGAGCCGCCACACTCTTTCACCTTACAGAGATTCGCCACACCTCAAGTTTATAGTAATTCTTCTCACACACACTCTCCTACACAAAAAATGGTCCCAACAACCAACTCACACACAGAATTGGTGTTCACCTCACCAACCAGTCAGTAATAACCCTGCCGGTACACCAAGCACTCTATAGCACTTCAAGCTGATCTCTCATGAACCTGCAACCTGCAATTCAAAGACCAAACTTACATGTAGATCCCCAATGAGCTTGCAACAACCTGCAACTCACAGATCTTACAACTAGAAGGAACTCTTCCTTTCTATCTCATGCCTTAACAATACATGCCAATGGGTCTATAAATAGATCCCTAAATCAAACAATAACTTAGACTCTTAATTTAGACAATTATCCTCGCAGCCCAAGACTCTAACTGGTCTTAACATGCAAAATCTTCGTTCACTTAACTAACTGTCCGTGAAATGAGCAGTTCGGGAACACACAGGCGACCGATGCCGGTCCCTGCTAGTCTGGTTCTGCCGACGTCGGCCGACTTCCTGCCGTCACCGGTGGCCTTCTGCACTGGTCTCGACTGACGTCGGTCCTGCTGCCGATGCCGGTTCTCCTGGATCTCAGCAACCATTGTTCCTTCAGTTTGCAAAGGGTTAAAGCTTTTAGCTCCACAACCTAACAATCTCCCACTTGGAGATAAACAGCTGCAACCTGTACCTGTACCTATACACCGTCTAGTTTGTTCCCTTGGCTATGCATCCCTCCTCAAGATTAGTCTTGAAGACCAACCACTACAAAATCCGTAGTGCAAAAAACCTATCATCCAAATTACCTGCCACATCCGCATCTACAACCATGTAGAAAAAGAACTTGACCCTACATAGCATGTGCACCTGCTGCTGGTCCCACTGAACTGCCCTTCAGTATTAATCTCCCGGATTGACTCCAAACTTGTGACAACTCCCACTGCTTGGGAAAACTTAGGTTTAGTACATACCATGCACTCAACCTCATTATGTGAATCAAGACACCTGTTCTGTGAACTGTCTAACCATCGGCGTGCTAACCGGTCTCACACAATCATCCTGAAACAAAGTCAACTAGACCTCCATGTCTCTAGAACACACTCATGCCAAAGAATCTTGCTGCTCCCAGATTCTCCATGACATACACCTGAACTAGCTTTACCTTTAGTTCAGCAATACCTGTATATGTAACCCTGCAACAAGCACATCATATAGAAATAGGATAATGTAGCTAATATTATCCAAACTGGTAAAGAGAAACACAATGATCAAACCTCCATTGCCCTGCAGCTAATACAAGATCATATACCCTGATCTTCCATCTCACGTATCCATTTCCGCTCTTCTTCATCCTCAACATCCATTCGTCTCTCAGTGCTTACTTCCAGCTGACAACTCTACCCAAAACATCTGTTTGGTTCTCCTCTAAGGAATCACATCCTCATCCATGCCAAGCTCCCACTGTTTCCTGGATCTACCTGTTCTGCTTCTTTAACAACTTTCTGGTTCTATACCATAAGTGAGCAACAAGTAGTGTAAAGAAGGGAAATGATGAATTTAAGAACTTACTAACACCTTCAGTCCTCCATATGGGCGCTTGAGACTCCATGACAACTCGCTGTCCACCCAAAATTTGTCTCAGTGACTGATGCTGGTCACATCTCAGTCTACAGCCGACCGATGTCGGTTCCCTACGACTGCCTCCCTGCCGACGTCAGTTTCCCCTGGCTGACGCCGGTCCTTATCTGCCCTGAGTCACTGACGTCGGGCTGCACATAGCCGACGTCGGTCCCTGTCTGGACACCGATGCCGGTTTTCCTGCCGACGTCGGTCTCTATGTTTTTCTTGTGAGACCTGACTTTTTCCCACGAGCTCATTTTGGATCAAACCCTTGTCCAAAACACCCTTGCTCTGCTCAGAATTCCTCTGCACCTTGTGTTGAACTATGTCCATCACTTTCTCCTTGAAAACCAAGGCTTTCCTGTTCTTGTCACTAACATCAGATTCCTCAAGAAACCTCACCTTCTTCTTCTACATACAGAAACCACGATCCATGCCTTCCAAATCTGAAAGCATACTCTTTGACTCAAGAACCAACATCTCCTTCTTATCTATGTGACCAAGCCTATTAAGCCACATCTCCGAATCTACAACTGAAGTAGATAACCCAGAAAGAGAATCAGTAAAACAAGTAGATAGATAAAGCGTACCTACTTTCTTACCTCTAGCTACAACAAGTGTACCCTTTTTAACCTTCCAAGAGTCCGCTGTGAGAGTTACTGTGCAACCCTCTTCACCCAAACTTCTAATAGAAATCAAATTCCGCTTCAGAACTGGGACATGCATGACCTCCTTTAACACCCATGTGTCACCTGTCTGCAATTTCAGCTTCACTTTGCCTTTGCCAACAATCTGACAAGGCTTACCATCCCCTACACAAATTTCTCCAAAGTCTCCCTGGACATACTCATGAAAAAATTCCCTATGTGGGGATGCATGAAAAGAGGCACCAGAATCTAATACCCAAGATTCTACTTTATCCAAAGAACATACCAGAGCATCCTGTGCAACGTAACCTGCAACATCTGCTTCTTCTCCATGTTCTTCATGCTGATCTTCACCCGATCTGCAATCTCTCTTTAAGTGCCCTTGCTTTCCACATTTCCAGCAGGTTATTCTGCCATACCTAGACTTGGATCTCCTGCTTGTTTTCGACCTTGATCTCCCACGCTCTGTCTTCTCTCTTGGCCTTCCTCTTCCTTCAACACTCAAAGCATCTCCAGATGATTCACCTGTGCTTTTCTTGCGTATCTCTTCATTCAAGATCACACTCACAACATCATCCACTTTTAAGACTTTTGAAGGAGACACAGTATTAGAAACTGCCATTACCAAACCTTCCCAACTTTCAGGTAATGAACACAAGATTAAGAGAGCTCTAATTTCATCATCAAATACAATATTGACTGAACTTAACTGGTTTACCAAACCATGGAAATCACTAAGATGGCTATGAACAGATCCACCTTCCAACATTTGCAAATTAAATAAACGCTTCATAAGAAATACCTTATTAGAAGCCGAGGGTTTTTCATACAAATTTGCCAAAGATTTCATGAACTCCACCGTTGTCTTACACTGTGATAAGCTGGAAATCACAGATGATTCAAGACTCAATCTAATAGATCCCAGAGCCTTCCGATCAAGAACCTCCCATTCTTCATCTTTCATATCCAAGGGTTTGCTAGCAACCCCACCCAATGGTAAGTACAAATCTTTCTGATACAGATAGTCCTCAATCTGCATCCTCCATAATTGGTAGTTCTTGCCATTAAACTTTTCCATTCGTAGTTGACTGTTTTCTGCCATTGCTCAACTCCCACTCAAACAGAAACCCTGTGAGTAACCTGTAATCAAAACACACTACCCAGATCTACACCAATCTGTTAGTATCCCAACCAAAAGCTCTGATACCACTTGTTAGGAGGGGTGGAGGTAAATCCAAGAACAAACACACCTGTTCTAATTCCACCCATTAGGATCTTGCTCCTCAGAAAGAGCACAGTATGATTACCAAATATAAGCAATTGAATATGCGGAAATAACCAGAAACACAAGTAACTAGAATTCACCAATAGCACAGAATATGAGAGACAATACACTATCTTATATTAACACTATACAAAAAAAAATACATCAAAGAGCCGCCACACTCTTTCACCTTACAGAGATTCACCACACCTCAAGTGTACAGTAATTCTTCTCACACACACTCTCCTACACAAAAAATGGTCCCAACAACCAACTCACACACAAAATTGGTGTTCACCTCACCAACCAGTCAGTAATAACCCTGCCGGTACACCAAGCACTCTATAGCACTTCAAGCTGATCTCTCATGAACCTGCAACCTACAATTTAAAGACCAAACTTACATGTAGATCCCCAATGAGCTTGCAACAACCTGCAACTCACAGATCTTACAACTAGAAGGAACTCTTCCTTTCTATCTCATGCCTTAACAATACATGCCAATGGGTCTATAAATAGATCCCTAACTCAAACAATAACTTAGACTCTTAATTTAGACAATTATCCTCACAGCCCAAGACTCTAACTGGTCTTAACATGCAAACTCTTCGTTCACTTAACTAACTATCCATGAAATGAGCAGTTCGGGAACACACAGGTGACCGACGCCGGTCCCTGCTAGTCTGGTTCTACCGATGTTGGCCGACTTCCTGCCGTCGCCGGTGGCCTTCTGCACTGGTCTCGACCGACGTCGGTCCTGCTGCCGATGCCGGTTCTCCTGGATCTCAGCAACCATTGTTCCTTCAGTTTGCAAAGGGTTAAAGCTTTTAGCTCCACAACCTAACATACATTCCTTTATTTATTAGTTTTCCCAAATCGCATGTCAATCATTTTTTCTATTTATTCATGTTATTTATCAGGTATATGAAATCTATAATTTGTATCTTTAGGCCATTCAATTATAATTACGCTAATATATCATTCATAATATGGATACAAATTATCCATAGTGAAAATATGAAATACATTTATCCTTTGAGGTAATTCTAGTTCATATGCATTCTTTACAAACTTTAACAAAAAAAATTGCATGGACCAATCTTTTTCCACTTAAATTTATCATAAGACCCTTTTGGAAATATCTCCTTTTCATAAGTGTGTTAAGGCTAAGTCTCCTAATTGATATTCAAATTCCATTATATTCATATTTGCATATTATTTGTACTATGCTTTGTTATTTTCTAACTGTTCTCACACTTGCTTATGCACTTCTCACATATATTATGAAAAACCCCCTACTTCAACACTTCTATTTTTCTCACTTCTCATGTCACTTAATTCCTCTTGGAATTGACCCATAAAAGATTTTAAAATTATGTCTTCCCTTTACTTATATTCATTGAATATTTATATGAAATATCAAATTGTGTTAGAATATAATCCCATTTTCTTGGCTTACCTTCAAGTAAACATTTCAAGAGATTACCCAAAATGCAACCTCTATTTTTCCATTTGTCTAACTATGATACATTGAGCTGAACTATAATTTAATATTCAAATTCTTCCATATTGTCCTTGAGAAATGTCTAAAAATTTTCACAACTATGTCTAAAATGATATCATGAAATAAATTATGAATCCTTACAACTTACTTAAAAAATAAGTTACAATGTTTATTGCCTCATTAATTTTATTACATGCCAAAAAATGTGCCATATTAAAAAATATATCAACTATCACAAATATTGAATCATTTATTTTTGGTGTTCTAAGCAAACCTAAAACAAAATTCATACTTATATCCTCCCATAGTTTCTCTGGAATAGACAATGGTTGATACAACCCTACATTTTGAATTCTCCCTTTCATTAGTTGGAAAAATCTACACTCAACAAATTTGTGCACATCTACACATTTGCAACCAAAAATAGTTTTCTTCTATTGGTGCTAAATTTTTTGTCATAATTAGAATGACCTGTCAAACCTCCACTATGTTTTTCCTCAATCAAATTCTCTTGCATTAAAATTATTTGTATATATAATTTCCTTCCTTTGAATAATAAACCTTCCTAAATAAAATACTCTAACCTTAGTGTTCTATCTTTATGAACTGGTTCTAGACATGACATCCATGCTTCTTTAAAATATTCATATTATTATTTCATAAGATCAAATAATATGACTTCAACTCTGAAATCATTCAAAAAATAATTTCTTCTACTCAATACATCAACACCTTTATTATACATTCCACTTCTGTGTTTCAACAAAAAATAATAAGTTTGTAGGATTTCAACCCATTCATATGTCTTTGATTCAACTAATTTTAAATATTGATGAATTACAATGCTTTATTTTATATATATATCCATTTATTTAGCGCTCTCACAATTACATAGGACTCTTTAATATACACTAAATACTTTCAATTTGCATCATTCCAATTCTCACTGAAAAATGTGATAGGTATTCTTTCTTGACACAATACCACCCTTGTTGATGTGATACATCATAATCTACTTAAAATACTTTATTAAATTATAAATGCCAATATTTTTACTCAATTATATTATTCTTCAAATATTATAAATTATGTTCTACTTCTATTGTCCATACTAATTCTCTTTCATCCTTTCACATCACATTAGTGATTGATGCACATGTCCTACTAAAATTACTAATGAACTTCTTATAAAAAAATACTAGTCCATGAAAACTACATGCCTCAAATATAATTTTTAGTGATAGAAAATATAGTATAGCTCGCATATCCTCTAGATCCATCTTGAAACCTTATTCATAAATCATAAATCCCAAGTACACCAATTATTTCTACATAAAACTATATTTTTTTCAAATTCATGAGTAACATTGCATCTCTCAAATTTTCTATCACTTTTTTAAAATGTCACAAATATTCTTCCTCTGTTATACTAAAAATAAATGTCATAAAGATACAAAATGTAAACTTACCAAAAAATGGATTAATAACTTCAATCATCAATCTCATGAATGTACTCGATGCATTAGTTAACCCAAATGACATAATAAACCATTCATATATTCATTATTTTGTATTAAACATTTTGTTTAGTCATCATCATCTCTTATAAAAATATGGTGATATCCACTCTTCAAATAAAATTTTCATGAACTATTTTGCTTCTGTCAAGCAATCCATCAAATTATCCATATACGACAATGGAAATCCATAATTTATAGTTATCTTATTAATGGTCCTAGAATGAGTACACATTATCCATTGGGTATGTGCACAAAGGTGTGGGATAATTTTATGGACATACTCAATAGAACGTATGCATTATAACATAATGCATACAAATTATTATTATAATTTCTACACGTTATGGCTCAGAATACCTGAGCCATAATGTGTATGCATTATAACAATAATACATACACATTATGTTTTTATATACAAATGCATACACATTATAGCAATGTGTATGCATTATTATATATAAAGATAATGTGTACGCATTATATAAACTATAAAACAAAAAAAATTGAATTGTCTCATTTCTATTATGCTTGGATTCATATTTTGGTGCTGTGCATTGACATTTTTTCTTTTAGATCTTCCTTTTGCCCTCTAGCTCACATGGAAATCTTATATTTTACTCTTGCATTTGTGAGATTGATGATGCCACCATAAATAAGAGGTAAGTTTTGTAGATTAAATCAATTTTTTTATTTTTTTGTGAATGTTTTGCATAGTTTGATTTATAATTATTCTCCAACAGGTCAGCATGCTTTGCCTAACCCTCCACCTAATCCTCCACCTAATCCTTCGCCTAACCCTCTACCCAACCCTCCTAACCCTCTACCTAACTACATCCCCCAGGCAATCAAGAGGATATAGTTGTTCACATAGTGGATATTAAAATTGAAATTGAGCATATAATTAAGAGAATGAGGTATCCCACTTCAATGAACACCCACTACACCTATTTGGCCAATACTCTAGAGTTATTATTAGGTCAAGTTGACTCAATAATGAGTCAAATTGATAGATAGAGGTCATTTAGGGATAATTGTAAGGCTTACTCTGCTAACAAGTTATCAACATCTGAGGTGAAAAATAAAGATATAACAAAAGATCAAGTTTTTGCCTTATTTATCAACCCAACCACCAATTCCCCATTTCCCATAATGACCAAATGTTTCCCAATCCATTGATGCCAACATAATTTGATTAAAGCCAATTTTTGGGAGTGATGGTGGATAGTGTTTGACTATCCACCTTGTAATAACCATGAGGTCCCTTTGTAATTTTTGAGGAAACTCTATTACAAGTTTGTCCTCAATGAAATTCTAAACTACTTTGATTATGGTGAGTTTTAGGGTTGAGGGAAAGGCTCCATGCATGATTAAATAGGTGCACATCATACATCTAATCAGCCCTCAAGGATCCCTACCCAAAAGCCACTTCATCTAGAGATTCCCTTTATGATGAAAGAGGTTATGGAGATAGATACTTTGCATGTGCTTAGTGTGCTTACTAATGCACTCGTTCATCATATGAATAGACTTTGAGAGATAGATGCTCAAGATATTCCAACTAGTGGATGTACCTAACCCCAGCCATGCAGACATTATGGTGCTATATGTACTAAACCTTTAGATGATAATAGTGGCACTTCAGGGGGCTTGGAGAGTATGGTCTTGATTGATGAGTTGTTGATGCACACATTTAGTCTAGATATGTTGGGAGTCTCTACACACATGCATGTATCTTTTATATAAATTTCATGCTAAATTTTTAAGTTATATTTACAAATTAAAAAGGTAAAAATTAATTTACACATTTAAATTGAATAATATATACGTATTTTTTTTATTCCAAGAGGAAATGTTGCCTTCAACTTCATAACTAGGTAGTGGGCCAACCCCTACTACATCTATCAGTGTCAGTATGACATCATATAAATTTACATAGGTAAAATTTCAAGTGAATATTATATACTCTAGGTGTACATTCATACACCTTAATTGCATCATTGGTATATTTTGTGTAAGAAAATATAAAATACCTAATATAATTTTATTAGACTTTTTATTGTTTGATGTATTAGCATGGATTAGCGTAGTGTTCGAAACTCATCCTCCATATCAATTGTTTTCTTTTATTTTAACTTTAAAACTATGTTTTCAATAACCAAAATAGCGAGTTGAACATTTTCTTGATATCCCATTATATATAGTTCCCATAACAAGTCAATCCCAATTGGTAGGATTGGATGTGTGTGTGTGTGTGTGTGTGTGTGTAATTCATTTGATAAAATTTGTTTGGTATAATATATTTATATCAATTTCCCAATCGATCATAGCATGTTTTCATCAATAGACACACCACTCCTTTATTTTAAATACTAGCCTCATACCCATCCACTTGATTCTTTTTTATCCTAATCACATATAGTAGTTCAATCTCTATGATCGATATCCAAAATGGTCATAGCTAGCAATTCAATTCCCATCAATTCCAACTGAGCATAACAATTTCATCTCTATTTATAAAGTTATAAATTTAGATGGCATAACCTCTTGATCCCATTGTACCTAGTCAATTTCATTAGTTTGTTGGGAGAGCATCCATTAGATCCCATTGTTTTATTGGGAGAGCATCGACTATAAACTATAGCCTATATGTATATGGCATAGGCCTTGCGACCATATACAAATAGGGAACCTCAACCCCATATAGATAGATGGGGTTGAGTAGTTTATTAACACCACCTACTTAGGGGGTCAAATACCTATTGTATCTAGTTGAGGAAGAGGGACTATCTATATCCATGTACTTTCATCACTCGAGTGACATGCCAACTCTATAAGACTATAACACCTTTCATTAGGAAAATCCCCCTAAAATGAATATTGAGTGTCAACAAGAATTTATCACCCTTTGTTGACCTCAACCTAGTTGCACTATATACATATAGACCTTCCCTTTAAAAAATTAAGGGAAATCTAAGGATAGATAGTCAACCTAATGTCACCTATAGGGAAACCAAAATCATGCACTTGTAAAGAATATTGTCTAATCACTCTTATCCCTATAATATTAAGTTCTATTTTCTATATATTTCTTTAGATTTTGATGAGACCTATTTTATAAGGTTTTAGACACTCTTAAAAGTCTCAAGTATAGATGTCCCCTATAAAAGTAACCTATCACTCTAGGTGTCTTAACCTGATTAAAACTTAGTTTACAAACTTCTCCATAAACACATATACAGGTTACTTGTCTTATCACAATGACTATTTCTAAGCTATTTTTTATCACACCAATACTTAGTTGGACTAAAAAGTAAAGAATGTTTGTAAGAAAAGTATTCAAGGTGTTAACATGATCAAAATTTCAAAACAAATCAATTAGACACCATAGCTCATAGGATTGTCCTCAATTATACCAAGTCACTGCCTTAAGACAATTAGACCTAATGACCAAGTAATTAGGTTAAAATTTGAAATACACCTCAGCAAAGCTATACAAGCATCCAAATCAGTGTATATAGGTACATATCAAGGATGTTTTATCACCAAAATTGCATTCAATGACTTAATTTCATAAAATTCACTCAAAAATGCTCCCTCATTGTATTATCATTTTCCCTCATAAAACTAACATTTATTGCCTTCAGTGTGGTGTTACAAGTAACATGTTGCACATATCCACTTGTCACATTCATGCTTCCCATGACCTCATTATATTTTTTCATATCTTATGCAAGACTAAGTTTGTTAGCAACCTATTTAATCAATGAATTTCCCAAGCTATTAATTATTAGGTTGTTTATTCAACTGATGACTAGGGTGGACACTCCTCCATCATTGCAAGTCAAGACATACTCAAGTATTTCTATCATAATGTCATCTACACATGCACTCATTGAGATATGTATATTCACTTGTAATTTTGAATTGTAATTTAGTACTTTTGTTTTAATAATTTTAATATATACTTTGGAAAATATAACTTATATGCACGAATGTATTATGTATGTAGGGCTATCATATGACATTTGATAGCCCAACTCAGATGAATAATATGATAGCTCCTCATGTTTCTTCATCATTTGACATATTTTTTCATGCAACTAAACTTTGCACTGACCCAGCCAAGCGTCAATGGTAAATTGAGGAGGACCATGAGATTGTGGTAAGTGTATGTTTAAATAATTTTTTATTATAGTTTAAAACATGATTTTCCTAACTTGGTTTCATGTATACCTATAAATTTTATAATAATTTTTTATTTTAATAGGTTTAATTTTAAGAAAGCTATGAGCGTAGTACCTGAATTCAAACCTTAGAGCAATCCAAGGCTTTCAAGATATCTCCATCTACAATAAGGGCATACCAAGGAGAGTATTCTGCAAATAAGGTAAAGAGAGGGAGACTATTTGATGATTAGGATGATGTAGATGATGTAATTTTTTGTATGCTTATATGGAAATGTATGTATATTTGGCATTGTACATGCATATATGATGTATTCACCCGACATTAGATATTATGTCATTAGACATGATGTAATTTTTTGAATGCCTATATGGCAATGCATGTATTATTGACATTGTATGCCTATATATGGAATTCGTACATGGCATTCTTATTTTGTACATGAATATTTAATAAAACTAATGAAGTAAATCTTGTTTGAATCACTTGTGTTCAGAGTATTATGAATGATTGGTTTTAAAGTATTCTTAAGGATTACAAATTTTATGAGATTGAGAATAACTTGTTAGGATAATGTTGCAAATTAGAACCTTATAATAAAAAAAATATCAATGATTGAATTTGAATTATGTTTGTATGTTGATGTAGAGGTAAGGAGGAGAAGTCTACAAAAAAATCATTAGTTGGTTCTAAACCCAACTGATCAAATTCATTTGCTATGGTTTGATTTGAATCTTAATTCACAAGCTAGCTCCTCTTTTGACTCTTTGGGCTTAATTTGGCTTCTTACACCTATTACTTATTCCTTGTACTCTTAGTATCACCTCCTTAAGTCATTGACCTCTGTCCATACATTCACAACACATCCTTTTCCTCATTCCATTCATGTCTCATTCATAAACTTCCTCTTAATCTCTTTCTAGTTTTTTCCTAGGCACCTTCTTTGGGTCTCAAGGACCAAATCTTGGTCTATGTTTCAAGATCTCAACCTATTGTCACATATGGTATTAGATGATCATAACATAATTGGTATAACACCCTTCAATTACTCAAACAATCTTTGACTCTCATTCCACACCTTATGGACGCAATGCTCCCTCAAGGCTTGTAGCCTTTTTTTATTGTATTTTGCCTTGTACAAAAAAAATTTATTGCTCAAGAGATTATAATGGAATTTATAGGTACACTCCATCCTTTTCCATGTTTATGTCAAATTTCATATCCCAACTCCACCTTTAACTATCACTTCTTTCATTAGCCTACCCTCATTTAGGCCTAATTAGCACTATTCCAAACCCTCAGTCCTATAATCCATACATATCCATAAAATTTTAGGTTAAAACCTTTTGATTCACCTTGTACATGTATAGGGGAGCAAGATTACAAAGTTTCATTAAATTCCCATGGTTAAATCTCTTGGAAATGTTTGAACCCTAATTTAGGATATCCCATGCCCTATACATACTCTCCAAAGGACCAATTTGACCTTCCCACTTATCTTATTTTATTTAAAACATCCTCATGACATATAAAACATATCATAACACCTTTCTAATGATAAAAAAACCAAATTTGTCTTTACACCTTTGAGACTGCCTATCAAGATTTGAGCCTACCTATGGGGATTGCATGAATTTTAGAGTGTGAATACCATTAAAATGTTTTTAATAGGTTTAAAACCATATTAACATACTTATAAAATACTTATATAATCTTGGAAACCTCAAACACACCTTAAAACTCCAAAAAGTATGCCTACATGAATAGTGACCATTATGAGACATGGAGGGGACTATGATAAAATAGTGAGCACTTCCACTTATCATATAACCTTCAAAAATTTATGTATGGTTATATTAGGTCATTAATACCAATCATACCAATTTTAAATTATTTTTTATATGTACTTTTTCCTATAGACCCTTTTTACCACAATTTACCTTGAGCTGCCTCTATGCTTCCCTCATGCCAAAACTTGTCTTTCTTCAAAAAAATTCATAAAACCCCTAAATTTGATATAGGAAAAAATAGGTTTAAAACATCATATTATATGGTTTTAAGACCTCTCCAATTCCTAAACTACTTCCTGACATCCATAACTAATAAAACCTCTAGAAATCTCCAATGGCTACCTTCTTGACTGCAAGAGGATTGTGTCAAAATATCAGGAACTTGAACTCTTTGTATTACCTGTAAGATGTCATGTGATGTTTTTTTAGGTCAAGGATAAATTTTTACCAAATTTCATTCTTTGACTCAATCTGTAGTTTCCCCAAACTGACCAATTTCTCCAAGGCAAGCTCCATTATTGATCGTGATTTGACATAGGGTTGATTGTACTAAAATAGTGAATAGTTACCATTTTCAAAAATCCTCAAAATTATATTTAATGGGTATAGTAGGTCATAATGATCCTCTCCACTAAATTTTGTGATTAGATATAGCATATTTTGGCCTGTAGGCCCATTTTGGCAAATGTTAATAACACATGTCTACTTGGTCAAATCACAAATGAGTCATCATCCTATTTTTCCTTGGTTTTTGTCTTATCATGATTATTTTTCCTCTAAAATCTCATTAAACCTCTCCTTTCATGATTCCACCCTTCATTTTCCATCTCACAATCTTCCATGTCACCTTGTACCTTCTCCAAAAACCATATATGACTGCATGTCAATAATATCTAGAGATTTATGCTATAAGAAAAGGGAGTATTTGGTCTAATTCATACCCATTTAGCCCTATTAATATTTATACTTCACTATAAACCACCCTTCAACCTTCCTCTAACATGCTTTGAGGGTATGACTGCAAGTGTTCTTTGGAAACCTCTCCTAACATGCTTGACTTTGTAAAAGCCCACCTCTCACCTTGGACACCACCATCCCAGAATTCTTGACTTTTTAGAGTCTCACCTCTCACCTTGGACACCACCATCCCACAATGAAATTAGTCCAAAGGACCCATTATCCTACATATGCACACTAACCTAAAGGATGGACTGTAGGTGGAAGCTTTTGACTATGATTGAAGCATTAGGTGTTTAGGGACATTTCTCAAATGATCCAAGACCCCACTAATCTTTAATTCTGATGTAACCTCAATGAAACACCATCATTGGAAAGGAAACCTTCATTAATATTTCTCCTTGGTTTGGAAACCAATGGAAACCTAAGAGGTGTCTTTTATTCTTCTATAACATGATGGTCTCTTTGATAACTTCAATAAGCTCTTAAAATGGTCCACACACTTTGAAAACACTTAAATTAACCCCTTTCAAGTTATCCAACTCACTCCACTATCCCATTTCACATACAAGGCTCATCTTGTGTTTTTAAGACTTGTAGCCCCTTTTTTTGGACATTTCTCCTTGGTTTGACCAATATATGAACTCTCTTAAAAATATGAGACCATTTATAGCTTTTTGACCCTTGGAACACTTTGAAAAGCTTCAAAAAAACCTAAATAGTCAAATTACATGTGTTCTAATGATAGTGACATCCAATTCCACCCATAAGTGCATTTTCACTACTGTTTTGGCATAAAAACACTGACAACAAATGTTGTCAAAGGTGAAACTATGATATAAGAACTTACTTTTTAGTGCTTATTGGCTAAAAATGGGCACTACCAATATGTTTGGATGGGAATATAACATCTAGGACTAGGTTCTTGGCCTCCCATTTGGCCCGGTTGACAAACTTACCACCTATTCTAGGCTCAAGAATGCCCTTCCCAATACAAGAAAGATGTTAATTTTTAGCCTAACTTCAGGCATGCATAAAACAAAAAATATAAGTCTTATGGAGGAACCATAAGATTCATCTTATGTATGTTAAATCCATCTAATTTCACCTTGTATCTAATCTAAAACACCTCTAAGAGAAATCCATGGTAGAAGTTGCAATAATGGGTCCTAAAATGCAAATGTTTGGCAGTGAAGAGACAACTTGTTGACCTCCAACTAACAATTTAATCTTTGGGACTGGTAGGTGCATATAAATCACTTAAATCATGTCTATATAGGAAAATTTCATGTTATCTAATGATCATGACATCCAATTCCACCTGTAAGTGCATTTTCACTACTGTTCTAGAGCATAGAAATAGTGACAACAAATGTTGTCAAAGTTAAAGCCACAGTTCAAGAACTCAATTTTTGGTCTTTATTGGCTAAAAAATGGCACTACCAGAATGTCTATATGGGAGGATAACATCCAAGACCAGGTTATTGGCCACCCATCTAGCATGGTCAATAAACCCACTACCCATTCTAGGTTCAAGAATGCCCTTCCCAATATAAGAAAGATGTTGCTTTTTAGCCTAACTTCAGGCATGCATAAAACCAAAAATATAGATCATATGGAAAAACCATAAGATCATTCATATGTGTGGTAAATCCCTCTAATTTCATCTCAAATTTATTTTGAATCACCTCTAAGATCAATCCATGGTATAAGTTGCAGTAACAACTCCTATAATGCAACTTTTTGGCAGTGAAAAAACAACTTGTTGACCTCCAACTAGCAATTTTGCCTTCGAGACTGGAAAGTGAAAATAAAACACTTTGAGCATGTTTATATAAGAAAATTAAATGTGCTGCAATGACTATGACATCTAATTCCACCTACAAGGGCATTTTCACTATTGTTTTGGAGCACAAAAACACTGATAACAAATGTTGTCAAAGTTGAAGCTATGATCTGAGAACTCAATTTTTGGTTTTTTTTGGTTGAAAATTGGTACTAATAACAAATATAAATAAGAGGATAACATCTAATACTAGGTTCTTGGCCTCCCATCTGGCCTGATTGATAAACCCACCACCTATTTTGGGCTTAAGAACACCCTTCCCAATACAAGAAAGATGTTGATTTTTAGCCTAATCTTAGGCATGCATAAAACCAAAATTATAAGTTATATGGAGGAAACATAAGATCCCTCCTATGTATGTAAAATACCTCTAATTATACCCTGAATATTTTTTGAATCACCTCTAAGATCAATCTATAGTAGAAGTTGTAGTAATGGGTCTTAAAATGCAACTTTTTAGCAGTGAAGAGACAACTTGTTAACCTCTAACCAACAATTTTGCCTTTGAAACTAGAAATTACAAATCCAATACTTTTAGAACATCTATATAGGCAAATTACATGTGCTCTAATGACCATGACATCCAATTCCACTAATAAGTGCATTTTCACTACTATTCTATAGCATGAAAACATTGACAATAAATGTTGTTAAAGTTGAAGCTACTGGCTAAAAAATGGAATTAACAACACATCTAGAGGGTATGATAACATCCATGACCAGGTTCTTGGCCTCCCATCTGAATTGATTGACAAACCCACCACCCATTCTAGGCTTGAGAATGCCCTTTCCCAATACAAGAAAGATGATACTTTTTAGCCTAACTTCAGGCATGCATAAAACCAAAACTATAAGATGTATGGAAGAACCATAAGATCCCTCCTATGCATGGTAAATCTGCCTAATTTCACCCTAAATCTAGTCTGAAGCACCTCTAAGATCAATCCATGAAAGAAGTTGCAGTAACGGGTCCTAAAATGTAACTTTTTGGCAGTGAAGAGATAAGTTGTTGACCTCCAAATAGCAATTTTACCTCCAAGACTGACAAGTGCAAATCTACTACTTCAAGCACATTTATATAGGCAAATTACATGTGCTTCAATTATTGTGACATCTAATTCCACCTGCAAGTGCATTTTCACTACTATTTAGAGCATGGAAACACTGACAATAAATGTTGTCAAAGTTGAAGTTACAGTCCAAGAACCCAATTTTTGGTGCTTATTGGTTGAAAAATGGCACTATTAACATGTCCAAAGGGGTAGATAACATCTAGGACTAGGTTCTTGACCTCCCATCTGACCCAGTCGACAAACCCACCACCCATTCTATGCTCAAGAATGCCCTTCCCAATACAAGAAAGATGTTGATTTTTAGCCTAACTTTAGGGATGCATAAAACCAAAACTATAAGTCATATGGAGAAACCATAAGATCCCTATTATTTTTGGGAAATCCTTCTAATTTCACTATAAATATAGTTTGAATCACCTCTAAGAGTAATCTATGGTAGAAGTTGTAGTAACAGGCCCTAAAATGTAATTTTTTGGCAATGAAAAGACAACTTGTTGACCTCAAACTAGCAATTTTGCCTTCGAGACTGGAAAGTGCAATTCCACCACTTTGAGCACGTCTATATAGGAAAATTAAATATGCTCCAATGACCATGACATATAATTCCACCCACAAGTGCATTTTTACTACTATTTCAGAGTATGAAAACACTAACAACAAATATGTTTGGAAGGCTACAAGGAGAAATAAACTTGTTATGAGTAATTGTTCAGGAGCATGGAGATTCCAAATACTTTTAGTAAGTTTCTTTCAGCTTCAATAATATAAAATTCTTTACTAACAGTGCCAACCACATGAAGGTGGAAGCTGATTTGGCACCACTAACCTACAAAAAATATTAGTAAGTAATTAAAGATGAAATTTATGCATGTACTACCTACAAAATCAAAAACATTTGGTAAAATTGATTATATATACATTTTACAAGTCAACATACCTATACATTTCAATATAATGAACCACTTGGATCTACTCTAATCTTGATAGTATCAAGAATAGCTTTATGGTATAACTCATGAACTTTCCATAGATTCTTGTTTCTTAACCTCCTATGATATTTTTACAATTGAATATTCATTTCAGGAACCAAATTTGAATAGTCTAGTATCTTCCTGTGAGTTTTGAAGTATTCAAACAACCATACATTTGAATTTTTTATTAGATATCATCAAAGCCAAATTCTAGTGACTACCACAAACCCAGTGGGATAATCAATGTTTTCTCCATCTACGACTGGGGAAGTCAATTTTTTATTTCCATATACACATCAGCATAAGTAATAATTTGTTCCCTCTTCATTGTCATCATTTTTAATAACTGTAAAAACATGGCTTGCATCATAAAAAACAATTTTTAATGATGTTATGAAGATAGATTATGAGAATAAATAGTACATCAAGATTAATCTTCTACCTAGCTGTACTAGATCAGATATATGGTCAAAGTCATGTGATGATGTCATGTCTATAAGTTGCATTGTTGGTAACACCTGATATGTGTTGATTGGAATTAGAGGTCTAAAACTTCATTCATCCACCCACTCTCGTGACTCGCACTCATTCTAAATAAAGTCCATGTATGTAGAATAAAAGCATGCCAAGTGTTGTGTATGAATAGTCCAAGAACCTACATTTGAGCTATGAAATGAGTGGAGCTCACTTGAACCTGTTAGAGTATACAATCCTCATAATTTGCCAAGTCATTTTCCTCCATTAACCAAAAATGTCTACATATGTTCTCATTACACCATTCAATCATAGTTTTTGCATCAATCAAATTAGCAACATTATCAAATTTTAACTCCTCCCTTACAATGTCTCTTTTTACACATGCTCCAACACCATCATGCTCCCCTTTTCCATGGCCAACCTTAGTGAAACTCCAAATATGTTCTACAATAGTGGTAATGTGAATCCTACTCAACCAATAAAACATTTGTGCATTCTTAAATTGTGATGTGCAATTGTCTAACCAAATGTAATGCTATTTGAAAATAATGTTCCTCTGAGTCAACTATCCATAGAACTTCTCAAAACAAACTTGCACATACTCTATACAATGTGATGAGTCATTAATGATACATAAATGGTACTCCCTTAATATTTTTTGCTCTTCCTCTATAATATCAGGTGCATGTATGAATGTTATATGCATGAATATGGCTATTTGTGTTGAGTTGTAATACTATGATTAAACTTGCATTTGTGGTTTGAATGTGTAATTTTTAGTAAATTCAACTATTGAAACAATAGATTCAAGTGAGAATGTGTCCTTGCTTAGCTTGAAATGTTCATCCAACCATTTATCCCTGTGTGTGTACCTTGCATACTCATAAACAACTTTCTCCATGAATTCGACCATAAATTCTGAAACATATATCTCTTTCGTAATAAACTCACACCTTTTAGATTCTTTGCCATCTTTTACTTGATAAGTCACAGATTTGTATTTTCTCAAACTAGCTAATTTTTGTCCAAATACACTTGTACACTCCTCATGGATACATTTTTTAAATTTTTCTAATCCACTGCAAATGTTGTAATTTCCATCCAAACATGTTTTCTTATAAAATAACTATCCATCTGGTCTTTCACAAAAATATTTGAAATAAATTCCCTAGCTGATTTTGGCAAAACTTTTATGCCACACTCCTACAAAATGTTATTAGTATGCAAAGTATAATGAATATGGAAAAAAACATCATAGTGCATTGAAAATTCAACATGTTGCCTACAACAAGTGGTGCAAGTGTGATTTATTTTTACATAAAAAATTTTGGCCATCTCAAAAAATCTTTGATTAATAGCAATTTGTGGATGTTTTTCCAAAAACTTAGAGTACAATTATTTTTTAGTCATATCCAAGAAATGTTTTGGATGCGGCTCATGATTATGAGAACCAAATATTTTTTTCACTACATATCTTGAATTGGGTGAAATTTTTGTATTGTCTTTTCTAAATTATTCAAGTAAGTCTTTAAAATCATCAACTATAACCTAGTCCTTTCATGAAAGTTTACCAAATAATGCCCAGATCTCTTTCATATTGGGTTCATTAAGTATTTCATGTCTTGTAATTACTTTAATTAATGTTTTTCTATTTATATCAAGTGTTCGACTTATTTTTGAAATCAATCATTTTTTACCTATTTCAATACTTACTGCACGAGTTGTCATTATACGTCAGGTAGCATTACAATATTTGTTGCATGATTTCAAGCCTACAATATGGTATGCATCATGTATATTTTCTACAATTTCATCATTTTCATCATCTAATTTATATTTTATTAGTCCTAATGTGTACATTATAGGTCTCATCTTAACCAATTTCATCAACGAAACAAATAATTGACATCTTTGACTATCATACAACAATCTATGAAAGAAACTATCCCAAATTTCTTGAGCCAATCTTCTTAAATGGCGGTCAAAAAATTTGCTATGCATTGGTTTCAAAATATTTTCATCAACTTCAATTAAGTACTTATCTTTTCTATGCATAATTATTGGAGGTGTTATTATTGGTGGAATCTGTTTAGAGGGTGTTTTAAAATCATTATATGTTTCCATGAAATTTTCTTCATTGTTGGTTTCTTCATTATATGTTTCCATGAAATTTTATTCATTGTTAATTTCATAATTATTTTAGTCCATTAAATTTTCTTCATTGTTTGTGGGTAAATTATCATGCATAGGCTCTTCATCAACAAAATCAAAAACTTTAAACTTTGAATGTGAATTTCCAACATTATCTAATTTTTTATTATCAATTTCATCATAATTCAATTCATTATAATTAATCTCATCATAATTAAATTCATTATTGTTAGTTTCATTATTATTCAATTCATTATTGTTAATTACCTCATTATCTAAGGCATTTGGGTCATTAGGTTTAGTGTTTGTACCTTGTCTAGAATGAAATGCTTGCATTCATACCTTGTTTTTTTCTCTCAATTATTCTAATTGATCTAGTGTTTTGTTATTCAACATCTTCCTCTTCCTTTAACATGAAATGGAGCCCATTTTGATAAAATAAACCAAGAAATTACTTCAAATGCTGTGTCCAAAAAAAATTGCAACCAGAAAAGTACGTAGAATATGTAGAGTACACAGGGAATGTTTGTTGGGACAACAATTCGATTAGAGATAAAAATATATGTTGAAAATATTTTTTTTGTTTTTACTTCAAGGAATGTGTATGCATTATAAAAATGTGTATGCATCATAGGAATGATTATGCATTACTATAATTCATATGTGCTCCTTGAAGTATAGGCATATACTATAAAAACAAGCAAAAAGGCTCATATTCAATGCATAAAATCTATTATAATATTATAATATGATGAAATAAGACTATAATATGATACATAAATCCCTAATATGATGTAATAAGACTACTATATTTTTTAATAATGCTATCATATGATGCAATAAGGTTCAATATGATTCAACAATATTATCATATGATGTAATAAGACTATCATACGATGTAATAAGACTATCATATGATTTAATAATACTATCATATGATGCGAAAAGACTATCATACGATGCAATAAATCTCCAATATGATGAAATAAGGCTCAATATGATGCATAAATCCCTAACGTGATGCATAAATATCCAATACATGATGCAATGAAACTCTTGATAAGACTATGAAGCAATAAGACTAATGAATGATGTAATATGTCTCAATATGTAAGACAAAAAGAGATAATTTTTCCCAAAATCCCATCATAGGTTCTTACAAAACTAGGTGAATAATAGGTTCACAAATTGGCACTAATCACATTCATAAATTTATGCATTTGTGATGAAATCAGGGAACTTAGGGGTTGTGTTTGTTATAAAATTAGGATTTATGGTTGGGGTTTTAGGGTAATAGGTTTGCGTATGTTTATATGTCATAAAATAGGGTTTAGGGAAATTGTACATGTTCAAGTGATAAAATCAAGGTTTACGATCAACATATCATGAAATGTAACCTAATTTAGCACTTTCAATCACATCATAGACTCCAATTTAGGTTCAATGGGTTGAAATTGGCCACATTTGCATTTGTATTTGCATTTTTTATTAAATTAGGGTTATTTAAGACATACATGTTGCATCTAGATTATACAATCGATTGGCCCATAAATTTGGTTTAGGTGCTCAATTTTGCCCAAATCACATCCCTAATTGAACCAATTGACTAATTAGTTTAGTTCATGATAGATATCTAATCGTACTTAATTTTATCCCAAATCATATATCATGCTCTTATAGTTATGTCAAGAAGGGGTTTAAATTGGCCTCCCATGCCTCCTTTATTGAATTGCCCTTATAATTAAACCTTGTTGTGCCACATGTATACCTCACACACCTGAAAGTGTTAAAGCTATCAAAGATGCATCAAGTCCTAGAAGTTTTAGAGTTGACAATTCCCTAGGAGGCCAAATATAATTACATATCACCATGTGTACCTCATACATGCTTAGAAGTGTCAGCGCTATTATAGGTGTCAGGTCTCAAAAGTGTTAAAGAGATATCAAATCCCTATGAGGCCTGATTTAATTAGATACATCATCATGTGTGTATCTTGTACACACATATATTTGTGTTAGAGATCTAACTGTCACTTGTCCTAGAAGCATTAGATTTGTTAGAGTCTCAAGATGCCCAATCCAATCAAATATTTCCATATGTGTAGGTCTAGTACACATGGAAAAGTGTTAGAGTTGTCAGATATGCTCATATTTGATACCTAGACATGTCCCATCACCTCCAACCAATCCAACTAAGGCCTATTCACAAATTTATCATACATACATATAAGCCAATAATGTTTAAATATTGACATCGATTCAATAAAATCATGCCTAGTAAATAATTAACATGATGTGAGCCTCCAACTTGCCATTATTGTATGAAAATTATCATGTAGATCCCTTTAAGGTCCCATACAAATTGAACAAGCACCAAACATTATCAATTTTCTATGTACGTATTCAAATTATTTATATCCCTCTACCTTGAATTACTTCTAGATCCTAAATTACATTCATATTAAGTCCTACACATAGGAGAGAATGTAATTCAGTAATGGACTCCTCAACTTCAAATCGTAAGCCAAATCAAAAATTATGAGATGTACTACTTTCTTGCAGTCTACATCATGAGGTTTAAGCTCATTGTAATGAAATATGAACAAAATGATTGAAGATATATGTACAAAATATATAATCTTGAAACCTTTGATGAGGGGGTGCACAATGGTATTCAATTCTGATCAACCATCTATATGAGGTGAGTAGTTCATCATCCACATGAACAATTATTGGGTCCCTCTACTCAAGATCATCTTTGAGGGGAAGCAGGTCTCAGATTTAGGGGACATTATCACCTTTAATGTATCTTGAATAAGCTCAATAGAGTTTGAGATAGGGTAACTTATACATATGTCATACTTGGTCAATGTCAGGTATATGCCACCCTATATTTCTAAAGCATTTTGAACAAAATCTCTAGTGCATTTAGATATTTTCTAAGCTATACATTCATCACTACAGGCACCACATTTTAAAGCAACATCTTAAAACCACATCATCACTAATGGATACATGTGACAATTTCAAGTTTATTGAGATCAAAACCACATCTTATACAAAATAGAATGTGTACCAACTTGACCAAAATATTTAATAAAAACATGTACATACCTTTTACCCATCATCCTACTTTCTTATCCTACCATCCCAATTACATAGTGAGGTATAGAACTCTATAGTATTGATAAGCACCAAGTGTTGTCTAGATTGTTTTTGAGCTTGTAATTGTTGCATCCATGGTGTAGATAGGACTAATACCATGTCAAATACAGACTCTTTAGATGAGGTGAGAATGGATGGAGTGGTTGATGGTTGTCCCATGTGTGATGGAGGGGTAGATGAAGGAGGTGCATGGAATGAAAGATTAACCATATTTTCAGAAGAGATCTTAATTTTAGGCAAAATTTGAATAATGTATTTGAATACATTAGGGGAATCTTGAATAATTATAACAATAGAAGACTCTTGTTAGAATTTCAATTAGGACCTCAAAATTCACCTATTAAATTAGATGCACTGAGTGACCTTGGAGGAAACTTAAGGGACTTTATTCAACAAATTTTAGGAATGTTTTTTGGATAATCCAATACATGATTCACAAGTATTGGGCTCCATTAGATAAAATTATTGAAATAGATATCCAAGAGATGCACTATTACACCAAGGGCTCAATTCTTATTTCTACTTACACAAGATTATTTATACTACATAGTCCAATTCAATGGGTTTTTCACTTTAAAAAATTAGTTTAAAATGTATATATAAAGGGGTATGGTCAAAGATATCAAATAAATAACAAAATTTAAGATAGGATTTTAGGCAAGTAGGATAATATCAATAAGAAACACAAAATTTAAGGGTAAGTAGGATTTTAGGAAAAAAATGTAGTAAGGTATATCCTTACCCTACTAGGGGAAAGGTCCCAATAGTTGGGCATGCTCCAATTATCAAACAAAGATTTTGTTAACATGTGTTCTATTGATGAAACATATTGGTGTATATAAATATTAAAGTGCACCAAAGATGAACATGTAATATTTAATACTTGTTCAACATTTATTATATAAAATTAAAAGTAACCAATCATATCTTGATAAGTAATAGTCAAGTATTGATACTCTAAGGCACAGTGATTGGTACTCTAAAGGTTAAGTTTTTATCATAGGTTTAAAAAATGCATTTTATGACCTCTTGTGATAAAATTAGTTATATTGTAAAACGTATAATGTGTTAGACCCTGAAACCTTAGTTATAAGTAGTTAAGATGACATAATAAAATGGGTAAATTTTTTGAAGTCTAATGCGATGTTATGGCACCTTAATTCACTATCCAAATCAACACAAAATTTTACCTTTCCCCTATAAGGATGCACAGCTAATGGGACCTTTCCCTATAACAAACATAGAATTTATTTATTTTGTGTTATTTCAAAGCAATGCATATGCATTGTATATTATGTTATATAATGCATACATGTTATATAAAACATACACATTATCTGAATTTGAATTTAAAATTGATCATTTAGGCTCAAAAATGGCTTGGATTTCTAAGCCAAAGGTTTATAACTATGCATCTATAGCCAAGACCAAGAGTTTTGAGAAAAACCAACAAATTTCAACTTCAATCACCAAATACATTATGGATTTCAACATCAAAATTCAAAAAATTATTACCGTCATTACGATCACATTGTCCTCTTTCTAAATATATGATTTTTATAATTTTTGGTTTATTTTAAGGGTTCAAAATATATTTATTTCTAACACCTTTTTTAGGGCACTACATGCCGCACTTATACATGCTTATTCATGTTTATCTAATTGTTTTTCATTGATCCAAGTGAAAAATAAATTATATGGTAAAAAACTAGGCCTAATTCTACACACATTTTTAAAAAAAATCATTTTTTTTTAAGGTAGTTAGGGTGGGCAACATAGTCGGCAATCCATTTTTTTTTTAGTTTTTAGGATCTACTTAATTTCAAAATTAATAAATAAATAAATATTCATCAAAAAAATATAATTTTTTTTAAACACACTATAATATCTTATCTAAATATTCACCAAAGGGTTTCAAACAATATTTAACAAAGCTCAAAAAATGGTGGGCTATATAGCCATCTATCTACTATGTTTTCTTAAAAAATAGGAGGTCCTCTTCAAATTTTAGATGTTCGACCTATTTATACTTATACATTTTTCAAAAAAAATAGTTTTTTAGAAATTGGACTCTAAATTTTACAATTCATGTTTTTATACCATCTTCAAATTTTGAGTGTAGCCATCTCAAATTATCTACAGAAGTTCACATTTCTGAAATTTCAAAAAATCATGTCCACATGTAGGCCCTTTTTTATCCCCCAAATGTGTGTACTTAACCCATTATCCATTACTATTAGGTGCTAATAATATTGGTACTACACACATACTCACACTTTATTTGATTAAATTTTTATTTAATATATATTAAACTTGTATTTAAACCTCCCCATTCTCTTTTGGAGTTAATCTATGTGCTAATATGTTCAGTAGATTCCAACCAGATATCCAATCCATATGATGAAAAATGCTTCCCTTTAATGGTAATCCATATGTAATATAATTAGACACAAACTCCTTAAATTCATTTAGTATTATTCTATTAACATTCACTTCTTTCCATGTTTTGAAATTTACGCATAACATGAGATCTGATTCACTTCTTTTAGATTTTGTTTTCTCAAAATTATCAACACTTTTGGACTCTTGTCCACTTCTTCACACTTATCCTTTAAAGGGTTTGATGTGCATGATATTCCATATTTCCAAGATGTATACGTTTTATCTCGACCACTATGATTGGTCAAAATTCCAAGACCTACCAAGCAAAATGTGACAAACATTCATAGGCATTACATCACATAAAAATCAACTTTATATGTACCAAATTGAAAAATTATAAGAAATTGTTCATTGACCAGAACTTGATGTCCCTTTAGAAACAAAGTAAAATTATATGGATTTGGATGAAAAATTATTTCTCTATACATGAGTATTTTTATATTTTTTAGGCATAAATAATACCTCTTCATCATGAGAGCTTCTCCAATCTTTTGTTCATCTATGAATGAATAGACACAACACTTTCTTCATCTACTTGTGTAGTATATGCATTTGCATCAATTATTATGTTTCCTTTAGTATGTATATGAATAAAATCAAATTATCTATGTATAGTATCATAAAACATGTACCATTAAATTCACAACCTCTACCTCATCCATAGGATCTTCTACCTCTAAAATTACCACTACCTCTCTAGGTATTAGCATCATTATATTGTGATGTACTTACCTCACTTTCTTATGATTATGTAGAAAAACCTTTGTCAATTCCACATCCACATGTAAATATTCTTTCCCTTACATCATTCATTGTTATTTTCACAATATTTTTCCTTTAACTTCACCAAACACTAGTTGGCTTCTTCAACATATCGCAATATGATCATACAAAATTTATCCTGAATTACCATGTACAATCCATTTACAGATCTTTAGATTTTATCAACATTAGATTCAACATTACCCACTATAATGGTATGTCTATAATACTCATTAGTGTAATATATGACACTAACATAGCTTTTTCACAAGATTTTAATTTTCTTAAACAAACTCATATTATAACCCATAGAAAATCATTTAACATTCAACTTCATGATAAATATATTCCTTATATTAATATTGTATTTTCTTTTGTGCACTCTTTTAATCTATACATGATTCCACCATAAGGATGTGTGACCTTTAAAATTTATGAAAATTAACTTAATATACTTTGGATCTTCCATATTTCATAAAAAAATATTATTCTAACTTAGTGATCTAGTCAATGAGCTTTTCAAGACTCAAAATTTAAGAATAAATTCTAGGGTCTAAGTTTTGACAACTTTTCATTCTCACAATGAATCATATGATTTTATTTTTAGTCTCATCAACCCCTTCTCCCACAAATTTATCCTTAGGTGATTTTTTTATGACCTCAATATCAATTTCATCATCTACCACTTCAATAGCTTGATGATATGTGATTTTCATAGCCTCCATTTAGTATTGTGTTTATATCATCAATCATGCCATATATGTAAGTTTTCACACTCTAACCACTTGGGCAATTTAGTCATCAACCTAGCCATTTGTTGACTATACTAAGGCTAGTGTGTCCTTCAACATGTTGGTCTACTTGGCCACCTAAATAATATTAATGTTGTTGTTAATAACCCAAATCCCAATTTTTTAATTGGATTACAATAATAAATAATTGATGAAGCATCTAAATATGTGTTTGCTCAAAATAATGATCCACCTTATGAATATATCCCACCATTTTATGTGTTTGTAAATATTGTTATTAAGTTTATACATAGGTGTACTCTCAACACAATGTATTCAAAATATATATTTCCTAAATCCATAGCTAATCAATTAGGCATTCCATATGATAGAGATAATAAAAAACTTACTAATTTTTATTTTCTCCAAACCAAGAGTTGTGGTAAGTTTATAAATATATTAATTAAATTAACTCAATATAAAAGGATCATATGTATTAGTAATGTTCAAGTTATTGATATTATAGATAATTATGCTATGTTGATATGACTATATTGGTCTAAAGCTACTAGTGCTTTTTGTTGTAAAAGATACAACTTGGGTACCTATAAATGATGAGATCACATTCATGCACATGGATGATTGGAATGATACACCTATTGAATCTATTCCAACCAGTATTCCTATTATAAAAATAGAATTAGAACCTATGTTATTCTTAGTTTGGATGAAATAGATCAATAACATGTAAGAACAGTCACTAAATAAACCATATTGTCATTGTACTTTGATGGAACAATCACTAAATAAACCATATTGTCATTGTACTTTCATATTTATCCCATTAGAAATTTTTACGGGTATGATTACCAGTTGTTCTTTGATAACACAAATAATATGGCTGAATTTTAAGTCTTTTGTCTCGATCTCAAGAAATCTATTGAATTGAATATCAAATTATTATAAAATTTTAGTGATTTTGAAAAAAACATATTAATCACGTCTACATAAGTATACATATAAATTTTGGTTTCTTATAGAAAATTTTGAATTTTTCAATTTGAATCATATACATAGAGAGTTTAACAAGTGTTAATAAACTTGTTATTCATGATTTTAATCGAAATGTAAGTGATATAGAACCTACTATTGACCATACTTTCACTAAATTTTTTAGACTAAAGATACCTAATTTTGAGAATGGTTGGTCTATTTTTATTGTGATGAACATTTTGATAATTTTATCCAAGGTAATTTTTTTAATCACATGATTACATTCTTATTTATAGTGACTATTTAAATCTGAGTGGTAACAAATTACCTCTCGATCTTGTTAGCCTTGAATCTATGTTCACTCTTCACAATTAAACTAAAAATTTAATAATTGAATAACCTTCCAACAAAACAATAGGAGAAACCAACCCAATTAAATTAGGTACTGAATAAAATCCCAAGTCTACTTGGGCATACAATGTAAATGTAGATAAAATGCCTTGTTTGTTAAATTTTAAAAGAATCTATAAATATATTTGCCTGTTTCTATAAAGACCTTAAGGGTTATGATACTTTTATTATTCAACATGATATTACTTTCAAGCCTAGAATAAAAATTGTTAGGTAGAAACCTTGTAGAATCATCCCTTTATTACAAGTCATCCCCTTATAAGAAGACACCATCAACAAAGAGCTAGATAAAATGTTAGATGGTGGTGTCATCTATCTAGTTATATATTTTGATTGGATAGAAAAACTTGTTCTTATTTGTAAAAAGAATATAACTTTATGTATTTGTGTTGATTTTAGTGATTTAAACTACACGTACCAAATAAAATTTCCCTTTACCAAGTATAAACCAAATATTACATTAGGTCACTAGGTCTGAAATGATGTATTTACTAGATGTATTTTTTGGTTACAACCATTTTTTTTTTAAATCCCGAAGATAGAATAAACTTTTCATTTAATTAAATTGCTTTTGGATTAATTAATGTAGGTGATACATTCCAAATGGAAATGCATGTTACCTTTGATGACTTAATTGACATAATTATTCAATTTTACTTATATGATATTATTATTCATTATAATAAATGAAAAAAATAAATATTGATTATTGCATGAAAGATTTGTGTGATATTTAGAAATTTTGGAATTTCACTTAACCCAAAAAATTTAGTTTTCGGAGTGACATAAGGAAAATAGATTGGTCATGTTATTTTCAAAGATAAAACTTATATTGATCCAAATATCATTAAATGTATTAAAGAGCCACCACTTCCTAAAAATCAGTTTGGTATAATATCTTTATTTGTTAACAACAATCTTATACATAAGTTTGTTATAAGATCTTTGTTTGTTAAAAAAAAATTATACATAAGTTTATTTTTTATTCCATTGATAAATATGATCCCTCATAGATTTTACTTAAGAAATACCAAAATTATCTATGGGATACAATATCAAATGTGACATTTGATGAAATAAAAATAATAATTGCAAGTGCTCATATATTTTCAAAGCTAGATTTGAATAAATGATTCATCTTGTACATAAATGTCACCAATAAAGACACAGGTGATATTATTACATGTTATTCTTAGAATCATGAAGAAATATCTATAGGACACATAAATCAAATACTCAAAAATGTTGAAACAAGGTATCCTTTAACTTTTGAAAAAAAAACCATTCATTAGTTTCAACATTGAATAGGTTCAACTATATCTTATTCAGAAATAATGTGATTGTGCATTTAAATGCACCTATTTTTATTATTTACTTAAATAACCTATGACTCATGGTAAATTATCTAAGTGGATCTTTAGGATTAAACAGTTTGACCTTAAATTTTAAAGTTTCAAAACTATCAAAAAGAATGACTTAACTAAACTCATCACTAAAAATTTAACGTCATATACCAATGTTCCAAATCTCATTATTGATTACAAATTGTATTTCAAATCTCATTTTAAATTATGAAAGTTATTGATATTGCTCATAAATTCAAGATTGGTCTTGAAATGCAAGAATGGGATTGTTTACTCTCTGAATATAATTGGTATCATAATCTAATTTATTATTTTCAGTTACAATCTTGTCCTAATTCATTGGGCAACTACAATGTAGAGATCTTAGACTAAAGGCCTTAAATTTTTTCTTGCTTGAATATTTTCTCTTTTATAGAAATAGAGATAAAGTTTTGTTAAGATGTCTAACACATGAAAAAACTTAAAAAGTCCTAAGAAGTTTCCATGAAGGTAGTTGTGGTGGACATTTCTCTAAAAAAAATAGATCATATAAAGTTTTACATGTTAGATATTTATTTTCAAACTTATGTAAGGATGATTTTTGTTTATTTTGATCATGTATTCCTTGAAAATTATTCATAAGAAGAGATAGAGTTCTATAAATACCAATGATCATTGAAAAACCATTCACTAAGTGGGGCATTCAATTCATTCCTAATATTCATCCTCCATATGATGTTGACCACAAAGTATTCTAATAACATCTGATTATTTCACTAATTGAATTGCAGCTATATCTCTTAGAATTTTTGTTACTTCAAAAGTCATTTTTTTCTTTGAAAATTATATTTTCTAAAATTTTGGAGTTTTTTTCAAAATATTTTTTTATAATAGTCCTTAATTTGTTTCAAATGAATATATTGATATTTTAGGTCATTATTCTATTATTTCAAGTAATTTATCCAAATATTATCATTAAGAAAATGGACAAACTGAGTCAACTAGAAAAAATATGATTTTAATAATGAATAAAATTATATGTGACAACAAACAAAATTGACATGTTAAAATATTTGAAGCACTTTTGATTGATCATACTATATTTAAGGCCGCAATTAGTTTTTCACATTTTATGTTATCTTACAATTTTGAAACCACTATGTTGATTGAATTACAAAACACTTTAGGAAGGACTTTGTTGTAATATACTTTTGAAAATACTTATATAATACATCAATAATTGAATGTTATCTTATCTTTAGATGAATTAAAAACTATATAGTTTAAAGAGCTTGAAAAGATAAAGACAAACTCAAGAAATTATTTGATAAAAATGTCTTTAAGAAAAAAATTGAAATTGGTGATTTAGTTTCTATATTAGGATAAGTCACACAAAGATCCTAGAAAATATCAAAATTTTGATTATTTATGGTTGATTCCATACAAAATATCTTATGTACTCAGGAAGAAAGCCTTTCATTTGAAATATTTGGATGGTAATTGGATGTGTCATAAGGTTAATGACATCATTTAAAGTTCTTTCATGAATGATCTCTTTTCACTTTTCCACTTTTTATTTTCTTCCTTGTTTTTTGTTTTTAATGTTTTTATTTGTTTTTATTATTTCCCTTCTTGTTTCTTTATTATGTTTATCATCCTTGTTTTCTATTTTTTTATTTTTCTATTATTGATTCAATAAAATTCATTACAATTAAAAAGTATACTCTATGCAAGCTAAGTTAGAAATATATGTGCATATGGTTGTAAGTATTCTTCACTCTATCAATCATTAATATTATTAGATTTGATTCAATAATTGATTGATAAATCGATGATAATGGGTATTGGATATTATAGTATCACATATTTTCAAAACAAATTTATTGTTCTATACTATTGGAACCATGTTCATCTAGCTCTAACTTCCCACTTATACATTTTCCATTATTCATGCCATGCTAGTTGAACTATATATACCAATTATTGAGAATCATTAAGGGGTTCATGTTTGACGAATTAGAAAAAAATACCCATATTTTAATCTAAACTTTAAAACTTCATAATTTTATTTTGTTCTATCCTACTTCTATATCTAAAGATATCCCACAAGGTCGTAAATGTTATCATAAAATTATGTGCCCTTGTGAAAAACTTGAAATTTTTGAATTCTTATTGCATCTTATCATATTTATTATATGTGGTGGGAACTTGTATATTTCATTGTATTGTAATGATATTTTACTTTGATTATGTGTCAGGACTTTCACATTTGATTAATTTCTCTTTTGATTAGATATTCTTTCCATTTTTGCTATTGAGTGCTTTGTTAATAAAATTTGAACTAAGTTAAATAAAAGAACATTTGTTTATTTTAACATAGTTGTGTTTGAAGTGAAATTATGCAATGGTTTGATATGTTAATTGTGTAGTAGTTGTACTTGTGGAAACCAAATTCATTATTTAACTAGTCTTAAAAATGATAGTGATATAAATATGAAGGGAAAACATATATTAAAACATGTAACTATCAAGTTTTTTATTTCATTGCAATCAATTTGAATTGAGAAATTGAGTTCCCTTGAAATTTGGGTTCACATGGATAAAAATACAAATTGACATGTCTCAATGAAGTTGAAGGTAATATGAATTTCTGAGATTATGATTGGAAAATAAAATTGAGATTTAATCAATCCCATAAATAACATATTTGAATTTATTTCAATAACATTAGATTAACTTAAAGGTTATGCGAAAGAAGGTAGGATTTAAGGGCGATCATTCGTCTCGATGCCACACATGCGAAAGAAGGTAGGATTGAAGTGTAATAAAATCTTAATGAGTAGGAGGAGTGGCAGCACGGAGAAAGGAACCCAATTATTAAAGAGCAAGGCCCTCAAGAGGGAGAAGCGGATCCTGAAAAGCCATAAACAAATCGACGTCCCAATCAACTTAACAGCAGGAGGATCCAGGGTAATATCCACAGTAATCAAGTTTCAAAGAAAATGAGTATGGCGCGTGAAAGGAAGGGAGAACCCCATAAACAGGAGCCCAAGAGCTGTGCAGAATGGAGAGAGAAACATCAAGTATGGAGAATTTTGCAGAAAGGAAATGTTACGAGCTACATGGAAAGACTCCACGGCTCTAAACCGCATATCACGACGGCCTTCTTCAAAAATAGGTCTGATGACAGGGTCACCCTGCATGGTATAACTGTAAATTTAACTGAGGATTTTCTTGCTGAGGTTATAGGGTTGTCAATGGAAGGAATCAAATTTTCAAAGCAGACCAGCATTTCGAACGAGGCATTTTGCAAGTTCCCCAAAACGGATGAGGAGGAGCAGAAGTTGGTCAAAAATGGGGATTTTTATGAGCTGGATCAGATTAAAAGGATATGGAGGGACGTCCTAAGCTGTATAAGGGAGTACTTCATCCTAGACGGAAGAAGCAAACGAGTGCATAAGTTCCATTTTGTCTTCCTCAACCACTTCAGGCATAAGGTTAGCTTGTCTTTTCCTTTCTATCTTTGCTACTCCCTGATTCAAAGCCTTTATGCTCATAGGAAAAAGGATTTGCACCTTATTCTTCACGAAGGCCTTATTCTACTTATTGAAGGCTATTGCAAGAATAGGGCACTGGTTAAGTATCCCAAACAGGGGAAAAATAAGTTGCCAGGGAATAAAAAGAATGAAAATGTAAGCAGAAGAGGAAAAATTAAGACCCCTAGTCCTAATAAATAGAATGCAGAAGAAGAAAGGGGTCGGGAGAGATTTGAAGAACCTGAGGACGAAAAATCAGAGGAAGAAGATGGAACAGAGAGCTGGGACACCAACTCTAGTAATGATGAAGAAGGATCGGAGGAAATTGAAAAAGATAAAGTCAATACAGAGGAGGATTCTGTTACCAGAACAGAAGAGACGGAGGAAAACCAGAAAGTGGCAGAGGAAGACACTGTCTAGGAAGATCCTGGTGAGGACCCAACTTCTAAGAAAGAAAAGGAAATATCTGTCCAGGAAGATATTCAAAACATGGAGATGTAAATTGAAGATGGAATCAATGAGCGGGAACAAAAGAGCAAAGATGACTTCTTTGAAGAAGCTAGGAATAGCCCAAATAAAAAGTCTGAGGATTGGAGAGGGAAGAATCAGAATGATGAAATACACACTCCTATGACTTGGGTTAACAGTAAAGCTGAGTCTTCTTCCCAATTAGATTCCTGGTTGTGTAGGGAGATCATTGATCTCAAGAAAAAAGTGGAAACTTTGGAAGATTCTCTGAAAGCTGCTTGGAACAAAGTAAACAACATGGAAAATCAGTTAAGCGAGATCCCTGTGAAGCTCAAAGCTTACGAAAACAACCTCCGGGAGTTAATAAAGGATAACAGAAAGAAAATGGAGGAAGTAACGTCCAACATTTATGCATCTGCTATCAATATAGGTAAACGAGCCAATGAGGAGACCAAAGCACTAGAGGGTCCCAGCAAAAGGACAAGGCAAAGTTCCAGAAAGAAAGATACACAAAAAGGAGCTTTGCTGGAGGTTACCACCCAGGAAACTGCTTTGAAAGAAAAAGAAGCCATGAACTTGATACTGGAATTGGATGAATAATCTGGTCCTTCTTGTTGGTAAAGAAACTGGTACTGATCTTTGTTCTTCTTTTGTTAGCTTTTGTTTGTTGTACCACCAGACTTTTGTTTCTGGGTTTTGACCGGATGTATCTCTTATGGCATCAGGACCATTCAAAACCTGTTTTTGCTACCTCTCTGTAGTGTTTTTTAGGCATTGCCTGTGGGCTTAGTTGTTCTTATTTTGCTCTCTGTAAAGGGTTTTGGGGCCCCTTCAAAACCTGCTTTTACCTCTAATCTAAAACTTAAAGGTTATGCAATATTTTAAAGGTCATAAGTCTAACATTGAAATTATGTGATATAATGTATTGAGTTTATTTCGCATCCAATATAAAGTTAATAGGAAATAATGAAAATGGAGGCAAATTTGAAAATAAATTTATAAACTTGTTGCATTTGACATTCATGAGCACAACTCATAAGTGTCTATATTTAATGGGCATTCAATGCATTGGTTTTTGTGGAAACTTATCATTATCTTTGATTTTATTTTCATTTTATTTTGTTCTCTAAATATAACTATAGAATCAAGACCATGTTGGATAATTCTTGGAGAATTTAGTTAATTTTGAAGTTGGGTGAGGTTGCTTGAGTTGGTATTTAAACTTGTTGAAACTAGTGTAATTTGTTATGAAGCTTGGTCAATACATTTGAGTTAATTTTAAAAAATACAACTCTCAAGAAAATGTCTTTTATCTTAAAAATAAGATTTTTAGTTTATAGTTTGGGAAAGAATGATAATAACAAAGTTTAACAGATGGTAAACTTGTATATCTAATATGGGTATTTATAATGAAGTTGCATATAAACTTTCAAAACCATAATTTAAATTTATTCATATATGTTTTAATGATTGTGTTTCTTTTTGAAAAGTCTGAAAATGTTTTACGGTTGGTTGTACATAAATGAAACACTAATGGTTTTAAGTTATGAGTATTGGTTTTCTTTAAATAATATGAAAATTATATATGTTGGGTGAATATTTTGTCGTCAACTAACTAATGACAAAATGGGTATATCAGCCACAACACAGGGAGATTTACACCACGAAAAGTATAGGTTTACCAGATCTGAACGAAGTAAATCTCTCCTCTCATCAAGGGGAGGTTCCCTATCAATATTTATATGCTGGATATATATATATATATATATATATATATATATATATATATATATATATATATATATATATATATATATATATATATATATATATATATATATATAGTTAGAAAATAACACATGGGGGTGGTATAACAGCATCTACCTCTCTTTTTTCAGAGGTAATGTATAAGGAACAAAAGAGGGAAAATCTTGGTCTATTGCTAACAACAGTCCTCTTCTTTCAGGAATGATATTAAACAAAAAAAAAGAAATCACCTGTAGTAACAAAGTTCACAAGAACGCTCACGCAAGCACAAAGTCTTTCGTAGCTTCTTCACCGATCCGAAACAAGTACAAACGTAGAGTAAAGTGAAGCACAAAGTCTTCACCTGAAACTACAAAAGATAACTGAAACTTAAAGATAAAAGTAGCACAAAGTCTATCTTCTACCCTCTAGAAATGTTCTTAGATAAAATAAACACACCCACTTTACTTATCAAATCAGATGAATAAGATATCACTAGGAAAAAGGACATAAGAACTATTTCCTAAATAACACAGATAATTTCAACACAAAGTCTGAAATAACCTGCTTCTCATTCATTTAACAGAATATGATTTACAAATTTGAGCACAAAGTCTCAAAAGTTGCTTCAATTTCAGCAGAGTATTTGCTATTAATTTCTCCAAGATCATTTACAAATGAGGTCTCCACTATATAAAGGGAGAAAATCCTCAAAAACAGAAAATAATAATAAACAAAATATCTTAGTCAAAGATGACTCATCTTTGACTTTTAGATATTTTGCGTAATTACATTTTACAAAATTACATGCATTCTACACAAAATAGAAATGCATAAGGATAGAGGAAGAAAGAAGGAGAGAGAGAGAGAGAGAGAATCAGTTCTGGCTACCAAGTTTCTTCAGATAAGCATCGTACATGGAAATAGACGCTTGAATTCCTATGACGTCTGGCGCAGCTGCATTTTGGGAGACGATTCTTGCTCTGATTAGTGCATCCTTCAATGTTGTGATGGCTTTAGTGTGGCCAGTTAACCTGGAATTTAGATTCTTCAAAGTTAACTGAGCATCTAGAATGCTATCCACCGAAGATATTGAGAAGGATTTTTCCTCAAAATCTCTCCGAATCATTTCCTTGAAACTCTGAATCATCTCTTCTAGATTCTGAAGATCAGTGACTCCTTGATCTCAACATAGGAGTCCTTACTGGAGATGGCACCAACAGACATCAGGGTGCTCTTCTTGAGATTTTCCATTTCTTTTCCCCTTGCCGAGATCTTTCTCCAAAATATCAATCTTTATTTTTAGTCTTCTTCATGGTCTTGGACTGCTTCAGAGAAACTTCAATGATCTGGAAGAACTTTTGCTAAAAAAATGTTGATGAAGAGGGGCCCTTCACAGAAACTGCAACAGGAACCATGATTGTGTAATCAGAGGAAGAAAGTGGCGATCTGGGAGAATTGCACATTCGCTGGTCATGGTCAGGGAAATGCGTTTGAAAGGGATGAGACGTGAGCAGGTCAAAAAGCGGAAGAAAAGGGGAGCGAGCACGAAAAATAGGAAGAAGAGACCTTGAGCAGATGTAATCAGTAGAAAAATTGCCACTCACAACACAGGCGGCAGATCGGAGACGGCGTAAATGGCTGACGTCGGCATACTTGCCGAGCACGGTAGACAAAACCACCGACGTCGGCAATATTGCCTTAAACAGCCCTACGGTGATTGGCAGCAAATTTACTGCCCACTACATAGGCGACAAAAAGGGGATGCAAAACACAGGGAAGGGTGGCAAAAATTGCCACCCTTGTAGGGAAAAATTACAGGGGTGGCAATTTTAGCCGCCCTTGCACAAAAAATGAAGGAAAATGCAGAGGCGGTGAAATTTGCCACCCCTACAGGGAAAATGGGAGAAAAGACCAACTCTAGAAGGAGTCTAGGGGAGGGAAAATTTGGCTGGGATGAAATGGTAACCACTCATGTTTCGAGGCCAAGATGAGAGCGAATTCAAAATCTATCTCGAAGAACGAAATGGGGGAGACAAAAAGATGAAATGGACAAGTTTCGTAAG
The DNA here is from genome assembly GCA_037957365.1 of Torreya grandis. Taxonomy (NCBI): domain Eukaryota; kingdom Viridiplantae; phylum Streptophyta; class Pinopsida; order Cupressales; family Taxaceae; genus Torreya; species Torreya grandis. The sequence goes on along the minus strand of JARHVA010000181.1, from coordinate 1,252,551 downwards.
GGGTTATTTTAAAAATAAGCGTAGCTGATTTTGGGGAACAACAGCTGGCTCCTATTGGGGAACTGCCTTCTATTACAAAAAGTGATTGAAGGGAGTAGGATCCAGAATCTCCAATGCCTTAGAAGCGTGCCATTGGGCTACGGAGTCAAGCTACTCAAAAAGAAAGGCTCCAAAAACAAAAACAAAACAAACAAAACAAAGCAAAAGACTATACAAATATACAGGTGAATTCATTTGGTACTTCAAGAATTGAAGTACCTCAGATGCTGCCCTTTAGAGGCAGTGGCAATGACGCCCTATCTTGATAAACCAGCAAGAGGCCATTTTCTCCCTAGAATTGACGATGTGTAAATGGAAACCTCCACCAGAAAACTAACTTCCTGTGCCATCTCTTTAGTTTTCTCCTCTTGCCCCACAGCAAGATCTATCTTTTGATCTGAAAACCATGAATCTTTGTTTTCTTAGTGAAGAGTTCTTTTCCCTAATCATGATGCATAGTAGTATGGTCAGATACCATAATTGGTTGCTCTTCTGGTTTTCTCCAGCACCTGATTTGATTGTCCTCATTTGACATCTGCCACTGATTGGCACTATCAGGTCCACTTGTCATTATTTCAGTTGAACTAATTTTCTAGTTGGCATTCTCAAGGGCTTTAATAGGCTCTTCATGAACCTCTTCTATGGTCAGAAGATAATTACCCCTGCCAGAGGACTCAAATAAAATCTGAGCCACAGGAGATGACGTTTGGGTGACCACGTACTTTGCCTCTCTCTTAGGAAGCAACCTTTGCATCACGCCTTTCATAGGAATCTTTGCCTGGGATAAGTCCATGCTCAATTCTCCTTCGACATCCTTGCAAAAGTTTCATCCAAGCAGAATGCCATATGAAGCTGGGACGTCATCCACCAAAACTGTCATCTTGATCCTCTTGTCAGGGAATGCTATAAATGCAAATTGAGCATCTTTGATTTGCCCCAATAGTGGTACTTGTTTGTTCTCCATGGAGAAACATCTCTCAAAATTTTTAGTCAATGTGAGACCAAGATATTTTTCCACTTTAGCAGGCATGATGTTGTCAGATGCACCCGAATCAATGATGCAGTTGCTCAGCTTGTGACTGTTTATTAACAGGGAAACATAGAAAGGTTCTATTTTCCCGAGAGCAACTAGAGGAGTCACGGCAAGATTATTTTGGGTGGATACATTCTTTGGGGGATCATGAGTTACCCTTAGAATTTCTTGTCCTGCATGGATGGTTTTACCTTTCACATATTTTGTCAATCTGTCCAACTGTTCAGGATGGGCTTGTAGAAATTCAAATTCAGACATTTAAATTTTAGTCTTTTTGGCATGTTTAATTATGTCAAATGTCTGAATTGGACTAGGGACAAAGGACGGGAGTTCACTCTTTTGGTTTTTCGGATGGGGAAGGCTGGTTTGCAAAGTTAAAGTAGAGGATGCAGGGATGCTTGGGGTACGTACCTTTTCAATAGTCACCGGGTCCTTTGGTTGGAAGGGAAGAGTGGTTCCCCGCTTGGCAATTGAAACTACTGGCCGAGGTTGTTCCTCTATCTTCTCTTTATCAGCTTGTCGGGTTGACTATTTTTGGGACCGGGTGAATACGGCATATGATCCCTCAGTTGCATTCTCCTCACTTCTGGGTTCATCTCGATAATTCAGGTAACCAATGACGGAGTCGCCAACTAATTCTTCTTCTTGCCCTTCAAAGAAATTAGCATCATATTGTTGGTCCAACTCAGGTTGGAAAGGGGAAGCATGTTCTATTTTCAGATATCTAACCGCTGAGTTGGTTGGAGGGGCTTCAAGGGCGAGGTTCCTCTGTGGGGGAGGAAGATGATTTGGCTGCCCTTGATTCCTAGCAGCATTGCCTTGGTACGCTTGATTCTAAAATGTCCTCCTTGGCATATCTTGATTAGGAGAAGCAGACATAACTTGGGCCATCTGTCTTCTGAGAGCTAGCATTTCATTTGCTAAATTTTGTACCATAGGATCCGTAGTACCGATGGAAGAGCTTTCAGCAGATGAAAGGAATTTATTTTTACTTGGGTCTCTTCTGATATTACCTGCTAGGATAAGATCATCCTCAATCTTAGTAGCCAAATTTTGAGCCAATGCTAGATCCATAGGGCCAGCTCGCCTCAACAGGAAACTTACTTCAAGGAGTTGCGAGTTGATAAAAAAACACTTGAGATTTTCCGGTGTAGGTTGAGCCACAGTTAGAATCCGATTTCTCAACTTATTGAATTTAGCTATGAAATACCTCATGGGTTCTTGGGATTCTTTTTTCATCTGTGTTAGTTGAGCTAACAAAGCATGTGCATCTTCAGTGGGTTTAAATATAGCTTCAAATATGGACTTTAGTGTATTCCAGTCAGTCACTGACCTGGCCTGCAAGTGATAGAACCAATCTGCAGCAGCACCTTGTAAAGTCTCCACAAAAAGTCTTACTGCCACATCCTCAAATTCTACACCAATTACACCGCATGCTATGGAGAAAGTAGCAATATGCTCATCAGGATGAACCTTTCCATCTCCAAAAAACTTAGGAAATTTTTTTCTAGAACTACGAGGTAGTTCATGCAAGGGTGCAGTCAAGTTAAGGGGACTAAAGGAATTGCCCCACGGGCCTTGAGCCATTATGATAAGAGGATTAAATAGCGGAATAACAAACCTTGGTGGAGTATTTATAGGCAAGCGGTGATTAACATCGGGAAAAGAATTTCTACCTTGTGTTGGTGACCTGACAAGGTTAGAAGGAAAACTCCTAGACCATTGAAGAGAGGCTGATGAAGGAAACAGATCAAAATTACTCTGTTGCACCAACTCAAACACAGGATCAACAACACCCTTAGATCTCTGACTTCTTGTGTAGCGTGGGGTTGCCAGATTTTCAAAATGAAAATGGAACCGAAACTGCTTCAAGTTGAAGCTTGAGGCTTCAAAATGCACGTTCTTCCCAATGACTCTAGTTTTACAGACCAGATAATGTAACAGAGATGGAGGGAGATGGTAAGGCTATAATGATAATGGGTAAGATGTGAAACAGAGTCGCCAGACTATGTAATGGATAAGGGTAGGGACTGTTTCAATCTAAAACTTGAGGTTTCAGACTGCACATTCGATTCCCCAGCGGAGTCACCAAAAACTGTTGGGTGAATATTTTTTTGTCAACTAACTGATGACAAAATGGGTATATCAGCCACAGCATAGGGAGATTTACACCATGAAAAGTATGGGTTTACCAGATCTAAATGAAGTAAATCTCTCCTCTCATCAAGGGGAGGTGCCCTATCAATATTTATATGCTAGATATATATATATATATATATATATATATATAGTTAGAAAATAACACATGGGGGTGGTATAACAGCATCTACCTCTCTTTTTTCAGAGGTAATGTATAAGGAACAAAAGAGGAAAAATCTTGGTCTATTGCTAACAACAGTCCTCTTCTTTTAGGAATGATATTAAACAGAAAACAAGAAATCACCTGTAGTAACAAAGTTCACAAGAACGCTCACGCAAGCACAAAGTCTTCCGTAGCTTCTTCACCGATCCAGAACAAGTACAAACGTAGAGTAAAGTGAAGCACAAAGTCTTCACCTCAAACTACAAAAGATAACTAAAACTTAAAGATAAAAGTAGCACAAAGTCTATCTTCTACCCTCTAGAAATGCCCTTAGATAAAATAAACACACCCACTTTGCTTATCAAATCAGATGAATAAGATATCACTAGGAAAAAGGACATAAGAACTATTTCCTAAATAACACAGATAATTTCAACACAAAGTCTGAAATAACCTGCTTCTCATTCATTTAACAGAATATGATTTACAAATTTGAGCACAAAGTCTCAAAAGTTGCTTCAATTTCAGTAGAGTATTTGCTATTAATTTCTCCAATATCATTTACAAATGAGGTCTCCACTATATAAAGGAAGAAAATCCTAAAAAATAGAAAATAATAAAATAAACAAAATATCTTGGTCAAAGATGACTCATCTTTGACTTTTAGATATTTTGCGTAATTACATTTTTAAAAATTGCATGCATTCTGCACAAAACAGAAATGCATAAGGATAGAGGAAGAAAGAAGGGGAGAGAGAGAATCAATTTTGGCCGCCAGGTTTCTTCAGATAAGCATCGTACATGGCAATAGACGCTTGAATTCCTATGACGTCTAGCACAGCTGCATTCTGGGAGATGATTCTTGCTCTGATTAGTGCATCTTTCAATGTTGTGATGGCTTTAGCATGGCCAATTAACCTGGATTTTAGATTCTTTAAAGTTAACTGAGCATCTAGAATGTTGTCCACCGAAGATATTGAGAAGGATTTTTCCTCAAAATCTCTCTGAATCGTTTCCTTGAAACTCTAAATCATCTCTTCTAGATTTTGAAGATCAGTGACTCCTTGATCTCAACATAGGAGTCCTTACTAGAGATGGCACCAACAGACATCAGGGTGCTCTTCTTGAGATTTTCCATTTCTTTTCCCCTTGCCGAGATCTTTCTCCAAACTTTCAATCTTTATTTTCAGTCTTCTTCATGGTCTTGGACTACTTTAGAGAAACTTCAGTGACCTGGAAGAACTTCTGCTAAAAAAATGTTGATGAAGAGGGGCCCTTCACAGAAACTACAGCAGGAACCATGATTGTGCAATCAGAGGAAGAAAGTGGCAATCTAGGAGAACTGCACATTCGCTGGTCACGGTCAGGGAAATGCATTTGAAAGGGATGAGATGCAAGTAGGTCAAAAAGTAGAATAAAATGGGAGCGGGCACAAAAAATAGGAAGAAGAGACCTTGAGCAGATGCAGTCAGCGGCAAAATTGCCGCTCACAACACAAGCGGCGGATCGGAGATGGCGAACATGGCCGATGTCGACATACTTGCCGAGCGAGGCAGACAAAACCACCGACGTCGGCAGTTAAAAATACCGACGTCGGCATATCTACCGAGCATGGCAGACATATTGGTCGACGTCGGCAATATTGCCTTAAACAGCCCTACAGCGGTTGGCGGCAAA